>VFFE01008014.1:2750087-3003469 GCA_008921705.1 Burhinus oedicnemus | reverse complement strand
AGGACTCGGTCTCTGCATCTACCTTTGATCCTGATCCTGATCCTGACTCCAGATCCGGAATCCAGTTCCTGTCCGTCACTGAGTCCAGTCTGGGACTTCCCCTGAGCCTGCTGGTGACGTGATTGTCATCCTGGGAGCTTGATACGGCTTTGTATATTTCATTTCCTATTAAACACTTAAGTCTCTCTTTTTCTCTCTTTTCTTTCCCCTCTCTTTCCTGTCTCCTGAGCGGAGCAGGAGAGAGAGAGAGCATCTGTCGTTCCATCAGATTGGGCCAATCTGGCCCAAACCACGACAGTCTAACAGTCTGTTTCTTGATATACTTTGTCCATGTTTCTACCATTACTCAGGTCTTTATAGTAATGTACTGTTCTCAAATATGTTGGAATTCCTAAGTCAGTATAACCTGTGACATTCGTATTTTAGCTTTTATACATTGCTGATATTCCAGTAAATGTTATTTGCAGAGAGCTCAAAAGACTAAAAAGGATGCAATACACAAAAGCTTGAGAATACAGATAAATTCACGGATGTATGATTATATATTTTCATGCTATCTTTACATGTGCATGACAAAATAATGGTATGAATGCCCTTTAACCACTCTGATTTGTCCGCTTTCTTAAAGAGATCATGAGGAGTCTTAAGAAAAATGTTGATGGATTCCTTAAAGAATATTTGGGTGTTGTAATGAGTTAAATGAATTTAAAAGAATTCAGGGTTTTTTTAACTGGAACTGTAGAAAACAGAAAGACATCTATAATCAAATGTTGTGCTTCTGGAAGAGCAGGAGGTGTCTTAAGGTATATCTGAATAACTTTCAGGACACTAGAGGAGTAGAGAGGAGTAAAACCTTTGATGATAAGAAGCAGCAGCTTGAATTTTATTCAATGGAGAATTCGCGGTAGTCATGGGAAGGTCAGAATGGTAGAAAAAAATATGTATCTGTATTTAGAGTAGACCGAGCAAGGTAGGTTTCAGAAAATTCAAAAGGAAAGGATGCTTGTTTGAGTAAATAAGTTCAGAGATGAAGATTTGAACAAAGCTCTGTGCATTCAAGAAGAAATAAAAACTGTCTTCTCCAAGGTAATTGAAGCTAGTGTGCAGTAAGAGAACAGTGTTTTAAAAGAACAGCTGTTTTAAGAATAACTAAGGTGACAAAGTCAGCGTCCAAAAGTTATGAAATTATAGATGCCAGTGTTCCTGTGAAATTTAATTCACCCTTCTCTCCCCTTATGACTGCACATATGACATATGACATAATATACATTTGTAGAACAGTATGCCTTTTTTCTCTTATGCTGCTTGTCAGGTAGAGGTAAGGATTTCTGGAATTTTGGCTAGGCAGAAAACAATCCTTTACTGAGGGAATGAAAACGTAAAGTAATATTAGCATTCCTAAAGTTTTCTGGAATTGTGTAAGAAATTGTAATTTGTGCTGCAAAAGTAGCTGAGAACAAAAAGATATTGAAGAGTGCGGGTGATTGGCAATGTCAGGCCTGCTGCTTGAGTGGGTGTCACAGGGATACTGAGAATGAAAGGGTGTAGCTGACTGTCCTGTCATCACTGGTTTTGGTTACTGATGATACCTAACAAAAAGACAAGGCTTGATGTAAGCAAAAAAGATCTTAAAAATTAACAGATTAGCGGATAGTGGGAGATAAACTATGGGCAACAAGGGAGCTTTGGGAAAGACTGTAAAGAAAAGTCTGCAGAGATGAAAAAAAGGCAAACCACATATTTAGCATCACAGCCAATGATGACAAAGATTTTCTTAGCATGAATACTGCATCCACACAAAGACCCTGAGTGCTTACTCCCCCTTTCTCCCCACCCATTCCCAATACTGATCTTCCATCTGCTTTTGGACACTACAACCAAAGGTTTCTATCAATGAAAGCTGGGAATAGAAAACTGTCTAGCCTGCATCCTACTCAAATCTCTCAGGAACAAGGGCAAGAAGTTAGATTGGAAAGCATTCAAGAGTATGTGACATACATAATCAACAAAATGTAAATGATGGCGACGCAGCAACAAGAATAAATGGCTAGAAGGACCATTGCTGCACAACCCCAGAAGGTGAACCAGCTTCTTGACAGGGAAGTGGTTACTAGTCACCATTTACTAGTCACCATCCCTGGTGACAGATGAAAAAGCCTCAGGAGCAGACAAGAACAACCTAGAGTGTGAATGTATGACTTCTTAGATTATGGTACTGGGAAAGGTTTTGGTTTCCTCAATCAAGAGTGAAATTCTAAGAAAGGGAACAGAGATAGAGGTCATGCCACGAAGAAGAGGAAGAACACCTTTGACCACAGCTTAGCTAAACTTGTAAGGATGACTTTAAACTAAGATTAGTGGTTTCCAATGACACCACATCAATCAATTTTAACACAGCAAATGTGTAAACAGGACTAAGAAGTAGGAGAACTGTGGATACTCATAAGGTCATAGAAGACACAAATAGGAAAAAGGTATGAGAATCTGAAATATCCTCAGTGTTCAGGCAGCACAGGCAGTAAACAAGAGGATTTGGAGATCTTGATACATTAGGCTTTTTCTTATTTCATTGACCAAGAAAAAAGACACTTGGAATATCTCACATGACTACGAATCATAAATATGACTACAGCTTGTTTAAGGACTCTTTATAAGGAAACAGAGGGGAGATATGTCACTTCTGAACCATTTTTTCTGAGGTGTAGAATACAGAATCATAGAATACTTTGGGTTAGAAGGCACCTTTAAAGGTCATCTAGTCTAACCCCCCTACAATCAGCAGGGACATCTTCAACTAGATCAGGTTGCTCAAAGCCCTGTCCAACCTGACCTTGAATGTTTCCAGGGATGGGGCATCTACCAACTCTCTGGGCAACTTGTCCCAGTGTTTTACCACCCTCACTGGAAAAAGTTTCTTCCTTTTATCTAGCCCAAATCTACCCTTTTTTAGTTTAAAACCATTACCCCTTGTCCTACCACAACAGGCCCTGCTAAAAAGTTTGTCCCCATCTTTCTTATAATCCCCCTTTAAGTATTGAAAGGACACAATAAGGTCTTCCTGGAGCCTTCTGTTCTCCAAGCTGAACAACTGAACTCTCTCAGCCTCTTTTCATAGGAGAGGTGCTCCATTCCTCTGATCATTTTTGTGGCCCTCCTCTCAACCTGCTCCAACAGGTCCATGTCTTTCCTGTGCTGTGGACTCCAGAGCTGGATGCAGTACTCCAGGTGGGATCCCACCAGAGCAAAGTAGAGGGGCAGAATCTCCTCCCTTGGCCTCCTGGCCATGCTTCTTTTGATGCAGCCCAGGATACGGTCGGCTTTCTGGGCTGCCAGCACACATTGTTGGTTCATGTCCAGCTTTTCATCCACCAGTACCCTCAAGTCCTTATCGGCAGGGCTGCTCTCAATCCCTACATCCCCCAGCCTGTATTGATACTGGGGGTTGCCCAGACCCAGGTGTAGGGCCTTGCACTTGGCCTTGTTGAATGTCACGAGCTTCACATGGGCCCACTTCTCGAGCTTGTATATATTGAGAAATAGGTTGTTGAAAATCTCTGGATATTGATCAGTGAAGAGAAAAAAAGAGCATACTGATGCTCAGAACTCCTATTATACATCCCCAAATTAAGGTCTTTATTTATGTGTCTGTGCGGAACAAACCTAAGACTTGGTGTTAATGTATAACTTGAAGGTGTTTGCTATGGAAGGTGTACTTCTTGAAAAATCAGCCTATGCCAGTATTAGTAAACTAAACAGTTCCAGGAACACTCCAAGACACAGTGGGACCCTGTCTCCTCCTCTGTGAAACTGGAAAGATCCTTGGCATGGTTTTAGTCCACAGCGCAGCTGGAAGTGCTCTTGATAGCCATTGGAGTGGCAGCATTTGGTTACACAAGTTATCCCTGTCCGGAACCCTGTCACAGACTGCCATCGAGTGGGAAAACCCCAGAACGTGGCCACGACTATGGGCGAACATTTCCTGGTGAGGGAGGGGAGGTAAAGGAGGAGGTCGCACGCTTCAGTCAGCCACTTGCTGCTGTGAGAAGAGGGAGAGACAGACACGCACAAGGACCATGCTGGGGAAGGACTGGGGTTACAATCACCGCAGTGTAGCATCATCATAGTAAACAGCAATTCTGTCAAGACTGCTGTTTTGGAGAGCACACAGTGTGATTACATCCAGTGCCATCTGAAAGCGCCACTGGATGTGGGTGGCCATTGGCAGGCTGAATCTCCGAGAGCTGCTCAAGCACACTTTGATGGCATCCCTTGTGTGTGAACGGTGTGGCCTGCGACTGACTGGCAATGGCTGGGGATGTGGCATGTTTAGTTACAAGGAGGTTAACAGGTCAGCCTGGTTCCCTGTGCACCAGCCCCTCTTGTGCTGGGCCTGAATTTCCCCTTTGGAGCCGGCGGCAGGAAGGGAGTGTCGGGGAGAGGCAGAGGGGAGTGAGGTGTACCTGAAGCTTTCTCCCTCCGCCAGGATGTTGCTGCTTTTCATCTCCTGGCTGCCAGACCTGTTCAATGACTCATTTGTTGGGTGTCTGTGAAGCAAAGCTTATATGTCATCAGCTTTTCCAGCTCCTAGTATCTTTTTACCCCAGTACAAGAGTATTTACAGCAATGCACTCACCAAAACTCGTTTTGCAGGAGTCCCATATATCTGCACTATCCTACTTAACCTGAACCCATTCTTGAGGAGAACAGAATAAGGGAAGAGGCCTGTCTGGGCCTCCGGTCATCCGAGTCTGCAGGTTGTGAGGAAGACCCATCTCTGGTGTCCTCAATCCTTACTCGTGTCATGTCCACTGGTCTCACTGCGGAGTGGATGAGGAGAGAACAAATCAGGATTTTAGAAAGTTGTCAGTCAAAGGGGCAGGTGTGTTGTTGTGGGCTGCCCCAGTGCAAGTGATGTTGCTCATGCAGCTGTTTGGGGTTTATATCTTTGGCTTTCTAAATGAGCAGCGATGTTCCCTGCTTCATCTGCACTTCCACTACAAACAGATCATAGTCCTTACTCGATCGCAGAGACAAGCTGCTAGTGCACAAGAATTAAAGAGCATCAAGTCAGGAAGCAGGAAGCTTTGTTAATCATTAGAAATACCTTAAAAATAGGACTGTTTAATAGCAAAGGTAAAATTTATGTCATTGACAATTCTCCAAAACAGGTTAGGAGAATATATATCAAGAATATATTTAAGGATGGTTGGTTCAGCCTTGGGGCAGTGGACTGAACTAGACAATACTTCAGGGTTCCTTGCTCTTGTTTCTTTGATATCTGTTGTCCTATTCTAAATACAATGTATGCAAGAAAAAACATAGTTTGGGTATTTATTTTAGTATTTTTTTATTTACACAACACCAAAAAGTACTAGCAGGGAGCAGCTAAGAACACTGATCCCTTCCAGAAAGACCAAGTCCTTGTGTGAAAGCAACATGAAAGGAGGCAAAAGGTAATAGAATAATTTAGTATTGAAATGCATAGCAAAATAAAGGGTAGAAAAATGAATTGAGAAGCAGCTACTATTTGCTATCAATAATAACCAGAGGAAAATATTATGAAACAAAGCTCTGAGTTTTGTTTGCATAACCAAAACTGGCTGTCATGTTCAGGATTATTAAATGAGAAAAAGCTTTAAAGTATATAATACCAACACCCTTTTTAAACAAGTTCTTGCAGAACCTTTGATAAAGAAGTCAATAAGCCTGTATAAGCCTCTGGACATCTACAATTAGCTAAAATGAAGAAGATGAAATAACTAATGAGGAACAAAACATTGCAAGTATTTTTATGTGTTTGAAAATTAACTCTGTGTTTATTTAGCATATACTTTTGATGCTAGACTATTACTGTTATCATATATCTAACACTTACCCAAGACGAAAATATTCAAACACAACAGCATTTATTAGCCTCTGCATGTAGTATCTGGAGTAAGGAGCACATAACTAAAAGGCATTTTTATTTGTAAAACCATTATTTCAACTTCTTTGGCTTTAATAACTGAAGAAGTAGAAAACTTGTAACATAAGTTTCATGGAAGTATGATACGAACAGGCACAGCTAAAGCTTCATCTCCCTTGTTTGATACAACACAGTCTCTATCCTGACCTGCAGCAACCCTGCTTTCATTTTTAACTAATTCTTGCTTATTTCAGGAGAAAAAGCCCATAATTAAAATCAGGAATATAGTTTTGCAAATTGGACAGAGATGATGTAAAGCAAGAATAGGGCCTCATTCGTTGTACTGAGTAAAAACAGAGCTAGCTTTCAGCTAGAAAGTTCAGTCATGAACACTGCGAGCCTCAGATCTACAGCCTGCAAAGTTCTCCCCTACATCATTTTTTTTTAAATATGTCTGTGTAGGACATGAGGGCATTTCTCAGTCTATAGCTAGCAGCTAGCATATGGTAAGCCATATTTAATTTTCTTCATAATGATGAGAAATGTATTAAAACAAGAAATGTCAGAGGTGAAAAAGGTCTTGTATTTGTGTAGCTTATGAACACTGTAGAAAGAGAAGTGTTTATATTCTAAGAAGGAACTGGATTTAAATTAGAAATATTTTCTGGATGCAAGTCTGAACAGCATTCACAAAGATGTACTTTAAATAAGACCCTCAAATATAAATATTAATGCACTAAACTAACGTGTCGCCTACTACTCTGCCAAGGAATACTATCATGACGGAAAGTAGATGGCTCTCCTTCTGCTAGGAACAGACTAAATCAGAACACTCCAAATAGGAACACTAAGAAAGACGTGGAGACAGAATGACCTTGAAACTCTGATACATGCAGCTGCTTTCTCATGTCACGCTCGGCACTGTAGAACAATGATGTTGGTCTGGGATGCCATTCTCTTCATCTTCCACAGTATGTCTGAACTACAGTACTCTCCTCAAAGTGGGGACTGCAATACCTGACCCTTTTGTGACCGGATTAAGTCAGGGATCTTTAAGCTAAGGCTTCCACACAAATTCTTTTGGTTTGCTGGACAGATAGCCCAGGGAAATTAGCCTCTGAAATTAGGTATCGGGGTTATGTATTTAAAGGTCAGCAATGTAAACATCGCCATTATAAGCTCCTACAACAAGGAAGCACAAACAGGCCTATAATATTAGTTTTTTTCATACCTGTGAATGAGTATGTGTAAAGTATAATTCTCATATATTTGGTTTAAAATGTATTGAATGAGTTTCTAGTTACGATAACTACTGAGTACAGAGCACCGGCATTGTCCTTAAACAAGGAATTTCCAAAGCACAAAGTCCCAGCCTATGCTCTAAAGCTAAATCCAACCCAAATTCGGTACAAGGCTGAGTCCAGCAAATAATCTGCTCTCTTATCAAAGGTGACAAACAGAGGAGAATGAGGCAAGAAGTGTTGCCCATCTTGAAATGTATTTTTCTTGAAAAGCCATTCCTGCTGATCAGCACCTGCTCTCCCTGTTTTGCCTCATACACAATCACTTTCTCTATTTAAACAATTTGATTGAAGAGAAGAACAGCAGATGTTCAGTGAATTACATTTTCTGTCTATTCATAATTTGATTTTAAAAAGGAAACAGGAAATATATTCTTTTGTTTAAAAGAAAAACATTGGTTTACCCCCCCCCATTTTTTTATTCAAATGCCACAGATTAAAACTCTTGCCCCACAGAAAATAATCTAAAAATATCTGATGCATGTTTTCATTGAATTTTTTGTCTATCCTTTTATCCTAGGTTAGTTGCATGCATGTATTTAAAGACAACAAAAAAGACCCAAAACCAAAATGCCCAGAAAAGACAGTAAGAAAATGCTAAGATTAATAGTTAAATAGTTAAATAATTTATTAAAGGTTTTGTCTTAGAATGAAATGAAAGGAATTGGAGTAGGAATCTGGAAAGCATATCCTTATTGTTTTTATAAAATGAGATTTCCTATTCATTTTAATGGTTTCCTCTCACTAAATGCTTAGCCCTGTATTCTAATACTTTTAGAAGGAAAGAACAAATGACCTAGTCAATTTTGAAATACATTAGTGACTGACAGACTCTCACCCTGTAGAAAATGATATTTCTGTAGAGTTGCAATGGAAAACTAAGTACATTGTCAAGCTTATGTCTGAGATCATCTCATACCTACAGAAGCTCTAGACTGGCCTGAATCCATGAAGGGAGCATAATTAAATGTAAGCTTAAAAAGTAAATAGATTACAGAAATCACTACACGAGTAAATGTAGAACAGTGTTAAGCAATGACTTTTAGATGATTGTCAACGTGATCTTTTAAAAAAATCTACCTGTGCTAATAACAAACACATTATAAAAAGGTAATTAATTTGTTTTATAGCAAGTATAATACTGAAAATTCTACTATAGTGCAAATATGTTAAATTAAACATAGAGACTTCACTGTAGACTTAGCTACATAAAGTCTACAGTATGTCTCAACTTGCTGTGTTTAGTGTGATTTTAATGCAGCAGATCAAAAGTATTTTACAGAAAAATAAAGTGAAAATATCTTTGGTATTTGAAGAGTATAATTTGCATAGTTTTCTTACCTATTTCAACTTCATCAAAAGTGTAAGTCTTTGAATACATAATAATCTAAGCAATAAAGGGTCTGCCATCAGTTTTCCCCGTAAAAATAATGAGTTAAACACACGAATCCACCTTCTGGGCAATAACATGCTCTCTGTGAGGTGGGAGGCCAAATGGGAAGGTATTAATTACTTTGCAGGATGTCTAATTTTATTTTTATTATTCAGGATAAAACTTCTTTTTCACCTTTGACTGGATATTAAGTGTGTTGGAAATCTTAATAACCTCGTAGATAATAGGCATAATAACTTTGGAGAGAAGATAGCATGTATGATGTTACAAGTAGCTCAAACTTGTTATTAATGTTCCACAACTTTGTCTAATCGTTCATCCTTATCAGAGAGTCATAGTGCCTTCTCCACATCTACCCAGCTGACCTTTTCCTGTGAAACCATGAAAGTGCGGCTTAAAGAAGGTTAACATTCTGACATTTTTTCAGCTGTGGAATGGGAAACTGAACAAAGGCGAACAACTCACTTTCACACAGTCCATTGATGTTACGTGTGTATTCTCCTGCCAATGTCTTTCTGTCCTCCTATCTGCTCCCAGCTTAGTTCTTGTGGAACCCTTTTTTTGCTCTAAGCACACATAAAGAATATTTTCCTGGCCATTCTGTACATTTTATAGTTTTCTTCTCCTATATCATATTGATAGATGGTTATCAACATGATGTAGAAGAAGACCCAAATGCTAGCCAAAGCTCTGCATGGGCTATCCTCATTTTGTCAGTCATATCTCATTTAGTCTTCAATTTTTTAAGAAGTACTTCTATATTTCTGGGCCAGTCACACACACATGGGTTGTTTCTTTGAAATTTCTGAATATCCAACTAATTCTTCCTCTTCTCAATTCTCCTCCAAATCCTCTTGCCATATGCAAAAAAAACTAGATAGACATTCTGGAACGAGTTGCAAGCATGAATGTTAGGGGAAAAAATCTATATCTAGAAGCAGAGACTGTATAAATAAAGCAGTAATGAGTTGAAGAAGAAATTATATTTACAGCATAGTTGTGCCCCATAACGGAGTACCATATTCAGTCTTGTTATATATTTAAAAAAATCATTTTAAAATACTGTAAAAATTAGAGAAGGGTATAGCAGCTAAACACAGAAAATATTCTCATATCAGAAAACTGCCCTATACTGAGAAGCTCAGTCTGTTCACATTATTAAAAACGAGATCAAACAAAGACTTGATAAGACTTCCCTCACATGGAAGAGACTGGTTCAGACTATGCCTATGACTGAAACTTGAAGTGATGCATTTTCGAAGTAAGAATAAGGCTCACATTTTTAAAAGACAGTGTAATGAGCTGCTTAAAATCTTTCCAGCTCTTAGAGTTTTTATTGCCAAAACTAAATGCCTTTATCAATTATAGTCTGGATAAATGACAGTTATAATACCTGTAAGGGAGTACTGCAGTCTGTAGAACTCATTGATCTAATAAGATTATATAATTTAGTTAATTTTTCTAACTAAAGTAAATACTTTTGTAGGAAATATATAATGCTCTCAAGTATTTATTGCTGATTACTGCAGTTTTCTTTGTGTCCCAATCATTTCCATATGACACGATCAATGGTCAAAGTATCATTTTCTGAGAAGACAGACTTCACTTTATCTGCAACTGTGTTTTTCTACACTAGCTTTCTTCTTTGCTATGAAAAGTGTATTTGATACTTTGATTCTAAGAATATGGGCGGGCTTTTTTTTTTTTTTTTCCAAGTGAGGTTATGTACTAATTTACAACAAGGCCTTTCCACAGAAACAGTCTGCATTTTCTCACTCTGTGGAAACATGAGAGAGCATATCCTTCGGAGAGAGAGGAATAACCTCCCTAGCATTTACCAGCATGTGCCTCAGGGTAAGAACATTGCATATGGGTAGTTCCTGAAGAGAAAACGATGTGGCAAAGATTCAAACATTGGTGTACCTTGGAATAACTTGTTTGTCTGCTCATGTCTTTAATTTTCTAATTTCAGGAATGTTTTTAAATGCATTTGTTCACAAGCAATTATGATGACTACTACACTTACATGAATTTGAAGAGGATATATAGTATGAAAAATATTTTTGATAAAATGAGAGAGCAATTAGTACATTTTCACGAATCTGTATCAATTAACCTAACTTAAGACCACAACTTTTGTGTAAAACAGAAAAGAAAAAGAAAGCAACTTTCTCCTTATTCCCATGTAAACCTCATAAAATCAATGCAAAAGTAGGTGTGAGAGCAAGATTTGCTCATCAACCGTCTGTTGCTCCTATGGTGCTTCTGGTAAACAGAAGCATCTTCATTTCTGTTTATGAATTTAAAATGTGTTCTGCTACCCTGCAGTGTTTCATTATGGTGGAACTAATAATCAACTATTCACCTTGAAATCAGAGTTGTGTAAATTTCCATGATTTTTTGGGGTTTTTGAAAAATACATACAGTTCGGGCACCTGGAGCACTCAATTCATATACTTCATCTGACAGCCTAATTAACTCCTTTTGATTTGTGATTTTTCGAGCTAGAGTATCTTACATCATTCTGTTGTTGCTAAGCAGTTCCCTTCAGGCTTTTTTCCCTTTTAATGGACTTATGTACTACAGATTCAGGATGTTAAATGAATCTTTATTTTAAAAGGGTGGTTGATATTTGCTCACAATTGTGCTTTTAAGTAGCATTAAGGTCTTCACTGAAGTTGCTTATATCATTCATTTCAATGTTTTCATTAATTAGTGTCCAGGAGATACTTTTTCCAGTCTTGTCTGCTGTAGAATTTTTATCTCTAAGATTATGACCTCTAATGTAGATTCACTTGACTTATAGCTTAGGGTTTTTAGGCATTTAATTAGATAACATAATTTAGAAAACATTTTCTAAAACTGATTTTAAAATACCACACTGTACAGTTTTCAGCATAATACAATAATACTGTTGTTATCCTTATTGCCAATGGAACTTCAGTAGTGTTAAGAAGGAGTCCAGCAAAAGTCTAAATTGGAAGACCATGTCTCTGTGACCTTGCTTCAGATTATTTTTTTGTGTAATAATGGCCTTTCAAATGTAAAAAATGTTCCTGGAGAAATTCTACAAATGTTGCAAGAGTTGAGAGCTTATGGATTTCTTTGGTTTAATGGACCTAGTTTGTAAAGATGTAGGGCAAGAAGTTTACTAGTTTGATGGTTCAAGGGAGGCAGTAATATAAGGAATATCTCTCATAGGCCACAGGATTTGTCAAGGCTCCACTGAACAGATTTGGAAATGCATTTTATAATGATGTTTTGCTTTAGTAATCTGTATAACTATACTGTGTAAGAAATATCTATCTATTTGTTACATTTTTAACAATTTCATGGTTGATAAAGTGTTTTGTTGGTGTTTGAATTGCTATTTATAGGCAAGGAATGAAAATAAATTGTGATTTTAGCAATTGATTCAAATCAGCAGGAGTGCTTGTTAAAAGCCACTGAGAATATTTTTCTGTGATCTGAAAGGAAACTCCTGGTTAGTCTAGGCCATCCAAGCCTAGCTTCTTTCACTAAGAAGAAAAAAAAAGTCTTTGTTAAGCTCTTATGGACTATTTTGGAAGTATTATTTTTTAAAATTATTTCTAGTAAGGTAGTCTAAAACTTCACTTGCCAAAATGCATACTGTCTAATTTACTTTACTTTTTAATTTACTTTTTTGCATTTAGTTAACAATTCTGTTTTCAAATGTAAGCCTTTTAGTGTTAATTGTTTAAATGTCTAAAAAGATATAAGCTTCTTTTATGATATCAGTTTTCAAGTGATTCATATGCAAATAGTCTAATACTTACTGTTGGCTTACTGTGTAAGCAGTATTTTTTCTAATATAGCAGTGGGAAATCAGCAGACCTTTAGATAACTGTACAGGAGATCATAATGCCTGAACAGATAAGGTGTTCTGTTTAAGAGCCCCACTTGTGAATCTCAACTGCCAAATATGTCTCCCATGATTAAGAAGAGTCACTAAAGCAACTTTGATCCAATTTTGTTTTCTTGTCAGTAGAGAAGAAATGGCTGGATTGGAGAGACTTCAGGAAAGACGTGAAGAGAAATGACTGTTGGGGTTGGGGAGATTTTGCCGCTTTAAAAGAGGTGTGCTAGTTCTGGCCTGGATGTGAAGTCAGAAAGAGAGATTAAAGCTTTTCCAAAAAGATTTAGCTGCTGAGGTCTAATGAGATGGCTGTGGGAAAGGCACCGATACCATAGGATGACGGTTCATCTTCCTGTCCCATCCAGGAAAACAACTAGCACTCAGCCCATTCGGTCTTCAAGGGAACAACAAATAGTTCCTCTTATCAGTCCTCATCAACTCATTCATTTCCTGGAGGGGCAGGAAAAGCACTAGCAACTGCCAAACCTTTCGGGGCATCCTGGGGAGAAAATTAACTCTCCGGGGTATAAATGCAAAATCTCAGACTGTTTCAACCAAATTAGGAGCACAGGCTGGCAAAGTAATGAATGCTTGCCTATGATTATGGATAACAAGGTAATCTATTTTGTAGCACAGGGAATTCTCACCCCACATCTTCGTTATGCTTTAGCTTTATAAGTATTTTAAATTCAAAATTTATTTAGCTGTTTTTCTGCTTCATTTTGATCAAAGGACATTAAAATGTTTTTCTTAGCCAATAGTCCTGTGTATGCATTCCCACGCATACTGGAAGCACCGTCACTACATTCCCATCCAGCAATGCCTCTTCTGTGTTCTTATTTGCCTTAGATACCATTAGACACATGTCTGCCAATGCATTTTGCAAACTGCTTTGGAAAACATTTTTCTGCCTTTAAATTATTTTCTGCTGTGCCAGTAAGAATTCTTATCCTATCTACTCCAATAGGTATCCTATTCTCAGCCCTAGCATGGGAGCGCCTGCTGCTAACAACTGCAACCATCAGCTGGTACAAATGGGAGTTTGCACATCTGTGTAGTGAATACAAAAACCTTAAGAGATAGCAGATACCTTTTGAAAATCTAGTAAAGAAGGTATTGCACCTATCTACACAATATCTTTACTTGGCTTTTTGAAATATATTTATGTAAACAAATGGAAAGGATAAAATTCTTGCATAACTTTAAAACAAAGTCTTTTATAAGCATACAGTGACATGCCAAAGGTAACTTGGAAGGAAATTCTTTCTACTTCGGTAGATAGCCAAAACTAGATGTTTATGTTTCTTTCTAAGCCTTTTTTCACTTTTTTTTCTCTGTAGTTGTTGGCAATACTACTGTTCGTGGATTCACACATATCTTTAGTTAAGGTATTTTTTCTTTGTTATAGAACGAGGTATACAAACTTTATAGAAAACTTAGCGACTTTTTCAATAATTTATTTCCAGTATCTAAATCTACCTGTCTAACTGCCTGACTCTTATTCTGTTCCTTATGCACTGTTACCACTGCAGTTGCCTCTTGGCCTTATAGGAATCCATTCAAAATATTATTAACATTATTTTCAAAACTTACTGTTTTAATCTTTGAAATTCTTCCATGAGTAGCATTACTAACACACCATATTTTACAGCATCAGGAATAAGCTTACCATTCTTATTTTGAATACTCTTCAAAATTTTGATCCTAATTATTAAAGAATAAATCTTACCTCTTGTCAGGTTTCCTAGCCCCACTACTCTGCAAGTGGTATTGCTTTGATTGCTTTTTACTCAGTTTTCACTAGTTCCCTTGTAATTGCTCCACAAGCTTTCTCAAAAAGTTACATTGCCCTACTTCACACCAAAGATTATCCAGTTCTTTAATATTATATGCTTGTCTGTATCTTAAAAAATATGTTTACAACTCTGTCAAACAAAGTGTATGTAAATAATCCTTCCATTATTAGGGCATTTTATTGAAAGTGGGTTTTGGTAGAAATCTACTTTTGTCTAGAAAAACCCCATAAAACATATTTTGCGTTTCCTAGAAACTTGCAGCTTTTCATCGAGAAACTGAACCTTCCAAATCACCCAAACTTAAGATGAGTATTTCAGAATTTGAATGTCTGCCTATGACTGTCTAAGTAATTACTCTATACATTGATTAAGATACAGAAGGCTCCTAAGTTGGACGTAAAATGAAGTTGTTTTGACTGAGGTCTATTTGTGTTCTCTTTCCCTCTTCACTGTTGGACAGTGGGCCACTGTCTTCAGAAGAAGGCTCCTGCCTGCGTAATCCTCTTGACTTTTGGAGATGGTTGCCAGTTTTTAAGATCAAGCTACAGAGGTAGATAACTAAGAAACAGCTATAAGTTTTGGAATTTGATTAAGGCAGCATGGAGTAGTCTTTCACTGACCAAGGTACGTTTAAGAGAAAGAAGGGGAAAGTACCAGAAGCAGAAAACTGGACACCTAAGTGGGACGGGATCAGATCAGGAAACATGAGCTACAGGGGCAGAGATCAAAAACACTGTAGGGGACTCTAATCTGAGATCAAAGAAGTGTTTCAAACTCCTGAGGAAACTGTGACAAGGGAAAGCATGTAGATGTTTTGTCTAGATTTATATACTTACCCTAATGTTCTACATTAGGGTAGAGATTAGGTAACCTTAGAAAGCCTCTAAGGGTGTTTGCTGTAGCTATCATTTGCCCTGAAGAAGTGAACTATCCCTTTTGGCTTTTCTTCTCTTCCTTTCTCATTTTTCCTATGGGAAGTCAATCCTAGTTTAACAATTGCAGTGCTGTGAGATTGTGTGGTCTTTGCTCTGTGAAGAGTAACGATGAAGACCGCATTTCACAATATCCCATGGTGGCAGATGAAAACAAGGAGTCATCAAATCTAGCACTGTGAAAGGGACTTTAAACTTTAGTGTGGCAGGACCTAAACAGAGCAGTCTGATGAATATCTGTTTGAGAAAGCAATGTCAAAGCTCATTTGTCTCTGTATGTGGTAGTCCTTTACACATGGGTCGCAGTCTAGGTGGCTGCTACCCTGAGTATTATTGCTATTCTTTTTCTGGGGAGGAAAAATAAAAAATAAAAAAATCCCAGACCACCAAACCTAGGCATTTTGCTGGACAACTTTAATTTCTCTGACACATTACTGAAGCAATATCCCAGGAAGTTCCAGAGGTGATGCAATGTTTTAATTTCCTCTTTTTCAAACAGAATTAAATAAGATTGTTCATTCAGCATGTCCTCCACCTTATTTGAAAACACATATTAAAAAAAAAAAAATTTGATATCGTTTGTAACCATTCTTTCTATTTGCAGGAGAGATTTACTAGCCCCCAGGAATTTCAACACTCATTTTAGCAGCTGGAAGATATGAAAGAGTAAAAAACTTGTCAGAACAGGTGACGTGAGGATAAAATTCCCTAAATCTGTTTTAACCTGTGAAATCACCTTTTGCTTGATAACAATCTCTCTGTGATTTAGAGAGAGGTTACAGTTTGTAATAGTTTGAGCCCCTATCCAGCAGCCATGATCTCCCAAGTTCTTCTCAGCCTGTAAAACTGACTTGCTGTTAAGTCCTATTTAAGATATTTCCTTGTATGTTTCCAGCTATCAAGTCCTATATCACTGGAATATTATAAGACACAGACATTGTATCTTTGCAAACTATCCTGAAACTGCAGAGGTGCATGTATATAATCTCTGTGCATTATGGTACGTCAGCTAGGAGGACCAGCTTAAATAAATGTTTCACAAATATTTTCTAAGTTTTAAAACATGTAACTAGAAAAATATGAGAGCCCCTTTTTTCACTGAAACAGCAGCGTGACTTTCTGGGAAAGAGATTAATTTTCTTCTCTATTGATCTTATTGACAAGACAATTCTGCTATCTAAACCCAACTATCTAAACCCAACAGCATTATGCTGTATTCTGTCTACTAATAATTCAGATAACCTTTTGTAAGTGATTTCATTAAGAAGTATTTATTTGAATAGAAAAAAAATCATACATCTAATAATCCACTTATATCAGTCCAATTACATTAAAGAACTTGCATGTCACAGTTTAACATTTTATATGCAACCACGAACACTCTGCAGCATTTCATTTTGGTGTGACGTAACACCATTGCACTTGTAAGGGAAATCTTTTAGCGATCTCCTAGAAAAGGTTGGCAAATCTTCAAATATTAAAGAAGGCCACATCATGATGTTTTGAAAATGTATTGGTAACTGCTAAGTTTGTCACCATGCAGATAAGCTTGCACAGTTTTATGAAAGTTTTCTCTTCCTTTTTGTTTCATTTATGAGATTATAATAATATGAAAATTTATAATAGGAATTATAACTCCTTTCTGTTATGACTTCTTTCTGTTTCTTTATATCCTACGTTACACTGCAACTGTGTAGAACAAGGTTGTTTATTAGAAATTCCAAAGCAACAGAAATGTATATCCTTAATATTGAAGTTTATTATATCAAAACTAAAAAAAACCCCAGTACTGGAACTGTTTCCAAAGCAGTTCTTTAACTACAGCCAGAAATATATCCAGTATCCAAAAATTACAGCTACATGTCTGAAAGAATGCAAAAACCTTTGGAAGCATATATGAAAGAGTTTGTTATGATTATTGAATTATTAAATTATCATCATTAAATATATTAAGTGCTTTGAGTAAACCACTTTTCAAAATTATATTGAATAGATGATGTTTCAAAGATATTCCAGGAGAAATGAACTGCTTCACACATTTATAGCAAGCTTCTGGACTAAGATCAGAAGTGAAATAAAGAAGATCAGAGGTTTCCATAGTTTAATTCTGTTAAGATATTTATCTTCTAGCAATAGATTCAGATCTCTCATGGAATTCTGTGAAAAGTTCTCTACAAGTATATAATTCTCATATTTAAAGTATTACTGGATGTACTCATATATAAATTTGACAGTCTTAATGTATTGCAGGCAAGTTAATTGGTTGTTGAACAGGATGATATCTGAATTATTGATTGTCTAAATTACCCAAAAGTTTAACCATCATTACTGCACCTTATTCAGGAGAATGTATTAGTGCAGAAGCACCCTGCAGATTTGTGCCTTCTTTAAATACCGTTACTCCATTCTACAAAAAGAGTAAGCAGTAGAAATCAACTCTTTAATGATTAAATCCTTTGTCTGATTTGACAGGCTGTTCTTGCAAAATCTTTGTGATGTGTGAGTGGGTGGCTGTCCAGAAAGAGATGCCATTAATGTTTTACAAAACAGAGATTATTAGTGTGCTAATCTGTATCTCTTCCTTTTATAGACAGCATAAAATATATTGAGGAACACTGCTGATTACCAAGTTTTCAGTTTGATGTCTGTGGAAGTACATATTTGTTAGGAGAGGGAACCTACATAATTGTTTGGATGTCTAAATTTGAGCCAGCAAAAATTGCTGAGAAATTACATGTAGAGCTGACCATTAAATATCTTTTTAATGGTAATTTTTATTATTAATTAGGGTTGTATTATATACGTGTTTGAAACTATAGACTTACCCGTTGATATCATAACGATTCTCTTGCTGTGAAAACATTTCTCATAGAGTGCTGTCATCATTATTATTTTCTTCAGATAGGTGTTGAAATAATACAACATGTAAGTCCAAAATGTAGTACAAATTTACATACATAACATGTGGTTTCATTAATTAGCTATCAACTGAAATGGAGAACCGTAAGAAGATACACCTTTAATCAACTTCTTTAATCAACTGTTGGCACTTTCTTCTCTTTTAACATTTTCTGCTTTAAACTTGTTTGTTGCTTATTCCTTCTGTGTTGTACTTTTTGTGTATTTTATTCGTGTCTTCCCTTGCACAGTGCAGCTTCTCAGCTGCAAGTTCTCCTCCTATTCCTACAATGTCTTCTAAAATCCCACTTGTTCCTTATTGTACCAAGAAATCAGGAAACATCAGATCAAGATAGCTAGTCCAAATTTAGTTTATCCTCCCATCTCCTCTATGAATATATGACAGATTATATAGTCTTTAATTAGCTGTTTAAATAGCTGTTTTCCATATTTTCCATCTTCTTTCAGTGTGTAGGATGGCTGATATCTCTAAAAGCGGCCACCCAGTATTTTGTTCAGTATACGCTTCATTACAGTAAATGGGACTTCTAGGCTCACTTCTAGAAAAGAACTTAAGGCTCTAAAACTTGATTTATGTACGTGCCTAAGCCTGACATGCTACAATTTTCCCTCAGGTGCTAAAAAAATCCTGGAGCACCAAAAACCTACCTCAGGGAACTCTCTACTGAGCACGGTGGTTTTCAGGGCTCCTGAAGGAACTAATCTTTTGCTTTTATTCTGTAGGGCATGTTTACTACAGCTGCTTCAAGAGACACAAGCTCACCTTGCTCATGTTCCAAAGGAAGCAAAGCCAAGAGACTGTGTAACTAACTGTACCACCAAACCTGATCAGCCACGCTGCAAGGTAGAGTTTGTTACCCAAACTCTCTGCCTTTTTCACAAGGTCACATGGCTCTTGGATAGCTCAAGGCACTTCACGCTGTGTTTGCATTTGCTAAGTAACAACATAGCTTTTGAATACCAGCCCTACATTATGCAAGTATAAACTTCGAGAGCTGACTCTGCTGTGGGGGTCTGGCAGTTCAAGTTAGCCTGGCTTGGTGCGCAAGCGCTCACTTCCTTCTGATTTGAAAACATAACTCTTTCTCCTGATTGGAAAGGCAGATGTGAGCCCTTCCATCATGAATAATCCTATGAACCTTTGCCCTCTATTAATACTAGTTTTGGAGAAGGGGAAAGATTTGGAGTGCAGCCTTTAGCTTCAGCTTTTCTGAAGGCTTCTCCTTGCTGAGTGTGATGTTTGCACAGACACCAGCCTAGAACACCTAATTTTCCCCGTGCATTGTTTGGGGATACTGAACACAAACTGACTTGCATCACAGAAGATGTAAGTAAAACATCACACCCAGTAAGTAGAAGTTTGCAGTGAAACATGTATCCTCCTAAAACTCCCCTCTAACTATACAAAAATAAACTGTGTTTCTTGGTCTGTCCAGTTATTTCTCAGAGTGTGCGTATTTTTCTCATACTTCTATCCAGTAACTGTTTGAAACGGATCCATGTACTGTAAAAGAAATACAATAGTAATTTGTGAACCAGTAGAAACCCACAATTTTCAATGAAAATAGGTCTAATGTGTTTTGCACATTTAATTAATGCAAATATATTAGTCAATCTTGCCTTCACATAGTGTTTGTGAAAAACAGATGCATTATCAAATTCTAAAATGATATCTAGAGGAAAAATTCTTTTTATTGATTGAGGGAAAATATGGAGAGTAGGATACTGTTGTTTTTCTGGAACATATGTTCTGGAGAACACTGGATTCTCATTTCAAGAGCTGCTCTAAAGGTGTCTTTTAAAGAATTTTAGAAGAAAAAGCATAGAAGTCTTCTCAGAAAGTTTCTGCAAGATGAACTTCCAGAATGCAAAAATGTTAAACATCTTAAGTAATGTTGTGGACCCACCTTTTGTTTCCGCAGGACATGTTCTCATTCAGGAAGTCTGGTGCTAATTACTTTGAATCAAAGAGCCGGACAAGCATATCCTTCCAGTTTGGAAGATATGCATCTGGTGGGGTTAAGAAGGGATTCTGCTAATGGTCAGGTAACTGCTACATGGGAAAATATTACCACCATTCTTCGGTTTAGTAAAAGTTATTACACATGTGTGAGTCACAAATAAATGGGGAATAAATGGATGAGACAGAATGACCTTTTAACACTTCATCTTCTTTTTCCACATATTTGTCTATAAAAATTTTCTGGAGTGCTGGATGCTGTAGCATAGGAAGAAAAAAACAACAACAACAACAAAAGGAAAAAAATTACTCGTTAGGTACGTTTGCTGATGACTTGAATGAAATTGACTTACTCTGCCAAATCAAAAACATGTGGTCAGGATCTTGCAGCTAGTCTTTAGGAATTCCACTCTGAGAGGCTGAGGGATGACTCCTGTATTATTCTCAGGTTGTCTCTGTGTTTTTATTTGTTGTTGATAAGTCTTCAAATGAACAAAGGAACATTTTATTCTCCGATACTATTAAATGATTGAAGTTTTTCCTATAAGGCCTTTCCTACATAGCCACAGAGTCAAAAATTGTATAATTTCACACCAGATTTATTACAACATCTTTTTTTCTGACATTGACCAATATAAATCTGTGCTTTTGTATAAATATTGCTTTCACCTATTGGTGCTGCTGTAAAGATTATGCCCCTACTCATGTCACACATTGCTTTGTAAGCTGAAAGCCACTCTACTCTCCTTCACCAAAACAAGATATTTGGTTTTGCTTTCAAAACTGCCATTGATTTTATCCCATTTTCCAGCTTTCATTAACAGAAAACATCATTTGCCATTTTCAGTCAGCCAATACTGCAGCTTTTCCTCCCATTTGGAATCACAGAATCATAGAATATCCCAAGTTGGAAGGGACCCATAAGGATCATCAAGTCCAACTCCCTGCTCCTCGCAGGACTACCTAAAAGTAAACCATACGACTAAAAGCGTCATCCAGAAGCTCCTTGAACTCTGGCAGGCTTAGTGCCATGACCACTTCCCTGGGCTGCCTGTTCCAGTGACCAACCACCCTCTCAGTGAAGAATATTTTCCTAATGTCCAATCTGAACTTCCCCCAACACAGATTCATTCCCTTTCCTTGTGTCCTGTTGCTAGTCAACAGAGAGAGGAGATCAGCACCTCACCCTCCACTGCCCTCCTTGAGGAAGGTGTAGACTGCAATGAGATCAGCCCTCAGCCTTCTCTTCTCCAAGCTGAACAAACCAAGTGACCTCAGCCACTCCTTGTAAGTCCTGCCCTCGAGGCCTTTCACCATCTTGGTTGCCCTCCTCCAGACACACTCTAATAGTTTGATGTCCTTATATTCTTATTTTTACATGCCCAAAACTGTACACAGGATTCGAGGTGGGGCCCTACCAGTGCGGTGTAGAATGGGACAATCACCTCCCTCAACCAGCTAACGATGCTGTGCTTGATGCACCCTGGGGCACGGTTGGCCCTTTTTGCTGCCAGGGCACACTATTGACTCATATTCAACTTGCTGTCAACCCAGACCCCCAGATGTCTTTCCACGGGGCTGCTTTCCAGCCTCTCATCCCCCAGTTTGTACGTGTAACCAGTATTACCCTGTCCCAAGTGCAGAATCAGGCACTTGCTCGTGTTAAATTTCATATGGTTGGTGATTGTCCAGCTCTCTAGTCTATCCAGATCTCTCTGTAAGGCCTCTCTGCCCTCAGGGGAGCCCACAGCTCCTCCTATCATTGGCAGACTTACTTAATGTACATTCGAATCCTGCATCCAGATCATTTATAAGAACATTAAAGAACACGGGTTTTTTACTAGGTTTTAAACAAGAATGCTTGTGGTTTCTCCCACGTGTAGTTCCTTGAAAAATCCCCCTGGTCGTTTAATTGTTCTCTTTAATGTTTTTCCTTCAAATTCTCATTTGCCATGATGGCTTCAAAACTTGGCAGCAGTGGAGATGCTATTATACTTATTAATATTGTATGACCTTATACTCCTGCACTTGTATCCATTTGTTATATCTTACATTTATATTACAAACTCCCTTGAGACAGAGGCCACTGTATGTTTGTGAAGCACCTTCTGAACTGAAATGTATTCCTATGTCACCATAGGTCCTACAAGTTACCATATTGTAGTAGTAGTATAGTAATAGTAACTTGAATCTTTGTGCTCAAGAAAATGTGCAGTAACTCATGTGTAATGTAGTTTTACCAAGAGTAGGGCTTTCACAAGTTGCTAAGTATCACTTAAATACAAAGTGTCTGCAGAAAAAGAGCACAATCCATTCTCTGTATCCACAGTGGATGGAAGAAAAAATTATGGGCATAAGCGGCAAGAAAAGGTCTGGTTTGAGTTCAGGGAAAAAAATTTGTCTCTAATGAAAGTAAAATGTTGGAGAAGCATAAAATCTGCATTCTCAAAACTCTGTAGGGAGACGTTAGACAAAGATCGGTTAGAGCTGACAGAAAATGGGCTTTGACCTCTCAGGGGCCCTGCCTGCTCTTACTGTAAATATTGCAGATAGGTACATATATGACATTGTTAGTGTGACATGGTTGCAGATTTCAAAGCGGTAGGACAAAACCATGATTTCAAAAAAAAAGAGAGCATTTAAGAGGCGAAATAATGATGAATCAAGCCAACTTCAGAGTCAAGAAATGTCATGTAAATTATTATTAATTTGCTATATAATATTTTTGTAGTCTTTGTTACATTTTAATTAAGGGGTGTTGTTATTCTCAATGTTATTTTTCTGTTTAGTCATATAGAGAGGTCCGAAAGATTCTATTTGAGCAAAGTCCTCCTTTTCCTGTATGTTTATCTATTTTCAAGACAAATCTCTCTACTGTCTCAGAAAAGGTAACTGAGAGTTTTGCAAGCTTTAACTGAAGGAACAGAAGCACAGAAAACTTACACAGATACCTTTGTTTCTAAGACTTTTGTTTAAATAGACAGTAAGCAAAACAAAAATGAAAGGCTTGGGTTTATAGACTCATCTCTGTTTGCTTTGAACATCTGAAGCTTCACAGAACAGATAGAAAAATGCCTAAAAGGATGAGGAGATTAGTTTGATGAGAGTCATGTCAGCAGATGAAGAAACCACTTCCATTTGTGAAAAGCAGTGTAAAAGCTGACATTAAATTCCTGGAACTTTGGCTACATGAGCTGTCTGCAATAGTCAAAGCAATGTGAATGGAATTAGTCAGTGTAATTAAATGCAATGCCTAGGCTGCTTTACAGTAGGCACTGAGCTGTTGTACCTTTGGGCAGCAGTGGTTCAGTGGAACAGAAATGTGGTCTTGAAAACCGACCTTTCTCTATATTTCCTTTGCTAAACTGGGGGCAAACTTGGCATAGCTGATTTTCTGAATCAAACAATTTCACTGAACTGAATAAAAATCTCTTCTGCTTCCTGCTAACCAAATTTCAGTCAACAGATGTTTTAATGTCTTAAACATAGTCTTTTGCTCATCTTCTGAATGTTCCTGGATGCATAGTACCTTCATTTTTCTTGTGAAAAGGCAGCATGGAGATAAAATTAAGGTTTTTTCGTAAATCAAAAAGAAGGAATTTATCACACTTCTGTTTGTATCATGTTCATACAACATTTTCTGTGATCCACGTTAAACCACTATGAGCTGGCACTGAGACCGTGGGAGAAGAAAATAAAAAAATGAGTATGTTAATGATTTTTGTTTGATCTAGAAAGCTTTTACAATTACAGGATTCCTATCACCACTTTCTTAATGAAGGGAAATGACAGTGTCAGCATTGCTATTGTAATATTTTTAGGGGGTTTATGTTTAAAAAAAACTGTCAAAGAGGTAATTCTAATAGATTTTTCTACCATTTGTATTACGTTTTTCATCTGTTGTATGTCAATTCTGAACACAGGTTTAGACAATACTGTTGTCCTTATATTAGCTAGTTAGCTATTCTGTTTCTATCACCACTGACAACTAAGAGCTTAGACAATATCTACATCTCACCAGACTCAACGGGCTCCCCAGTCCCTTTAGAGAAATAATTTTTTTTTAAAAAAATCACTTTAGTACAGCTCTGTTTCATTTAACCGTTGGCACACCTCGCCAAGGCAGTGTGGGCAGAGTCCTTCTGGTGTTGGCTAAGTAACAGTAAGAATCTTCAGAAGCTGAAATTATCCTTTTTTTTTTATTGCTAGAAAGGCAGAAAGGTTGAAAAAAACAAAGTTATTAACTAGTTACCAAATTGTTAGTTTAAAGCTTGTACCTGGTATTGTTTTTTATTTATTCTGTAATAGCCATTGTAATTATTTGGGGAATAGTGTATATATATAACTTAGATAAATTCATCCATAAATTTGGCTTATGATGTAATATTACTAAGCGGGTGTTATTGCAAAACTTGTAGTTTCTGCTAGGGAGCTGCCAAACCCAGTAGCACAACAGAGGTAAGGCTGCCACAGCTCCACACACCCAGGTCCCACCAGTTAGCAAGGCTGAGCATGTATTCCCAGTAGGCACACACATAAACACACATGTACAACACAGCAAATACACACGTACACACAGTGAGCCACACACGTAACACAGACAGACACGCTCAACACTCACACAAAGAGGACCAATGGCCTCATCCAGCTCCCCTCTCTGGCTGAGCAGGATGCAGTAGTGGCCCCTGGGTGCCAGTCCCCCCAGCTGCTGGCACCTGGATGTATGAACCCCCTATTCTGCAGCCCCACTCCAGTTGCTGCTACAGATACACACACAAACACGCACGCCCTCCAGCTGACCTTGCCCTCAGAGCCCCCCAGATAGTATGGTCCTTCTCCCAACAGAGACTCACCTGGTCCTTTCTGTAGCCAGGTCCTTCTGGGGTGTTACCCTTGGAGACATGCACACCCACTCACCGGCAAGCCCTGCTTGACCCCTGCTAGTGCCCACAGACCCACTTGCACACCCCCACTTGCTCCAGGTGCTGCACCATGGGCACATGGGCCTCTGACCCCTGCTCCCACTCCAGTGGCTGGTGCTTGCTTTCACTCAGGTCTCTCCAGATGCTGTCATCCAGGCAAACGAACCCTTTGTGTAGAACATGGCCAGGCAAGCCCACTGACCACCCACTGTTTATGCTCTGCCAGCCCAGTTACCACTTTATCCCTTTATTTTCCCATACTTGTTCATTCCCAAACCACTTTGATCCCTCCCTTTCCCTACCTTAGATTCTACCCCTAAACATCCCATAATATGTCTTGTGCAATCTCAAAATGCTCTTCTGCTACATCCCATAGTGTGCCCCAGACCCCTAGGCAATAACCCTCCTGACAGACGCTGAAGAGAGTTGCTTCTGTTGACTCGTTTTGGTGCGTTTCATACCAGGACACTGTTCTGACACTCTCCTGGGACAGCCTTGGGAGAGGCCCAGACAGGGTGTTCATTCACTGAGTCTGTAATTTGGGTTCTTCTTCCTGCGTCATATCTCTGTGCTCCACCGTGCATGTGTACACGGGCCTTCGATGGGCTGAGCTCTCCTGTGATGGGTGTGCGAGTGGCTGGGGCTGGGTAGGATTTGGGTTCTCCTACCTGCCATTCTTCCTCTGCGCTTCTTGGTGTCTGTGGAGAACAGGATTTTATCACTTAACCTAACAGCTTTGTCACTGTTTTTCCAGAAGTAGGTATAGCTGTTAGTGAATAAGCACAATGGAGTTCAACTGTCTTTAGTATTCATTGACCCACAGTAGTTTTGTTAAGAACAGAATTGGGAAAACTGGACTTTCCCATCTCAAATGTAGGGATTTAGGAAAATGGATTGTTGGACCTGGCTGAAAAAAGTAACTTTGTGTTATGTAAACTAGGCAAATCCTTGCCAACACATATAAGAAACCGAGGACAAAGTGCTGAAAGGCATCAAACTTCAAGAGCAGTGAGTGGCAAGCCATGGGAGAAGGCTGTCAAGACAGTGGATACTCCTATTACTGAGTCTCCAAAAGGTAATTCTCTACCATGTAATATATGATTTAACAGTGTAATTTTAAATGTGATATTCTAAATGTAAACAAAATCTAGGTGTGGAGGAAGTAAATAGAAAAAGATATGAAAACTCCTTAGCAAAAAAAAGATAACCTGAGTAATCATGCTAATTCATTTGAAATTAGTTAATTTTAATCCATTGACTCTAGTATTTCATTATCTTAATATTTTTATAGAATCTTAGCATTTTTCAAATACTAAACATTGGTCTACCAGAATGAGTTCAGAAAATGAATCAGACACAAATCTTTCTGTTAATAGGTGGCTCATTTGTTCCAATAAAATGAGTGTTATTAATAATATGCAAATCTGGCATATTTCAGAATAGATTAGCATATCTTTATAGTATCAAGTTTACATGTAATGGAGCTTTTCCTGCCTATTTCTCTATTTTTTAATGAATTGCACAGTGAAAAAAAACTAATCTGCATGAGTGATACTTGATATGTTAGTTTAAATATTTTGGTTATTTTTGGTTTGTTTAATTCATTAATACTTTGGAGGTAGGAGTAAGAAAATTGTGTGCAATCAGTGAGCAACAGAACTGACCTCATCATAGCCTTAAACTCAGATACATCATACCTAGAGCAGTGGATGCTGGAGTGTTTGGTTAATATTACATGACTTTTCCTTTTTGTGAACATAAGGAAAAACTTATTTTCTTGTGAGGGTGACAAAGCACTGGAACAGGCTGCCCAGAGAGGTTGTGGCTTCTCCTTCTCTGGAGATACTCAAAACCCACCTGGATACATTCCTGTCCAACCTGCTGTAGGTGAACCTGCTTTGGCAGGAGGGGTGGACTGGGTGATCCCCGAAGGCCCCTTCCAACGACTTCCATTCTGTGATTCTGTCTGATTCTGTGACTTTTATCTTGCATGAGGGAGAGAAGTGCCTGCTAGTATATATTCTGTCTAAGGGTATCGACCATATCCAGGTGTAAGCCCTGCCCAGAATATGGCAGTATGGTTAAAATCCTGAACCTCATATTTTACTTAAAAGAAAGTGAGCCTACATAGCCCGGTGTTAAATCAGAATGGCTTCTAAACCAGGCTTGTTTTTCCAACACCCATGGTTCAGTTGGGTGGGATACCTCTGGGTCACTCAGATGGAGGCAACAATTTAGTGCAAAGTGCTGGTGCCGGTGTCATTGAACAGAGTTGTCACCATGACTAAATGCAGCAGTTGCGTGATGTCATGCTGCTAGGATGGTGTTTCTGGTAGTCGGCATTTTCCCAAAGAAATGAACATGGCCAGTCGCACACTGAATCTCTGGGACGTTAAGTGTGATTAATATGCTCTGAATGTGATATGTTAGAAAAGTGAAGAATGTTCAAGGAAACAACTGTCTACTGGACATAGAGTCTGGAAGGTAGGACACCAGGTACAGTGGATTTTAGGCCAATACATCACCAGAGTGATTATTTTGTTTGTAAGATAGACACATGGTGGATCTGTTCTTGTGTCTTCCAACATCAATGCTCTTCTATTCTCCTGTTTCAGTAAAGTTGGTTTCATTTATCCACAGATGCAATGCTTTTAAGAAAGTATTCATGGCTTTCTTAGCGATTCAAAAAAAAGCTGTGTGTTTTCCCAGATTTCTGCGTAGGGCTTTAGCCACTGCTTCTGTTAATTTTAGTCCAACCCTAGGTATTTAAACCCTGCCCTTGTTACCACTGTCAGTGCCTGGCAAGAAAAGCACAGTTATATATTTGTGAAAACGAATGAGCAAATGAATATTAAAACTCCAAAGGCAATTATTACATGTCCTCAAGGAGTATGGCAAGAATAGTAATAAGTCTGGTGATGCCGTGTTTTATTAATAATCTTACATTTATTTCATGATACTTTAGAAATTAAATGTGTTGGCACGTCACCTTTTATTTAGCTAATCATACTCTGTAAAAAATCCATTTTGTTATCCAGCCAGACTGCTGAGCAATCATTCATCAGAGCTTCACTCATGAGCAATTTATTATTTTACCTGTGGCAGTATTGTAAAATAATAAATTATTTTTAAAAGAGCCTTGATCTTTGTTAAGACTGTGTTAACCCCCATTGTTAGCTTGTCAACTATAAACAGAAATTGTGGCTGCTCAGTGTACGGCCGTGGCTCTCAAGCTAGCATTGGCTCAACATCAGTCAGACACACCTATGGCCTGTTTTGTATTTAGAAGAGTTGTTTACTTGTTCAGAAATTATAAAATTGGTTTCCATATAAAACATTTACGTCAGATAGACATATAAGGACAATGGTGATTTTCCTCAGGGAAACCGATAATGATCAGATGTCCACATTGATGTTTTATGAAGTCTGCTGCTGATCTGCTCATGAACTTTATGATGCACCTGAAGACCTTGACAAAAGCAAACAGAATAATTTTTCATTCTTGTCCTTAGATGAAATTTCAGCTGGTAGCCTCTCCGCAGAGAGGTTGTAAGCATAGATTCCAGTTTTCCTCTTCAGTGTGTATTCCCCATTGTTAGGGGAGTTGTTAGGAGGCAGAGGAAATGATATTACCAGTAACCTGCTTGTTTGTGGTCCTGTGCTTGGGGCTTGGACATTGCGACAAAGGACTGCAAATCATTATCTACGTGAGCTAGAGGCATGGAAGGGAGTGACTTGCCTGAAACTTAGAGCAAGGTTGAGATTCTGATAATAAGTTACAGAAACATGTAAAAATGGAAGCAGAAGATGACTGAGACCAGAAGTCTGCCATTGCTTGCTAAAATTAATGAAAATGGGAATTTAAGACAAGTTTAGTCTTCTTAACTTCTGTTTGGTGATCCTACTATTTCAGTTATCCTGTAAGCTTATTAAAATCTGTGTTTGGTTAGTAAACTGCTGTTTTTTGAAGGCAGCTCTTTTTGCTACTGTTTTCTGAAATCAGACTATTGCACCAAGCTGATACAGGCAGTAGGAACTGAAACTGATAATGAATGCAGCAGTCAATTTAGTGAGCCATCGAACTGTGGGAGTCAGGCAGCATCCCATCTTCTAAGGTCTGCACCGGTTGCCTAATTGCTTCCAGAAGCTGTTTAGGATGTTATAAATCATGTAAGCCTACAAATTATCGTATTATCCAATGTCATATTACCGCAGCTGCTGCCAGCAGAGAACTCAATACTGATTTCTTTGCACTCTCCCCTCCCTTTCTTCTTCTCTTTTCCCTCCTCCCTGTACACATACATGAAATCAGATGTGTTGTCTAGAAATGCTGTAGGACTGTAAATATGACCTCTAGCACCACCTGAGTCTGAAATTGCCTGAGTACAATAATCTTCAGTTTCAGGTTGCAAAAGACCTCATTTTGAGAAGGCAGAAAAAAGCTGTTGGGAACTTTACATCCCACAATGATGAGAGGTTGGAAAGGATTGTCTGTATATTTCCTGTTTGCTGAGTTTCCAATTAAGTTAATGTTGACGTTATTTTATGTATTGTGTTATTAATAGTTAGGCTACTTAGAGCTTTGGATAAGTGCATATTATTATTTATATTAAGAAAACATATCTGAATTTCTAGTTATAATGGCAATGTATAATGGTGTTCATCCTTAAGTATTTACCTTGAGCTCTGCTCCCGGTGGAATGAATTCTAATAGTTGAGGAATAAAATAATGTTAAATGTAAGTTTCATAGCTTGTACTAAATTATAAATGCCAGTCATGTACTACTCCTGGAAAAAAAGTACAGAGTATTTTGTATTTGAATTTCCCTAGATGAATTTATTAGACACAAGAACTACATGCATGTGAAACAAATGACATATTTAATGAGAATCATTCACTGTTTTTCTTTAATAGAAAATATTTTTACAGACCGTGGAAATATTTTATAGTAGAATACTTTATATTTAAAAAACAGAAAGCTGTTATGACAGTTGCAACAGAAGACATATATCCAAAAGGAAGACCATGGCACTAGACAGAATTTTCATTCTCATTTCTGCTACACATTAACATTCCTTTATTGTTGTTTGATGTTATATATTATCATATTATATTGATGGTATATATTGTCATTTTATATTTTATAACAATATTACATTAAATGAGCAATGAAAATTACAAATACAAACAGTTAATCTTGCTTCTCACAGGTTAACTTATTTCCTATGTCAAGGTTTTTGTAGAATAGAGATGGCAATTTTTACAGCAGAATACATCGCACCTAATATTAGTGCTTAAAAATTAGTAACCTACTCTAAGTAAGATGTCTACACGTCCTCTATAGTTAATGGAAAGGGATGAGGAATTTCAGCATGTTCACCTGAGGCATATTTTAACACCTGAAATTAAGTAGGATGAATTTATGTTTCTGTATTGATATTCATGGCTATAAAAAACTTGACATGTTAATATATGTTGTTGTTGCATCATGGCAGCAGTTTTATGACTATACAGCTACCTAACTGAGGAAATAGTTTTGGATTAAGTTGCATTTGGATTGGATTCAAATCTGTCAAAAACCTATCAATTCCTTTACTGAGGTCTTGGTTTTGTATTTTGATTGTTTCAATGTTCTTATGAATTTTCCACTAGTGCTCTCAGTGTGATTTGAAGTGTAAGGATTAAAAACCAGATTTGAAATCCCATATTTATTTTTCGCTTTTTTCTTTTTTTATCAAACAATGACCAGTGAAAGATACTATTTGTGTTTACACAAATCATAGGAAAAAAGTTAACTAATCTGTAATTTACACTTGTCTGTAAAATGTTTTTAAAAAATATCACAGTGGAAAGGAATACCAGAATAGTTCCAAATGCAATTGGATACAGCACAAGGGAAATATATATATAAAGAAACATTGGATATGATGGTTCGTCTTTAGTGTGTTGAAATTATTTGCTTCCAGTTCTTATTTAGATATGCTTTAATACTGCCACTCTCAGTGCTGTAGCCCAGGTGTAACCAACAATGCATAGTAATGGCAAGGTACAAATATTTTTTTAGGAGTTACAGATGGGTGGTCATAAGCAAATATTGCAAATACATTGGAGTTATTAAACTTTCCAAGGCTTATATATTTTAAAAATAGAAGAATGAAGTCATAAATACAATAGTGAGGAATGAGCATGTATAATTTTCTGAGTCTCATTTATTGTGAATAGATAAAAAGGTAGAAGAATACTGGAGGTATCATCTTGTACTAATTTTTTACAGCTGACAGCTGCACTCCAAAGGACACTGTGGGCATATTCTGTTGTAATAGTGATGGAAAAATGCTATAATGATCCAAAATCATTTTACATGTTATCAGAGTTCTGAAGAAAATGGATGTAAAAAAGGGAATACTTACCTTCAGTTAGTAATGCACCTTTCAAAAACATGCTTTGGTAGCATACAAAACATATAAGTATGAAATGCTATAGCAGACAGAGCACAGGACATGTCTAAGTAGTGTTTAGTGGTAATTAAAAACAGAACAGTGTGTTCTGCTCCTGAATCTACCACAGAACATTCTCTTTTTTAGACCTGTTTAAAGAATTATGGCATTGGAAGAATTTAATTCCAAGTTGGACATCAGAAACATCATGGACCCAGACAAAATTCTTGGTTTTATACACCAGCAAATATACTGGCCCAGCGGTTAAATTTCAAACATGGTTATAAATTGTGCAGCTATGCTCTGGTTTGTGCTGTTTAGCTATACAACAAAATTGTTATAGAAAGAAATAAAATTATTTTAAATTGCACCATTAGAACAGTTTCCAAATATAACTCCAGCTATGGGGTTCTTTGTTATGGAAACATACACTTTATTATTTGTATTGCTGACTATATTTTAAAAGCAAAATGCAATGGCCGAATTCTTATTTGAGTATAAAACTTATTTTGAACTTTTAAAAGATACAGCTATATGTTGGGTAAGCAGTTATGCTTAAAACTCAAATTGTGGCATGGGAAAATACTTTTTTTCAATATAGCAGATGCCTTTCAATGTCTTCAGGGGAAGTTAAATGATTTTACTGACATCAAAAGAATGTAATTAAACACCTATGATGGCTAAACAAAATAATAGCAAGTAGAGGCTTCTTCACATTACATTAGGTAACTATACTCTCACGAATGGGTTGGGCATTTCCTCTGATAGCACATATATGAAATTTAATTTGGATTAATTAAAATTTGTGGTGAAAATAGCACGTACATTTATTCCACATCAGAAAAATTAAAATAATTAACAATTTGTCTCTAAGTGTGGGCTTGCTACTTTGAGTAGCTTTCTAGTATAAAAGGTGTTGCCAGTGTACTAAGAAGTGTACTATAATTGAAAACAGAAATGAAAATACAGAAGAGAACATCACATGGCTAACCACTACACAAGCCTGCTAGACAAGAATCCACAGTATAGAATTTAAGTAGAGAAGAACTTTAGGAGTCAAAATTGGTGGGCTTAAAATTTTGGGGTCTAAAATTTTGATTCCTCAATAATAGTAGGTGTATTTTTCATCTTTAACTTATTTGATCCCCTAATAACCATGCTCCATATGTCTTTTAATTTCTAGCGTGTCTCTAAATGTAGCTTCATGCAGAGATCCACTCTGTGGGTGCCTGACATGGGATGTGTTCTTACCACTCCTGACTGTTTATAGAGAAAGACTACGTGTAAGACAAATCGTTTAGATGCCCAGCTTTTAGACAGCTGCAGTTACATAAGACTGGCCTTGTTTCAATATGATTGGAAAATGTACATCTTATCTCCAGCTATTACTTGATCAGCTAGCAACTGCCACAGGTTAACAGAGACCCCTCTTCTTCTGTATTAGCATATCTTCATTGGAGAGGTAATAAAATTTCATCTAATACATGAAGTCATTTTCCCCAATGACTTCTTTGATTCTCCAGTCTTTAAATCTCGGATATTATTCCCTTATTAACTCCCCAAGACACCATAAAAATGTAAAGCTTTCACAATTTTCTGCCTCTGACAATGGCCAGGAGAAGATATTTAGAGAAAATCTATATACAGATTAGTTGGATGAAAATTCTTTCTCCCTGTCTTCCTCTCTGTCCAAGGCATCTACCAATAAGTAGGTTAGGGATTTCCATTCAGCTGAATCAGAGCGTTCTGATGATGTAAAAATTATGTTGCCTACCAGGTAACAAATAATGTTACCTTGTACTGTTTGATGAGATTCAGAACGAAACCAGTTCCTTGGGTTTGAGTGCTATGTAGATCTGTATCTACTCTGCACTAAAGACAATGCACTCCTGATTTCCCACAAGTGAAAGCAGTGCTTTATGTTTTTCCATGAAGTAGAAGCAAAGTTATAAAAGGATGGCTGAAAAGTAGATCCATGTAATGAAACAGAGGGAGATAACATTAACGAAGATTTTCATGTGCATTTAGAAAGTGCTGAGGGTGTGTGCTTTTGTGCATGCTGTGACAGAGACATACTTTCTTGCCTCTTCCTTGTGTTACAACATAAGATTTCAGCTATACTTTACATCAACATGTAATCTCCCAAGGTACAAACAGAAAATATATAATGAGTGTAGGCTTTGAATAGCAAAATCAAAGCCTGAGGAAGTAATGGCTATTATAGTAGTGTATTGCGGACAAAATCCTGCACAATCACTGGCCAAGTCCTGCCAAATATCTCCATTTCAACTGGCAGACCACGTAATAGGAAAAGTTTTGTGCTTCAATTGTATGCAGCAAATTCTGTCTGGGTTATGGTAACAGAAGAACACTAGCTTATCCCACTTTTAATACCAACTTCAAAATGAGATTCCTAGTGTGATTGGTTTTATGGGAAGAGTCACAAGCCTGCAGGCATGTTACTGAAGTTGTTTATGGCAAGGAGTCATGAATTCTGACATGAAAGCAAAGGAATCCTCATTGGCATGAATATTTAAAATCACTTTAACATGTTAACATTAATACCACATTGAAAAAGTCAGTATTATGGGAATAATCATCTTTAAGGTGTTAGCTTTGGATGTTATCAAAAGGCGTGAATGCCCAGACATTTTTCTGATCAATAAACAGAAGACTGAGTAGAAAGCCCATAGCCAAGCAAAAGTGTTTTGTCTTTTTTAATCATTATTTACTCTCTAAATCCTGAAAACAAAATTCTTTAGTAGGCTCAGAGAAGTGAATCTGAACCATCTGGGCCCTCATTATGTCAGCAGGAAAGCTTCATATGTATAGCATTCAGTGCAAGAGAATATTGTGTTCCATATTGGCCAGCCCGTGGCTTACAGGACACAGAAAATAGACTTCAGCCAAGTGACGTGAGTATTAAAGAACTGTCCTAGGACTGGGAAAGCAAGCAGTTTGCATCAACAGAGTATTCCTCGTCCTATGTTACCCTAGCTCCTCTGAGAAGGTATTATCACAACTGACAAATATTACTTTGTCACTCTACCACAGCTTGCTATTGGCAATTTGCACAGCTTTTAAGTTTTAAAATGATTGTTTGACAAAGGTCTACTGCACGTTCAATGGTGATTTTATAATATAGAGAATAGCCTATCTGCTGTACAAAACAAACAAAGAAGGCTGGAAAAGGCATTCACACGTTTAATGAACTTGTGTTATCATAGGTAATCTGCTCATAATGACAAGAACTGGAGGCCTCACATGGCTAATTCTAAAACATCCTCGAGATTTCTAAACAACTTTGTTTTCTAAAAATCTAAACCTAAAGCAGGATCATAAACAACCCAGTGGAATGCTAACATAATCCTTGCTCTGACAGACAGAGGGAATTGCAAATGGAATTAAAAATAAATACCGGAGAGTTATGAGTGATCTTATCACAGGAACAGGAATAATTCAGGCCAGATGAGACCTCAGGGAGTCTTTAGTCCAACCTCCTGCTTAAAGCAGGATCAACTCTGTGATCAGACCAGGCTGCTCAGGTCTTCATCCAGTCAGACAAACCTTCAAGGACAGAGATTACCCAGCCTCTCTGGGCACCCTCTTCCAATGCTTGGTTAGTGTCGTAGTGGTTTATTTTTTTCCATATGTAAAGCTGGCACCTTGATTTTCCTTGTTCTCCTGTCACGCACCTCAGTAGAGAGTCTGGCTTCATCTTGACAACCTCCCCTTAGGTATTGGAAAGCTGCTATTAAATCCCCACAAAGACTTCTCGTCTTCATGCCAAGCAAGTTCTTCCCTCAGCGTCTTCCCTCATCTGTCATTATGTCCCAGTGAATCACATTAACAATGTGCATATAGAGTAGAATACATAAAAGTAAAATATACATGTAATGATTTAAAGAGACCCTATCATAAAGCCAAAAAACACTTATAGCTAGATCAGATAGTAGGAAGAATTTAGCAAGATATGAATGACATTTGGATACTACTTAAAAACATTTTACTAGATGCTGTCAAGCTTGCTATCACACCATTAGGGAGACTATTCTTATCACAAACAAAGAAATGAAACTAAACAAAAGCCCTCAACATTTAGAGAGGAAGTGAAGAAATGAACAAAAATACTCATAAGAAGTGGAAGACAGGAGAAGCTAATGCTACTAAACATCAACCAGAAACTAGGAAGTATGGAAACTGATAAAGATAAAAGGTACAAAGAGAAAGTTATGACAGAAAGTAGAAAGGAAAATAAGTTTATAATGCATAATAAGAAAGAAAGGATTCATAATAAGTTATCATTTTTTTTCTTAGTAAATAGATACTGGAAAAAAATTTCAGTAAAACATTCAAGAGATTAGTCTGTTCAATAACTGTTGAATAGCTAAACCAAATTATCTGGGTATTTGCAGGCCTGTCCATCCAATTTTTATTAAAAGCAAAATAGGGAGTACTTAATACTGGAAATTATTAATAAATACCTAATTAATACCAGTCAAAATTGGTTTATAAAGAATGACACTCATATATCTACCTTGTTATCTTTTCCTTACAAGGTTAAAAGCATAGTTTGTAAAGGTGTTGATGCGTTTTTTTGTAGACATTTATGAAGAGCTGGGGTACTGCAGTACATTTTCATTAGGTGGATTAATGTTCGAACAACACCAAGATCTCAGTGACTTACAAATTACAGACGTGCAATTGCAGGCATTTCTAATGAGGTCTTACAAGAGCTTATTCTTAGTTCAACACTTTCAGAATATTTTATCAATTATAGGGTATGAAATTACCACTGACAAAGGTGTAACTCTAATAGTAAACACTTAGGAAGACAAATCAATGATACATAAAAATTTAGATCACTTAAGAAGCTGCATGCTATCAAACATAAGTGTGAAATACAACCAAGTGTAAGGTTGCACTTCTGGATAAAAAAGACCATGTACTAGAGGTACCAGATGAGAGTATATTCACCCGATACAGAGCACAGAGGCTTAAATAGATCCAGGGTCACAGTGAAAGCACATCCTCAGAGTACTGAAAAGAGCTCAGGCAGCCACTGGATAAAAAATAGTGGAATATGTTGCAAAAAGAAGTGAGATGCCTCTTGGCATTGCTTTACCGGAATACTGCAGCCAATTAGGGAATTAATAGTTCAAAAAGGAATTTGAAACCTCAGAAATTGAGAAAAAGCTGTGACAAGTCTAAACTAATGCGAGTTTTATCTCCTCTTAGAGAAGACAGAAAGATGATGTGATAATAGTCTTTACTGAAGATAGTCTCCTCATGATAAATAATAAATTTGCTCATGCTCTTCATTCCAACAGACAAAACAATATCTAAAAGCAAGAATGGAATAAAAATGATAGGCAAATGTCAGTAGTGAAATTAATTTGTCCATGAAGAAATTTACAATGATATTTCATGGATTTTTTTCTTCACTGGAAACCTTTAAATTGAGGTTGCATGTGATTGAAAAAGAGATGCTCTACCTCATCCATAGCTTCTGGACTGGATGCAGTAACCGACTCCGGTGAGTCTCACAACTTGTCATGTAGGACGAGTTAAAGATGAACATAAGAGCCTTTCATAGCCTTAAATCAATTAAGTATGGTAATGCAAGGTGACAGCTCCATATGGTCAATTCATTGAGATGAAGATGTCGATCGGTAGTGTTTGTGGAAGGAGAGCTCTTTACTGTTCCATTAGCAATTAAAGTAGCTTTCTAGCATAGGTTTTAATATCAGTTGCTAAGTGCCAGAATAAGCAAATAACAAAGCTGTGAACGCTGTGCCTATGCTGCCTATCACTAAACTCAGGGTGTGCCTTCTCTGTTACCTACTGATACCTACTTGCTGTATCAAGCAGTCTGATATATGAAAAGCTGACTGGGTTTGGGGGGTTTTTTGGAGGTTAGATTTGACACATACTGATTTGATTACACAAAACATAGTCTTGTGGACAAGTTGAGCCCCATGATTTTGCTGTGAATGATTGGAAGAACAAATAATATAGGTTTTGAAACTTCTTATAAAATAAGATTTTTTTTTAAATGAAGAATGTTTGTGCTTTCTGGTCTGTTTGATTTTGAAAGATTCCATCATCTTTTCTTGTAATTATTCTTTGTGACTGAAATTCTTATTCACCAAAGGCTAACTAATTAGATTTTGTAAAGTGAGTTCCTGAAAGTATTTGCTTTGAAGGTGGCTGCTGCCTCCCATTGTTTTAGAATGAGGTTAAGCTTCTCTTCAGGTAAGACGGCAAGTCTAAAAACATAAAAGTAGTCCTTTGTGTGTTTAGTTTGAGAGAATGTAAAAAATGTTTGAATGAAGACGCAAAATAGCATATGAAAGTAACAGGAGATAAGGATAAGAGTGCAGAAAACACTTTTCACAGTGGTAAAGTGAAATTATGCTAGTTACTTTTTCCAGCAAAAGTTAAAAGTAAGTTAAAAAGGTAAAAGGGAACACTGCTTAAGACCAGCTACAGTCACTAATACACTACATAGATTAGAAAGCCTGTTACAATGTGGAATCTTTAAAATAAACTAACTGTTTTTTCTGTAAGGAATATGCTTGTTCAATATGAATTTGTTTAAGAAGACTGAATTATTAATCTTTGGTTATAATCAAATAATTCCTTGCTGTGCTACAAACATTTTTGCTTCCTATTGAATCAGGTCAGAGTTATGCTTATCTTTTCTAAGGCAGACTTGTATTTCATTAAATATGGTGTATCAAGCATGCTGGGCAACAGATAACAAATGTGCTTTACAGCCCCGAACCATTTTGCTTTTTCTTAGAGTCTCTTTGTGTCTGTATTACCCTACTCTGTAAAAATTAAGCTTCTGCTAAGGAATTATGTATGATTTGAAGAATGATCAGAATGATCTGAAGAATGACAGTATTTGATTATAAGAAAGTGAAATAAAATTCAGGGCATTAAGAGGACAGGCATGTTAAAAGCAGAAAAGAATATAAGGCATAAGGATTTGGATTGCATGAATAATATCATGAAATGAAAGCTAGTGTGGTCAAATCTGTGTAAACTGGAAAATTATTTGATTTGTATATGTGATTAAGTGCTCCCAGGTGAGTGTCCAGATAGTCCAGGGCATGACATGCAGTATTTGTGACCTGACATATCACCCTTCGAAAAGATGTTGCATAATGGATATACGTATACAAGGAAATTTAATAATTTGTTATTTGCTGCTTCATGGCTGGTGCATGAACTGAATGTACGATGATAAGAATTGCTGGTGTTTGACTGTAAGCTTAATGTATGGATAACAGCCAGTTAGGAAAGGCATGATAAAAATGTGAAAGGAGGCAGTGACCACTAGAAGAATGGGTGGCACGGTATAATGGGAATAACAAAGAACTTGCCTGGGAAAGCCGGATGTTTTAATCTTTGTATTCCAGTCGCTGCATGAGTCAGACACCATATTTTATGGTTTGATAGCCAATACCAGTATTATGCTTGCTACCTCTCATACACTCTAGTTAAGAACCTCAGTACGATCAAGTCTTGTGGCTAGGCAAGCCTTTACAAGTATAAGCCACTGAAGCACAATTAGAAACAGACTCGTTGGCGGTAAATTACTAACTGTACTTTGCAATGCCTAAAGGACACTGGAGCTCCTTGAGTGCCCAGACTGGTCAGTGTACAAAGTATACCTGCTGTGTATAAATAAAAACTACCTGCCCTTTTCTGGGACTTCTCAACAGGCAAGTCTTCCGTTCTCAGGGAAGTGCTTGATCAGAGGAGTATTTTAAAAACTACTCTTGGTCTAGCTGCCTGAAACATATTCAGTATTGGTCTAAAATGTATGGATGATTATGTGTCTTCATATGATGATTTTGACAGGGTCTAAACTACTACTGCGTCTGCTACCCCATTTCAACACCAACCAATAAATTCACTTCAAGCTGATGTTGTGTTTAACTCCACTCCAGTTATTCCTTCTGTGTGTCATATCCTTTGCACATTAGAGTTGGGCCAGGAGTATTTCTGTGTGTGCCTTCTAAAATGTCAGTGGGTCTTTTGTAGCTATAGTCCTCTTTTAGCTGCACAGACGCTCCTCTTGAAGATAAAAGTTTCTCAGAGTTTATAAATATTTACTTTTATAGAATAACTTCCTCCCTACCAAATAAAATCCAAATCAAAATGACTATCAAATATAAGATTTTTTTAAGCCAGTACAATTTGCCTAAGCTGGGTGGGTAAAAGTGTCTGTGTCCAATTAAAAATTATTATCCTGTGAGCTGCTGCCTATGTTCTACGTGATTTGACAACAGACATTTTCTTTATAAATGCTCTTATCGGTACACCACTCAGTGTATCAAAGGATGTATCAGACATATTGATTTTTACCAAGGCATATTCTTACTTTTTGCCAAAAATCTGTATGAAGAAAAACATTGACATTTGTTATCAAAGCACTCCCTCCATTTTTCAGTTCTTACATATTCACAACTCAGGAGACCTTTGATTTGTGCAATTCCATTCAGCAAATTCACAACGTAGTTTCCCAGAAGCATAGCCTGTTTAGATTAGCTTTTCATGATTTTGTTTCTAAATTCCTATGCATTTGAACAATAGTAATCCAAACAGCTGTAAATCTTCTAGACCATTATAACCAAAACTAAGAACCTTACCAGTAATTCAACCTAATAAAATGTATTGAAAAGATGCCATTCTTTTTAGGAAAGCATCACAGCTGCATCTGATATATATTCTTGTTAAACCATACTTTTTTCCTCCAACTTAGATAATTTCTCACTGTTGCTGAAATGACTATAAACAGCATCTGAAAAGCTAAGAAAATTAGTTAAGGTACTCTATAATATATTTTTGACTCAACAAACTTGATTTGTCTAAGTTATTGTCTTCACTCTATAACTTATCAGTTGTGGTCTTTTACAAGCTGTCAGTTTGTACTGTGGTTGTATGCCGAGAAATTTTGTTATGTCATACAAATTCTGAAAATTCATTAAGTAGTAACAAGCTGTTCATATATGTGTTTGCATACAAAATAGGAATATAAGCACCCACCTTCTTATAGGCATGCATTTTCTTGAACTTTTAAATTCAATTTTGTATTGATATGTATGTGAACTAGTGCAATGCATATACAGTCATGACTAGAAACTGCCTATTTGTGCATATTACTACTATATCTATTTAATTGCAACAAATGGTACACTTCTGTGAGACTTTGGTTTCACTAGTTAAGTTCTGAAAAAGCAATCTTAAGTACCTTCCAAAAGAAATGGGAAAAACTAAAACCACAGAACTTCATTTCATCATCTGAAACCCAGACCCTAAAAAGAATTAATGTGCCTTCTTCCCCACTTTCTTTCTGCCTTCTGATTTCAGTGCATGCTATGAGTATTTATTTCAATGGGATTTTCACATTGAAATGTCCTTCAGCAGCTGTAGCTTGAGCCCTACTAATCAAAACCATTGCACCTGGAAAATAACATCCAACAGTGTGGTGGGTTGACCTTGGCCGGCTGCCAGACACCCAACCAGCCACTCTGTCACTCCCCATACTCAACAGGACAGAGGGAGAAAATAAGATGGAAAAGCTTGTGAGTCGAGATGAAGACAGGGAGACCACTTACCAATTATCATCATGGACATAACAGACTTGAACTGGGGAAAATTAATTCAATTTATTGCTGATTAAAAATAAAGTAGGAAAGTGAGAAACAAAGACAAAAAATAAAACTACTTCCGCCACCCTCACCCCTTTTTTTTTGCTTAATTTTTGACTCCTCTACCCAGCCCAATCCCCCTGAGCAGTGCAAGGGGATGGAAATGCGGGCTTGCAGTCGTCCATAACCGTTCCTCTCTGCAGCTCCTTTCTCCTCACACCTCTTTCCCTACTCCACTGTGGGTCCTCCACAGGCTGCAATCATTCAGGGTAAACCTTCTCCAGCACCAGCTCCTCTCCACAGGCCACAGTTCCTTCAGGGCATGTTCACCTGCTCTGTTGTGGGGTCCTCCACAGGCTGCAGAGAAATACCTGCTCTACCAAGGTCGTCTCCATGGGTGGCAGGCAAATCTCTGCTCCAGCACCTGGAGCGCCTCCTCCCCCTCCTTCTTCTCAGACCTTGGTGTTTGCAGGATTACTTCTCACACATTTTTTCCCCTCAATCCTCAGTGCCTATATGATATTTTATTCTTTCTTAAATATGTTTTCTCAGAGGTGCCACCAGCTTGGCTGATGGGTTCAGCTGTGTCCTGTGGAGGGTTCATTTTGGACATGGCATGGGGTAACCCCTGGCTTTTCACACAGAGGCCACCTGCTGCAGCTCCCTTGCTGCCAACACCTTCACACCTCCACAAAATGCAAACAGTACATTAAAAATATTCAACCAATGCAAATCATAAATAGGGTCACTTAGCAACTTGCAAAAAAATATTTATATGCTCAATCAGAAGAACTGTCACTCTAATATTTAATCCTTTATTACTTTCAGAATATAAACTGCACTCTATTTTCATAGATTTTAATTATGTTAAATGTTATTGAAATAAGGTTTCATTTGGTGATAATAATGCAAATGGATTTGTGTTCTCTATGGGAAATACTAAATTGCCTCAGTTAAATGTGTCTGCGATAACATTACACAGCATCCCAAAGGAGCCAGAAGCAATGTAAGAAGTGATGGCTAGAAACTCGATGTGGTTGGCTTAATCTGTTTTCACTGAGACTATTATTAATTAAATATTACTAATATTTCTGCGAGTTACAGAAATGACCTTAGGAAATTTCTGTTAATCCTCCTAGACACCATGATATCAGTAAGAACAGTTCTATTTCTCATTTTTAAGAAAATAAAATGTAGGACAGAATGGACAAAAAAGTCTTAATCATTTTGCCTTACAAATAATTTATATATTCATATCCAAAGTCAACCTTTCCCTTTGGTTTGTATGTATATGTCTCATTTAAATTGTTCTTTTTCTACCTGATTAGAACAATGGGTGCATGAAAAGGTAGGATTTATCCTCATTGCCTCTAAGTGAAATTCGTAGTTCACAGGAGATGCTTTTCTTGTAAGACTTGGTTTCTGGAAACACAAGTAGCTGCCCTGACTATGCTTATAAAGACACAATGCATTATAAAATAAATCTCTGTATTTATTTTTCTCATTGGAAATACTTTCCAGAACAATTATTGGTTTATTTATTCATTAATTTAATTTAAATTTTTTTTCTCACTTTTTTTAGTAGTTAACTTTTTAGCATGCTCTTCGTAATGTCCTGGAGGGTCTGTTACAGGACCAAAGTAGACACACTGCCTGCTTTTTCCCTTGTGTCATGGGTTAACCCCAGCCAGGAGCCAGGACCACACAGCCGCTCTCTCATTTCCCTAGCTGGGATGGGGAAGAGAATCAGAAGAGTAAAAGTGAGGAAAACCTTATGGGTTGAGACACAGAGAGTTTAATAAGTAATGCAAAAGCTATGTGTGCAAGCAAAGCAAAACAAGGAATTAATTCACCATTTCCCATCAGCAGGCAGGTGTTCAGCCATCTCCAGGAAAGCAGGGCTCTATCACACCTAAAGGTTGCTTGGGAAGACAAACTCCATAACTCCAAACATCTCCCCCTTCCTTCTTCTTCCCTCAGCTTTATATACTGAGCATGACGTCACATGGCATGGAATGGCCCTTTGGTCAGTTGAGGTCAGCTGTGCTGGCTGCATCTCCTCCCAACTTTTTGTGCACTGTGTCTACTTGCTGGCAGGGCAGTGTGAGGAGCAGAAAAAGCCTATATCACAATAAAAGTGTCAATTGTTTTATCTTTCCTGGTTTTATATTTGTAGAGGCAACAATATGACTGTATGACTTTATTCTAAAGGAATTCAAAGCATTTCTGTTCAGAAGAAGGTAAGCTGGCCTTCTGTATGAATAGAGGTAATAGAGATAATTCAGATAAGCTTCAATATTTGCATTCGTATTGGTTATGTTATGATGAGAAGCTTATTTGAAAATTGAGAAGAAAAAGATAATACTTTGCTTGAAAATAAATCTGATGCATTTCAAATGCCGAAGAATGATCAGTAGGTCTTGGATATTTATAATGAGAAAAAAACATTGAAATAAGGCTGAAAGGGATAAATAATTTTTGAGGGAAACTTCTACTGAGTGTAATTGTAGTAATATCCAGACTACTTGTTTACATTCATGATTCTCATGCAGAGTGGTATATGATTTCCAGAAACTAGTGGAATCATCATTTAAGTTTGATGATTGACTAAACATTTTTTTGGTGTGTGCTCTGTACTTCCACTATTGAATTTTATGTAGTTAGTGAGAAAGTAGGTAACCTCCTCCCATATTCTTCTGTCATTTATGAAAATTCATTTGACCAGTGTATATTTACAAAAATGAAAGATGTGTAGATATACGACAATTTTTGTCATTGACAATTATTTATCTCTTCCTAATTTTTCTTAATCAAGACACAAACTGACTGTTTGCTTTTATCTTTCACCTGTTGTGCTAAATTTTTTTTATTTTCTCTATTCCTAACTGTGAATAGTAAAACTATAGAAAATCAGACAAGTGAAAAGACTGACACTTTTGTAAAGATAAAGCTGTATTTAAACCCTGTAGCTAGGTCAATAGCAACACAATTCACAGGGATCTTCATAACGATAATTATATCTGAAAGGTGAGTCTTAGTTTGGCCTTTCCAAACTAACCTCAGTTAACCCATGTTTATCAGGGAGGACTATAACTACCTGGTTCCCAGAAGTTCAGGTACGCAGAACTAGCGGCTACAAAGAGCTGTTAGTTCTGTACAGATTTAAAATGTGACAGTGTAAATAGGTGTTCCTGGACTCAGTATATCCAAGCTAATATCTCCAGAAAGAAGGCCATGAAAACTCATGAAATAAATTAGTGTAGCCGTGCTTCTCTCCAAAGCAAAATCTGTAACTGGCTTTGCTGTATCCAGCATCAGTATCCATACAAAAAGCACAATGAGGCTGAACCACTTTGAAATTATTTTCCACATGTTAAGAATAATCTTCTTTAAAAAATCTGAAATATTTGTTGAACAAAATTATTAGTCATCTAAATATTTACATCAGATCAGTGTTTTAAGTTGTTTTTATGACTGGAACATGTACTGAAGAAATGCTGATGCAGAAATGGGCAGGGGGCTATATGTGTCACCACAGTACATCTCCAGAGGTGAAATTTTATCATGCACTAGCTGGTGAGAATCTGACAAGAATAAAAGTAGAGACTAAAATGCTGAAAGTTTCTTCTTCCTTCTCCCCATCACCAGAAAATCTTTACCTGCTGTCACATTCTGGAAACTGTTCCCACTCTGTTTGCTGTGCCTCTTTGGTGCGGCTGAAGTTCCCCTTCTTCTTTCTCTGAAAGTTTCAAAGCTTTTATCTCCTGTGTGATATTTTGCCTGAAGATAGTGTATTAAATTTGTGGTATGCTGAGGTTTCCTTCACATGTTTCATTATGGTTGTTGCCTTTCTCTGCAGCAGCAGCCTATGTTTATAACTTAGCCGTTCAGTTTGTTTGCCCAACTCCCTTTGCATTCCTGGGACTTACAACTCACTGCAATATTAGTTCTTGTTGCCAGGGCACTTTGTATAACACTTGACTCTATTTTAATGTACACCTATTTTTGGAGCAGTGCAATGAACAGAGCTTTGCCTTAGTCGTTTATTTTGCTCAGACATTTATTTGGAAGATATTAGTTCTGTTAGGGCATCCACAGATGACAGATTTCTCCATTCATCGGTAGTAGACCAAATATGGCCAAGACCAGATGCTCATGGCTTAAATGTGAGCACAGAAAGCCTTATACTCTGAGTGTTAGATTAGTCCCAGATAATCCACATTGATAATACGTGTTCTCAGTTTCCTTTCTTTTACACTCTGTTCAGTTGCTCGTCTGCGAGAGCAACTGGAGGTAAGGTGCTACTACTAGTGAGCAGAGTGCTCTAGCTTGGTGCCATGCTGTACCAGCTTTGAACTAATATGGCTAATAGAGCTAATATTCACCAATATAAAATGGTGTTGCTCTGAGGGGTTAGCACAAAGCTGCTAAGCCTATGCTGTGCACTTGTATAACCAGTATACTAATGCCTGCCTTAGGCTGAACTGTCTGATCTCTTCTGCACATGCTATGCAGTCTCAAGTGAGGCTGCCCCAGGCTCTTTCGAGCAGAAAGTCATGAAATCTCTGGCTTCTTTAGCATGTAATACATTAACTGACAAATACGGCATCTGTGTACAGGCAGCCTGGGCTGGAGGCTGAGGTTGGTTCTCCCAGCTACGCTCTTTAAATCTGAGACAGGCATTCCCAGCAGGGGAAAAAGGAACCAAACGCCATCACCAGTTAAATGAAGGACTGTTTTCTCTTAGGAACCTTTTGTGTTGCCTGTATTTGAACAATGTTTGGCTTTAAATCTCAACTGAAGTGAGGTACCTGATTACAGACAGCAAGGCAGTCCATAAAAATGGGAATTGTGAGTCTTAAATGCACTGAGTGACAACACAACCGTTGTGATGGCGTGAATGAGGCCTTTGGGCAAAGACTGTAATTCATGTTCATTAAAAGACAAAGTAAAATTACAGGTGGGTGTGGCAGGATTGGGAAGGTAATCTGTATTTTCACACCATTATAAAATGCCTAGATTTGCTTTTGAAGAGATTTTATACAAATAGCACAACAAAACTCTTCAAGCATTCACCGCTGTTAAGTTTAACTTAATCATACAGTCAGTAATTTTTGTTCACTTTCTTTCTCCTACTTCTTCATTGTCTAGTGTTTTCTCTCTATTATCTCAGTTGATGCAAACCAGTATGTTAAAATATTTTTCTAAAAATTGAATACTTCTTATCAACAGCAGTCGTTTACTGTGCAATTATATCCAGCTTTTCCTCTTGTTCAGTCCATAGACCCCTGTCTCTGGTAGACTTAATTCAGTGCATTTCTGCAGCTGCATAGATTGACTGGTATTAAAAGGAAATGCAAAAATCAAAGAAACTGTTTCATTACATAAGGAATCTCTGAGGCCAGTTTTTCCCTAGAACATCGAGGGTGGTATGGGGATGGAAAAAGGGTTGGTTCATGCAGAAGGGATGTATCCTTCTGGATTTTGCTGTACAGCAATCTTATATTATCTAACTGGAAAAATATTTTTCAGGTTTAAATAATAACTTCTGGTGTCTGTGTCATAGGTGTGAATGAGAACATAATATCTGAACAGTAGCTCAGGAAGGCTCATGATCCTCAAAAAGTGACAAACGCAAAAATATTTTTAGGCACATGAACATGATTGGTGTTCTCAAACTGTTCCCCCAACAGGCATGCAAAGCACAGAACAGGATTTTGTCTACTGAAACCCACTGTTTCGTCTTGTACAAGAGTGCCAGTAGCGTTCACTGTTCCTCTTTTTCAATGGGTGCATCTGATAATGGACTTCCATGTAGATGTGCTGAAAGGCATCTCTAAACCTAGAGAAAAGCAACATTGATTTGCGCAGTTATTTTCTTAAACAAAACATAATTGCTAGCGCAAAGCCTTCCAACAGTTTTGGAATGTATATTGTCACTACATATCTCTCTAGGGAGAGACGGGAAGATGTGCAATACCACAAAAAGAATAACCATGTAAACAAAGAATACAGTTAACCAATGTAACTTTCAAATAGATTTATGATCTTTTGAACAGATTTTATTTGGGTATGTGAGTCAATTATCCTAAATGTAGACCAAACAGTGGCGTATTCTACTATTATACTCAATACTGCAATGGCACAAAGGTTTTGGCAGCAGATAACTCATACTTTATCCATCTTTGCATGTGGTAATACACCCAGAGCATGGCATTTGTCAGCATAATGACAATTCCTGTATTCCCTGACTGCCTAGAGGAAAAGGTTTAAATACAGCGTTGTTTCTGGTTAAGGAGCAGTTATCAAAAAAGCTTGAAACTTAAGCCTCTCGTTAGTTTCACAATATCTGGGAGATCTGGTACAGTATGTTCCTGCAAAAGCCCTGCTCAAATCTGTGGCCAGTTTCTCCCAAGCTGTGACCAAGACAGGGTACGCATAAGTTGTTTTATTTAGGTTCTACAGTGAGATATTAAAGGACTGAGCCAACCTGAGAACTGATCATTTTAAGAAAAGATAGTTAAAATAAAATGTGTGAAATCAGCGGGGCTCTTCAGACTCTCAGGACTTCATTCCTTTGTTAGCACCACAGCACTGGAAAGCAGTTGGTCAGAGGAGGATACTGTGAAATATAGAAAGGAACAGACTGCTACAGTTTGCTTTCCTCCTTTCTAACGTATTTCAAGTGTTATTGGTATGGAAAGTCCGGAAACTTCAGACAGAGGTATGATTATGAAGTTAAAAGGCAACGTGCAATGAGCTACCTAGCCTTTTGTCTGTCCTTGGTGGAGTGATTTGAAATCCAAAGTAGGTCACAAGTCAATTCATTTTGTAGACTTGACCTTGTACTCAGTGGACATTTAATCCTGTCACAAAACCACTGGATAATGTTATAAATACCAGTTTTGAAACAGCCCTTTTGGGACAGTATCTTTATCTTGGCAACTGGTTTCTGCTGAAAAGGGACCAAAGGAGTTCAGGATAAAAACTCTTCTAAAATACTATTCTTCTCTTACATCATGCACACTTGTATATTGATAGCTTGACAGCTGGATATTCCAGTTACATTAATTTCTTAGATATCTGAAGACACGTACAGAAAATGTGACTGTATATACAAGCAGGAGATAAAGACTACCCTCTCAGCTCTACAGCTCATTCTCAGTTTAGGCAGTCATTTTTTTATTTGCTTTTTTTCTCCTACCTTTTCTATTTTTTCCTTCCTCTATTATCTTTGTTGCTCTATCTGTCCTGCTACTGAGGCTTAGCAGCAGCCAGTGAATAGCTCTTCTATGTGAATAGCACTAGGAAGGAGTCCGCTACGAAGACTTCACGCCAAATGGAAGTAGGACCTGGAGTGAAGGATAGGATCTAGCCATTAAACTTTCTATTTATGATCAAATATGATCAAATCCAAAACACAGAGATCTGGGGTTATTCCAAGGATGAACTTCTATCTTTTCCTTAGCTTTTGTTGTTCTTACTGAGAAAAAAAATGTAAACCATGTGCTTTGAGCTGAATTAACTGTAACTGAAATTCTTGGCAGCTTTAAAGACAAATAGAGTCATAGCCAGCACTTCATACCAACAAAGCATTTCATATTGAACTTCCTTGTTTTCTTTTACATTTATTTGCTTTCCTTTCTATTTTCAAATATAAAATGTTGTAGGGTGGCATTTTGGGGTTGGGGAAGTGGTGACTTTTTTTTTCCTCTACAGATGGATCTGGATTGGAAATTAAGTGTGAGGTTAGCCCTTTTAATGAGATCCCTGGAAGAGTCAACCACCAAATTTTAAAGCTCTTCAGAGTTCTTCTGTTAACAAGACTGCACATGAGATGCCTGGAGTGAGAAACAAATTAATTTTATTTTTCAAGTTTTCCACTGAAGCTATAGAACTGATTGTACTTTATTCAAGACCAAGGAAGGCCTCAATGCTAGGCGTTGTTGAGAAGCAACCTGGGCCTATGGGAAGATCAGCAGGACTCTTCTGATTATTCTGGCAACTCAGGAGCATGTGGAGCATTTTACCATTTCCGTACTTCTGCGTGGGGACTCGGGGCCCCACCAAACCTGTGATCCAAATGTCCAAGTTTCATCAAGAGTCTAGATAGGGTAGGAGAGGACATCCACACATACCAAGAACTTCTGTGCGAAGGAAAAAAGTTGTAAGGAAAGTAAGTTAAAAAAAAAAAAAAAAAAAAAAGAAAGTTAAGTAAGTTAAAATAAATATTTGACTAACCAAAGCAGTTAGGTACTTTCCATCAGATGCAGGAAATCAATTCACGCATTTTAATGAAGAAAAAGAAGCCTTCAGTAGGCAATACTGCTCATGTATTAATAGTATATATCATGCTTTAGCTTCAGGTCTGTAAATATTTTGTTTGACTGCTGATCCTGTTGGTTTCCACTTCTCTCACCACCTACTTTTACCATCTATTTGTTTTAATAAAAAAATAGAATAAAGATTGTAATTTAGCAAGTGATTTATATTTGATAATTTAGATACCTAAAAGTTAAGTATAAAATTAGATTTACATAGCTGTTCAGGCTTTCCCTATAGCTGTCAAAGATAAATAGACACTTTCAAGCAGTGACTCAACCCCTTCATAACATTTGTATGAGACAGGTGGAATTAATTAAACCTGATTTTTCTTTTTCTCCCTCTCTCCACTGCAGAGGGAGTCTGGATAACTAGTGCAGACCACTTGTCCATCTTTTAGACAGTGGAAATGAAGTAAAGTGAATCCCAGTTCTGCTGCATGGCTTGAGTAATCTCCCATACAGTACAGTCCTGAACTGGTTGATGTCTTCAGTAGTTATTGCAACCTAAATAAAAGCAATATATTTAGCAATATTTTAACTGGAACAGAGTGAGAAATGTCTGTATTTTGTCTGGTGCTGTGTAAATATTTCACATCAGACCACATATTAATGCTGAGAGAACTAATAAAATAACAACTCAGTTTCCAATATGCTCAATTATGCTGAATATCACCCCTCTCCCCTCAAGAAAGAAATGGTGACATCTGTGATCCTAAACTGTTTAAGTTTTTATATACGTAGTCAATACCCACCATTTTTAACAGAATTATCTTTTATGGTTTATTTTAATATTAGCTATGGAAATGGAAAGGGATTACCTCATGTAGCTAAATATTCTAGCAGTTAAATTCTACTTCAACATTTTAGGAGGCTCTAGTGTGACTGTTCTTAAGATAAAAATGTGTATTGTAACAAAGCAACTGCAGAACAGAGCTGTGGAAAAATGCACTAGCTCACAAAAATACTTGTCCACTAGGTAAATGAGCTGAAAAGCTGGTTTTGGATTCCTGTCTTGGTAGAGAAAGCAAAAATCTGTTATGACATCACTGCCTGCATTTACTGCTTTTTTCTTCAAAGGGTCATTAAATGTTTCAGATAATAATTGACCTAATTCACTTTAAGACAGTTAAGAACTGGGATCCTTTAACCAATGTCAAATTGATAAAAAGAAATGAGGACAAAGCCTAGACCACACACAAATACAGTAGCTGCACCGGTGGTGTTCCCTCTGATGACAGTAGGTGTAAGCTCAGCAGCAGTCAGTGGCAATCTTGCTGGTCTAACATGGTGCTTGCTGGTTGCCTTTAGGGCAAATTCCATTAGAGTAACTACTTCTGCAAGACATTGCACAACACTTGTAACGAAAAGACACATGTTTTATTTCACGATATGATATAACTAAAAAAAACGGGCAAGGCTGAGAGTGCATGATGGGTGAAATAAAAGCTTCTGGTTTTGCTGTCTAATAAGAGATATTACTCCAGCATACTTGCCAATTAGGAATTTCTTGGCTCCTTTGCTCATTTCTAGTCTCAGACCTTAACAATATGAATCCAGTATCATTGGTATCTGAACTTAATAAAATAACCATATTTACGTAAGGCGTAACATAATGTGCAGCACAACACTTTATTTGTAGCCATTACCAAGGAATAACTAGAGAACATCCCATTGCCCTTCTCGATACTCCATTAGCATTTCCACAATTACTAGTATTCACAGAAACATTGCAAACTTCACTGAGTTCTTTTAAAGCATCAGCAAGTCATGGGCCAAAGATGGTTATAAAAAGATATACAGGAAAATATAATAATACACTGAGAACAGAGACTGCTGTACTTCAAGGACCATTTTAGGGTTTTCTCTCGTTTTCTCTCAAACATCAGGAAACCCACAGCTGTGGCTAGATTATTTCTGTGAGACTCCTTGGTAAACCCCACCGGATATATTCTGTTATATAGCAACATGATTATTTTGCTTTCTGTGGCTAAAGACAATTGTAATCTTGGCCAGTACTGAAAAAGTTAAAGAAAAGACACAGTTGTGGCAATCAGTTTCCAGATTACCTCTATGAATGAGGTTTACTGCATTGCCTGTACTAAAAGATCATAGAATCACAGAACCACAGAATAGTTTGTGTTGGAAGGGACCTACAAAGATCATCCAGTTCCAATCTCCCCTGCCATGGGCAGGGACATATTCCACTAGATCAGGTTGCTCAAAACTCCATCCAACCTGACCTTGAAGACTTCCAAACACAGGACATCCATAACTTCTCTAGGCAACCAGTTCCAATGTCTCACCACCCTCATAGCAAAAAAATTCTTCCTTATATCCAATTTAAATCTACCCTCTTTCAGTTTAAAACCATTGCCCCTTGTCCTGTCGCTACAGGCCTTGGTAAAGAGTGTTTCTTCATCTTTCTTGTAAGCCCCCTTTATATACTGAAAGAACACAACACGGTTGCCCCAGAATCTTCTCCAGGCTGAAAAGCCCTAACTCAACTTTTCTTCATAGAAAAGGTGTTCCAGCCCTCTGATCATTTTTGTGGCTCTCCTCTGGACCTACTCCAATAGACCCATGTCTTTCTTGTGCTGGCGACCCCAGAGCCGGATAAAGTATGCCAGGTGGGCTCTCATGAGAGAAGAGTAGAGTGAGAGAACCACCTCCCTTGACCTGCTGGCCATGTTTCTTTTTATGCAGCCTAGGATATGATTGGCTTTCTAGGCTGCAAGTGCACATTGCTGGCTCATGTCCAATTTTTCAATCAACCAATATCTCCAAGTCTTTCTCTGCTTTCAATCAGTTCATCACTTAGTTTGTACTGATATTGGGGTTTGGCCTGACCCTGGTGCAAGACCTTGCACTTGGCCTTGTAGAACTTCATGATATTTGCACAGGCCCACTCCTCAAGCCTGTCTAGGTCCTCCTGGGTGACATCTCTTCCCTCAAGCAATATCAGCTGCACCACTCAGCTTGCTGTCATCTGCAAACTTGCTGAGGATGCACTCAATCCCACCATCTATGTTGTTAAGAAAGACCTATAGTCTTTAGTAATAGAGAACTATCATCTCTTGGTGAATGCAATTCTGGAGACATCAGTATGTATTAATTTTCCTGTGGAAAATCATGTCAGCTTCCATATTGTCAGTAGTCATAGTCTCATGATACCTATGACATGCGTGGACCAATTTTAGGCAGAGACAACTTAGGGAGCTGGCTAGGACAGCAGACTGCCAGGGACACAACTTATTCCTTGTCTTACGTCTGAGGTAACACGTCACTGGTCAGTGGGAGAGAGCAGAAGGAAGAGTGTGATGGTACAGTGAACTGCAGAGAGTATCTGGTAGTCTTGGCTACAACTATATTGGTGATGCTGAGAAGGCAGAAGGAGAGCAGAAACAGAAGGATCACACAATGACCACTTTTAATGCCTACTTGTCCAGTACAGACTCAGGTTCAAGTCCTTCACTTCAAAGTTCCCTACACAAAGTTCCCTACTCAATTTTGCCTACACTGCTGACAAGTTTTGAGACAGCTCCAGCTCAGGTAGAGGGTGCAAGCCTAGAGGAAGTAGAATTTTAAGGGGACTTACTACCAAAAGCAGGGAGCATGGTTGCCACCTACTGTTCATGGTAACTGAAGCATCCTAAAAAGGTCACTGGAGTCCTGTGAGTGGGCTGCAGAGTAGGTGATATTCTCTCTCCAAAAGGGTAAGAAAAAATGTGACAACACATACTGTCTTGGCCAGCTATCTAGATATTTGGAGAGCATCTGTGGAAAATAGCAACTATAATCACAATGCCTGTACATCTACGCAGATAAATAAATCAGGATTTTTAATGCCTATTTTGGCAGCAATTTTGAAGCTAAAAGGCTATTGTTAAAGGAGGCAGGAGAAATTTGAAAAAGACAGGAAGCAGCCAAAGGAAGTCTGAGGAAACCATAATAAAAGTTACTTGGCCATTTTTTCTCCACACACTTATATGCCAAAACTTTTATTAGGCAGTTTAATTATTTCTCAAGCAGTTTAGCTTAACTTGCCTAGTTGTAGTCCTAGTTTCACTTTCTCCAGCCAGAAAGAAACAGCAAAGCATGAGAGCCGAACCTGCTTTCTTCATTCCTCTCAAATGATCATATGCTTCTTTTGGATGAAACTATTTTTAAAACATGATCGGTCTTGACATATATCACCTGCTGTGAATAGAGGTGCTTTAATCTGGAAACGAGAGGGCAAGTCTAATACTTTGTAAGGTTAACTGTTATAGGATAAATTCTAGAGACAGCTCTACTGTCTCATTTGCTCAGTCCATTGATCTGCATTCCCCAACCTCCACCAAATGGGTTCGTGAAGGCTCTGCCTTTCTGGTCACAATTGAGATTAATCCCTGGACCTCCTTCTCCTCGTCTCTCCCCAAGAAGAGTTTACCAAGAAGTCCATCTTCTCCAGAAAAACAGTGAAAGGTGAATCTGTCCCACCCTTGTAGTCCTCTCCCTCCTTCCCCTTTTCAAGGAGACATAACCAGTTTATGAGGAAACTATGCCTTTGTGGTTTAACCTAGCTATTACTTTTAGCACAGTTGTTTAAACACTAGAATTTAAACTTTAATCATTAAACACCAGAATTTGAAGTCTTAGGATTGATGGTTGTCCAATTTGAGATAACTCAGAGTTTTGCATTTCAGAAAGTGTTGGATGTTCCATCTGAGGTCAAACCAACTCCTCTAAGGCAGCAGAAATTGCGAAGTGCTCACGCCTAGGCAGTTGTGAATACTTTGGTGTGAGTGGGCTGGTGCATTATACAAGCAGCCAGGGGCAAGTCAGTTTTAAATCAGCTGTGCTAAATGAAGGGACGAATAGCAAAAGGGTTTTCAAATCCACTTTTCATACTAGCATCCAACATATCCTTTGGGTCTAACCACCCAATGGAATTCTAGGTCCTAGTATAATAGGATTGGTGTAGTTTTCTGTTGGTATTTCCACTGTGATTCAGTTATTTGATTAAATTTTGCTGCAAAAATTAAAAAGAAAAAAAGTTTCTTTATTAAAAAAAAATAAAGGCTACAGCTCTGAAGGCTGTTACAGATTTTTGTGAGTTGAATTAAAATTAAGTTAATTTCCTGTTTGCATCTGAAAGTTCAAGTTAAAGAAAAGAACACAGATGCTTCAGCTATGAGTTGCAAATGACAACCAAGTAATACAGTTATAAACTCAAACTAAGATAAAAAGTAAAAAATTGAAATATTACAAACAGTCATTAATTAAGGAATCTTAGTCATCATTTCATCGGTTTAGTTAATTTCCTTAGTACTTTGGATTCAAGGTATTTATTAGTACCTCCTAAGATAAGTATGCTGTACCAGCAGCTTTCAAACTGTGATCCCTGCAGTACCAGTATTCTGAAAAGCCAAGGCAATTACTCAGTTGTACCATTTGTTTTAGTATACTTAATCTTAGTCATTTAAGGTACATTTAAAATGAAACAAGTCTGGTCTCCTTAGTACAGAAATAGTCTAGTATAAAGTAAGATTAATCTCCTTGCTCTAGTATAAGATATGCTACTGACCTTGGCTTCCTCTGATGATCTGAAAACATGAAAAAAGCCCAATAAGTACTCAGAACTCAGCAAGATGAAGATCTTTATTTCTTGTAAATCATACGCGATTTAGAACAGTTGTTCCCAATTTGCAGTCAGTGATCTGCAAAGAACACACCAGACATATGGTGTGACTTCCTTTCCTTCTAACCATTAAATCACATTAAATGACAGTAAGGAATAGAGAAAATACTTTCCCAATATTATTTTTCCATATAAACACATGCTGCCATTGCCATAGGGCTGTTGTTTAACTGGAGAAGGATGTGGTCTGCAAGTCACATTCCCTTTTAAGTATGATCCATTATGCAGAAGTATTGTCAAACTCTGATGCACGTTAGGCAGTGCAGCATGATAGAAAAGCTGTAAGAGCATTCTTATATCAATGAGATCAGCTGAGCACTGTTTGTGTATCCTAGCTCCCACTGATTTCACATGCAAAGAATGCAAAGTGGATAGCTAGCATGCAGGAGGATCTCTTCAAGTATCCTCAATACGGAAGCAGCAGGTCACAGTAACATTGTTTGATCCTACTGCATTTTGTTTTGTGGATATCTCAGCAGAGAGCTTCGTTTCTCTCTTCATTCCCTTACCTTTTCTAAGCTGACAAATGTTTGAGTTTGGAAGGAGAAGCACAGGTGTTGTCTGTATTAGAACAATAGGTGGCTAGAACATTTTGTAAAGTAGAATTAAAAATGACAGCACTTTCTCAGGAACCATTTAATGGACTTAACTTAATTTTTTAAAAAAATGTAGCTTTATGAGAAAACAACCCATCCACTTTAATAAGTGGATTATTAAACTGAAGTTTACTATTACTCATTGTTTATTAGTTCTGCGTACTGTGCACAACACAGTGAGTGTGACTGTGGCACAGAGAGGTGTTCAGCAAGTTTGGCATAATTCATGTGTTAGAGCTACCATTTGATCAAGCACCACAGATTTTTATAATCAACCTGTGATTGAGAATATGCTTTTTTGAAATTGAATTTATTTTACAATCACCTTGAGATCTAGAGTGTTAACTAGAACAAGAACCACTTACTTAGAGTTAGGAACATGGTGCCAGATTAGTATTCTTGTCAGAGTCTGCTTACGCAGCATGTGACTGGAAACTTTATTGAAACTGGCTGTCCAGTGAAAGTTTTCACGGGCGTCCATGAGTAATCAGTACTAGAAGTGCTGACTGACTTAGTTTACCCTTGCTTTAAGAAGAGCACACTGGCACCTATTATGCATACGCTGGTTTAAAACTATACCAAGAGAGAGAACAAAACATGGCATGATTAATTCAAGAATGTCTGGAAAATAAAGAAAGCAGTTCTGGAGAAAGTTATTTGCTGGCAATGCCTTTGCACATTTCTCCAAACTTTCATTTTCATACAAAGCATCCTTACTGAAATAAAGGCACTGGGGTGACACCTATTCAACATGTTACAAAAGTCTGAATTTGTCTGTGTGTAGACAGATATTAATGGAAAAAATGAGCCTATACTGCCTAATAAGCAATTTACTGAGAGCGAGTGCTGAAGTGATACAGTTTTCAGAAGGTTCAAAATGTCTATTTGTATATTAGTGGCAGGATTGTTAAATTCCACCACTTTCTGGGCAAGTTTTGGGTAACATTTCAACTGGTCAGTTTTGTTGGCTAGATACTATGATAATGAGTGCCCTATTTAATACTTAATCAGCACATAAATTAATTAGATTAGGGGTTTGATTTCCTCATGTAAATACAAGAATGCCACAGACCTACTTTTATGTGCCAAAACCCTATTTTTTTTTGCTGATTTATCATTCAGTTCATGATACATCACCTTCTAAACTCTTCAGTGGCTGCAACTGCCCAACACATATAGTTCACATATCTCCCTTTTCAGCTGGAGCCCTACACAGCTCCTCCCTGTCTACTTGGCTGAACTCACCTCTTTTTGCTCTTTCCCACAGCTTTGCCTTTGTGGTCAGTCTTTTTTACTCTACGAGTCTGAATTGCCTTGACCTAGCATATACCTCATCGAGCCCTTATCACCACGTCTTTTCCTTCTTTCTGCTTAGACACTAACTTAAAACATTAGCTTCCATTGTGCGTGTAGGAGCTGGGTTAAATGGACCAACTCAGGGTATTTCTATCTTGTACAATTGCAGTGTTGATTCTGGAATGAGTTGAATTCCCCAGCATAATTAGCCTGAAGGCAGCCTCGCATTAGTGCTGCTGTAATTCTGTAATGTCTATATAGAGAAACCATCCCCATGTTGATAAATGCATCACTCTGATTTATATGATATTTCATTATTTTAGGTTGGTGGTTTTTTTTTTTTTTGCAAGAGTTAGTTTCATTATAACACAAATATCAAGGAAGGAGATTATTTTTACCATACATTTTGTTTTTAAGCTGAAGAACTGAGCTCTAGGAGTCTCGCTTTTCAAATGTCTCATTCATAGTAGTTTTCTACACTCACAGGTAAATGTTGTAGTATTTTCTAACTATTACTCCAAGTACAACTCTCTTCTGGGAACTTACCTGAAGAAATTTTCTTTAGATGATCATAGGTGTTATAGTGACTCTAAGTATTAATGTGCTCTTAAGAGGACCTTAAAAATACAAGCTAACTTTAAACAGACTGTAAGCGTGCTGAACAACTTTGAAAGTGCGTGACGCATTCTCCAACCATTAATCAACTTACCCTTCTGTAGTGTTTAGGAGAATAATAATAATAATCAGAATAATCCATTATGTCAAACTATTAAATTCCGTTTCCTTAAAAAGGTTTTCTAGACCTCTCATGCCAGATCCTGACTTTATTTGCACTAAAATATCTCTGAAGAACTTCACTTGAGTCAGGAGATTTACTTTGGATTTACACCACTTGAAGTTAGAAAAATGTTTACAAATGTATTGCAGACATCTTATATTTTTCCTGGGTTTGGGATATAATTTAATCCATTCAGCTATAAACTTTTAGATTTGTTTTGTAGGTGGGTTTTTTGGACAGAATTGGAAGTGTACTGCAATTACTTTCCTTGAAATGTTGCTCTTCAAACTCCAAATAATCAAATCTTAAAAACACCTTTTTGGAGAACATGCTTGAAACAGGCAATTTTTCTATCTCTAAACTTTGTGGAAGCATTTCAAAATGTTCCTTTTATTATTTTTTTTGTGCATAATTGAGATGGACTGCAATTTACGCTATTTGGTAAAGTGGTTAAATGACCTTGATTTTTTTTCAAGTACCTTCCACATGCAGTTTTAATAAGTCTAACATTAAACAGAGCTAAATTTTTTAATGTGAAAAACTGACACACATTATTTTTCTGTTGATGTCAGTTGGACGCTTTATATTACAGGATACAGGAATACTCACAGACACTGTGACAGTACAGAGCGCTTGCACATCACTGCCTGTTGCATCCTGTTCAACTGATTTCTGCAGCAGAAATACGGGAGTAAAAAGGGAGAATGGTGAAGATCACCTTTTTCTGAATGTTTTCCTCATAATCTTGGCAACTGGCTTTCTGTCCTCCCTGTGGTAACAACCAGTGTTTTGGAAGCTGCTTATTCACAGGTATAACTGTCTCGGGACTGTTTTAAAACCAGAAAGGGCAGCGGGGGGAATTGTTCAGAGATGCAGAACACTTTGTGCAACATTCCCTGGCGTAATTAGTCACTCAGCAAGACAGTCTGTAATGCAGCGCAGCATTTTGTCTTGAATGAACATAGAGAGTGGAAAATGTAAGTTGATTAAGAGACCACTGCTGAGCTTCATATTCTCAAAATTAAGAATGTGCACCTGCCCACGAAGACGTATGAGCTCTCTGGCAAGATACAACCGCAGGTGAACCTCCACGGCCAGCTGCAGATAGCCTTGCCTTGCATACCACACTTGCATTCCCCTGGCCAGAAGCAAGCCAGCTGCGGTAGCGAAGTCATGCAGCCTTCTTGAAGGAGACATGTTAAATCAAATGCAGGACTTTGCTAACATGACTGTACAGCTTCTGGACCAGAGGTTTTTTATTGTTGTGAGGTTTGAGGTTTTTTACACTTGCTTTGCCGGGTGCGTAGGCAGATATGCTTGACTCTGCCTGGACATGTCCCTGTAGAATGATTGAAATGAGGCAGAAGTCCTGTGGGAAAAAAGGATGTGATCATTTAACTTAAGCCTTTATTATAATCACATGCATAAAAGGCCAAATTAATGTTGTACAGGCAACTTTAATATTGATGTTCTCCAACTTTTTTGAAAGGATGATGTCGCAATTTTAATAAAGTTCTTTTAATATCTTGTGTGTGTGTGTATAATCTTACACACCTATATAACTGGATGTTTCTTTTATCTCTTTAATTGTCTAGTGATTTAAAAATTCCTTTTAAATTTTTGGCTTTGCTATGAATTTGAAGCAATGGTCCAAAGAATACCATTAATTACATGTTATGTAAAAAAAAAATTACCTCCATCTGTCAACTTTAAATGAGATGCTTGACAGTATCAGTGACTGTCCTTTGATTCTTGATTTTGGAGAAAAGATGAAAGAGGAAGGTCTGCTTTCACAACTGACTGCTAGTCATTAATTTGTAAAATTGTAACATTCCCATTCCTTCCTAAGATATTATCATATTTTTTTCCTACTTCTTCCAGTAACTATCATTACCAAGTCCAAACTCTGCTGTGTCAGTTACTGTTCCAAGATAATGGCATGGATGAAATTGAACTTGCTACTCTGGATGATGTCATACTATTGTTATACATTATGCATCAATAATATTTGCATTATTTTTTTCTACTCATTTTAATGCAGCCAGATTGTTTACTTTTAGAACATATAATTTAAATGGCTGCAAGCAGAATTTTTTCTTGATGTTTGAAAACATTTTTACAAGCAGTTATGATTTTTAGCATTCCATTAAAGCCTATCAGTATTTCAGATCATTCTCTTTGTTGTAATTCCTTTAGAACTGGCAACATGGAATTTCAAATCCTCTTTAATTTAAAATTCAATTAAAATTCAAGAATTTCAAATCTTGTTTGTTGAATCCTTTCAGAAATCCTAGTAAGCTTCTTTGTGCTACACAGTGCAACAGATTATGGATCACTTGCAAATTTGCCTATTGTCTTTGTTCAATTCTGTTTCACACTGTTATTAAAAGTGCAAAGTATCAGTCACAGCACTCAACTCCAGAATATCTATTTTGGATATAAAATTAATAATACTAATTCCTAATATATGCTAGATGTTCACAAAACATTCATGAAAAGGTCTTAGTAAGGTTATTCTTTATGAAAGATACCACCCCAAAAAAAGCAGGAACATCTGTCCAAGAATGTGAGATAAACACAGAGGTGGAAAACAACAGTGGAACAGAATGAAGGCAAAATGCTGCTTGACAGTGGTAGGCACCAAAGTACAATGGAGTCCTGCAGAGATTTTAAAATGACAAAGTGTGAAGTGTAAAGCTGAGGTTATAACCGAAATATTAAAATGAGGTGAATAACAGACAAGGAAGAGAAATTCAATATCTTAAGCAATTCTCAGTATTAGCCACCTTTGTCTAGCATTACATATGTTTATTAAAGCAGAGGGGTTGGAACTAGATGATCTTTAAGGTCCCTTCCAACCCAAACCATTCTGATTCTATGATTCTATGAAGAAATGCTAAACTGAATGCAGCTTTACCTTTCACTATTTGATAATTTTTAATTTAATAGTCTCCCATTATAGCCCAATGTTTCTATGTCTTTATTTTTGTTCTTGCACAACCCCATTATCAGTCCCAGATTTACAGCGGCACAGAGGGGTGGAAGGAGGAGCTGGGCTTGTAACCTTTCATTATCACCCTAAGGAACATCCATCTCAGCACATACCTTTCAGAATATCCATTAGCATTATTCTAAAAACGATTATTTGGGGATATATGCAATATATTCCAAATAGTCTTCTACACACCAATGCTCTGAACGTGGAGACTTTTGCTTAAATTATCTGATTTCTGAAAGAAATATGGCATATTTTCCTCTTTTTCTAAATTTAACACAGAATTTTTGCTATTAGTATTTTTAATTGATTGCTTCAACACTAGCATTAGTTTGTATAACACATACTGTAACTATACAGAGAATATAACAGGAACAGTACGGAATCCAGTCCTAGGACAGAAAATCCTATGGGCTAACCCATCAAACTGTGAAGTAGTGAAAAAAGGCTCTGCACTCCAAACTAAGTAAATATGTCTTCTGTGCTTTAAGGATTGTCAAGCTGGCCCCTACTGCCCTGTCAAAATGTGTTAGTTTCAGCAAGAAAATATACTACTTGAAAGGTCAGGTCACAGACAATTCAACTCAGAATCAGTAACGAGTGAACCAAAACAGTCATCAGATCCCAGCAAACTGTCAGGGAAAAGGTTATCAGTCAAAGCACAGGGGTACACCATTGGTTTAGGGTGAAACTCTTTAACAAATGACTTTTCCATTCTAAATGCTTTCTTAATTGCGTGGCAATAATTACTCAAGGGGATGTTAAGACTGGAAAATATGACAACAGCCATTGAAATGTACAAGCAAGAATGAGAGACGGGCATGAAAAACTTTTTCAAAGAGACATTCTTTCCTTCCTTACTAGTAAAGTAGAGCAAAGTCTCATATTTAACTCCCTAAATGAATACACTAGGTTGGCAAGGGACATAGCTGTACGTAAATTCATTTCTAAGTCTAAGAGGTGGTGGGCATATTCTAATTCATTTCAGTGATGATGTGCTTCCTTCCATGTTTTTTTTTAAGCCGTACCTATTTTAGTTTAGATGGGGTATTTATGTGATCTCAATAATACCTTCCCTCCACCTATGCTTCCTGGAGTCAATAGAGAATGAGGGGTCCTGCAAGGTGCATCTCCCAATACACCACCATAAATGCCTCAGTACATGTCTCTCCCTCTGTGAACTGTAAGGACTCTAGGGAAACTGCTCTCCTAATTTAGGTATCTGAGTTAGGTGGGACAAATCTTGCCTTAGGCCCCCAGTTTTGGTGCCTGAGGTGAAGTTACATGTTTCAAGTAACCTAAATTAGTTTATATGAGTATTTTGCACTGAAGAAACTTGTCTAAGTTATGTAGGATATTTACCCTTTTAGTGGCTAAAACCTTAGACAAAAGAGTAATCGTATCCCTATATTAGAGGTGGGGAACTCAGTCAAAAAGACTGAAGGACTGATCAAAGAGTCAGGAGAACTTCTCCCCTCTTCTTCTGAGGATTTCAGTTCTTTGTCCAATGTCAGTCAAAACTGTAGATCAAAGGGAGAAGTCTGAAGCATTGAACTTGTGACTCTCCCACCTTGTTGTTTAAGTACATCAGCCTTTAAGCTGTGGAGAGCACAGCAGCAATTCTGCAATATCAGCGTTTTTGTAGTGCTGGCAACCTTACTTTACATTTTCTGTTTGCAATGGAGTATTTTAATCATAGTTCAAGGACTATGGCCATAATTCTTCCCATTAAGTTCTACTGTTAAATAAAAGACACAATTATTGCTGATGTGAATGAAAAGCAGTTACTATGAAAAGTTATTACTTCATCAGTGGTAATGTAAAAAAAATTCTACCTTCAATATTTACATGAACATTGTTGAAGTAGATTACTGATGATCTTTTATTGAGAATTACTTGACTTCTAATTCTCATTTACATTCATACAAATGTAAAAGGAACTAAACTTCCAGCTATCTACCATGCACAGCATTTTTAGGGCTAATTTGTATATCCTGGGAACTGAGCTGGGTTAGCTGGTGCTTCAAAGCTCACTGTGCTAGACTTAGGTGAACTGGAAGTCTTGTTTCCTCCTCTCTGATGTGGCAGCCTCTGCGCCTGGTTGTGGTACTAATAGCTAATGGAATCACACTAACAGCAGCTCTGTTGTGTCTGACTACAGATGGAACAAACCATATCATATCTTTCCAAAATAATAAAATGCTTATTTACAGAATCCTTGGTTAAGAGAGTATATAACAAGCAAGTTCTGACTTAAGATTTCCAAAAGGAAAACAGAATTAAACTGTATTTCTGGTAAAAACTTTCAGTTTCTTTTTACTTTGATGGTTATTTTTTTGGGCAATCATTGGTTGTTTGGTATGTGGACAAGTAAATTCTGCCTCTCCTCTAGGTAAAATAAATAGTTTAACGCAGTTTTCTCAATGAACTCCTAAGAAAAAAATAAAATGAAATCTTCACTAATTCATCCAGTGAAAAGATACCTGTCTTCTTGATAGTTTTGGTTCATTTGTCTTGTCAGATATACTGCAAATTTCTGGACTAGAGTATCTGAAATATTAAAAGCTGGTTTATTTGTTGTTCCTTGAACATAACCTATCTACTCTCAGTGTCTGTAGAATCAATTTCCTTTTCAAGGATATATAAAAGCTGAGTCCAAAAATCCAGATACCCTTCCAGCTATACAGGACTTTGAATACGAGGAAGTCCTAATTCCCAAGGAGAAGAAAGGGTTCACTAAATGATCATTGCATACTATCATTGTGTGTTAACCCTGAAGTATAAAATTAGAGATAGAGCTGTCTCTGCAAAAGGACCTGGGCATTACAATGTCTCCCTGTGCTTTTAAGGACAGGATATTCATCCACAAAACTCCAGCTTGGCTGCTGACTGAACCACAGGAGCAGTTGCATTCTGCAGGCATACGTTTCTACCACTGCTTGTCTGGAGTGCTTAGGTTCACAAAGGAGTCTCGCATATCACAGCACAGACTGGTTCTATATTTTAATAATCGATTATCTGATAGACTTACAGCATCCAAGTTAGGCACCTTCTTCCTTTTCATGGCATGTCACTGACATTGCAAAGCAGGGGATATCTAAAATACCCACAGACAAAAGATGCTTTTGCTCACAAAAGATGCTTACGTGAGGATTTAGGTGCCTCATGTAAGACTTAGTGGTTAAACAGCATTTATCAATAATGGATACAGACACATAGGATTCAGATATCATTTCAGAGTTTTACACAAAGTACTGCCCAGAACAGGGGCTAGAAATTAGCTATTGTAATGAGTGTCGAAACCTGTAGGAGTTTGCCTTTATGCTTGCATCTGATGAAAACTTCACTGTTTCATGCAAAATGGAATACCATCAAAAGAAGGAATGCACTCCATCATACTGCATGGCCTGTGGTTTGGACTGTCTCCTAAGGTAAAAAAGTGTTCAAATCACTGCAAGAAATATTTGAACTCGTTCTTCCCCCAGGGAAGGTATGATGATTAGCAAGCAGTCAACTAAAAGAAGGAGCTTTTGTTACATTTTAAGCCATTTCTTGAGAGAAAAGACAGGAGGGGATTTAGGGCTATGAATCCTGGTTAAGCAGGGACATATTCCTTCAGCCAACCATACAAACAGAGGAAAACAAAGTTTTATTGCTATTCTTTGTATTTGCTATTGGACAGCTATGATAACCTACCACTTGCTCTGCTGCCTTCTCGGGTATCACTCTCAGACAATTAGCATCCTCTGTTTGTCGTAGGGGCAGTCCAGGGGCACACTGGTTACTGTGGGAGCTAGTGGAGTTCAGGTGCCGTGGGTGATCGAGGGGTGCTGCAGTGCTTTCCCTGAGGACATTCTTGATCTTTTGAAGCTTCCTCCCACTTAGATGCTCAGAAAAAAATGCTATGGCTGTGTGAGGGGATAAAACTGTCCCCTGAAAAATAAGAACACCAAACAGCAAGCGCACGCGCACCCCTGCTTCTTCCTTTACCCACCTCCAAATAACATATATCTGGGCAACATGCCTTTCCTGAGTTCACAAATTTCTTATGCTACCCCCACTTTCTGGTGGGCAAAGGGAGCTCTGACCCTGGCATAGCCTTCTGAACTGTATCACGATTGGGGTACGCCTGAGGCTTTCTCTTTTGCCTCCTGAATAGTACCAGTCTTTGTTGCCCTATTGGCCTGTGTTTGAATGATTCTTTTGGGTGAATGACGTATTCCTTGACATTATCCATGTTGGTTTCACAGAGAAGGATATTAAAATGACCTAGCCTTATTATTCACGTAATAGTCACTGATAAAACCCCAGTATTTTCTAAATTCTATCACACTATGATACATGACAGCCCACATTTATTATAAGCAATATGTTGGCTTTTAGAAAATGCTTTCTTTTTTTGAACAGCAGTGCTTTACAGGGAAATACATGAATCTCTGTTTTTGCAGTTCTAACAGCCAAAACTGGATAGAGTAATAAAGCAAAAGATAACGAACACAGAATTGGGGTATTGTTGGAAAGACAAGATCTAGCTAGAAAGAAGCAAGAATAAATTACATTTTACATATCTTAATGTTTAAAATCAAATTACTGTGCATTGTATGTCACACGCACAAAAATCCTACCTTTCTGCAAAAAGTAATAACTTGCATCATAGAGCATATACTCTAGGTTGCTTAACTGGGATGGTACGGACACATCTGGCATTGCTTACTCAACCTTAATACCCAATAAAAGTATTATTTTAATGTAAAAGACATGGAAGTTGTGTAATTTTCTGTTTTTAAAAATGGGAAAACTGAAAAAGCCACAAACATTGCCAAATTGACGCTAAGATGATTAAGCAGGAGACTTGAAAACCTTACGTTTTACATAAAAACCTGGCCACGTGGGCTAAGCAGGTAACTTACAACAATTTACTCATGATTATAACATGAACCCTAAAAAGGGAAAAATGCACATAAACATACAACACTGAGTTTAATGCAGAGATAGACGGTTCCTTTGGACAGATCTGTGGCTAGTAGAATACATTTATATAGAAGATAGAGATAATTAAGTTCCCATGACTGACATGACCTTTTCTAGACTTCAAAAGGCAGGAGTGTACAGTTTTCAGTATGAATAAGATATGGGTGGTTAGTTCTCTTACCTGCCTTTGAGAAATGCCAGACTACGTGGCTTCCTTGTGAGAGGGAGAAGATAAGAACATTCTGAGGTGAATGATTTCTTATAATGAACTGAGAGTCTGGGTCTATATCATGATTTTAGTCATTACTGACAATCAATTTATCTATAAAAGTGCATGCTGTAACTCTAGATTAACTGCGTAATTACATAACCATAAAGAGTACTATAATATAATGGCACACACATATATTATGAAGTTTAAAACAGAAATAATTCCTGATAAAGCTCTCCTAAGAATTTTTCTTACTATTTTCAGACAAAATGAACCAAACTGCTACTGAACATTTGGGTATGTAAATATGTTATGCTAGGAGGTATTACTGAAGCAGTGTGACTCCTAGGAATGGCCATACACTTTAAGTCTAATGCTTATTTCAGGGTCAAATAAAGGGATCAACATCATGCTTGGTGACATCAGCAGAAGTATAGAGCCATGAGCTCAGTTAGAAACTGATACGCAGGCTTGGTATTTCTTTATGACCCCTTTGTTTCTATTTACAATGGGAAATTATGATCTCCTAAGTATTTTAAATAATTATTTAATAAAGATGTGAATTTATCCAGGATGTCAGTTTCTTAACTAACCCAATAATTGATTTAGTTCAATAAAGCAGCATGGAAATGATAGGAGATTCCAACTGTTATCACCACAAAGGGAAAGGCTTTGTGAAAATGATAGCAACAAAAATGACTTACCATCTGAAAGCTGTGAGAAACCTAAATGGCGCAATCTGTTTAGCTTTTAAATACTATCAAACAGTGATTTGTTTTTAGAATTTAAATACCCTAGCTGTGAGAAACAATAGAATGGAAAAGATTTCTATCCTAACAGAGAGATAACGAGCACTTGTGACTGGAAGTTAAAAAAAGGTGAATTTGTAATGGAAGCAATGAGCTGACTTTTGTTTCAACAGTGATTGGATATTTTCTGTCTTTTCCTGTCTTCAACTCAAGTAAAGAGTGGATACCTTTTTGAGCATTTGGAAATCAATGGTATCTTCAGTCTTAATTCCTATGAATTTATACATGAGTCCTCCATGCACACATTGCTAATGATGGTACGGGGCTGACATTTTGCATGTGGGACTCACAGATATTTTCTGACAGCAGGGCTGATGGCAGTAAGGCTCTATTGCAGATTATGGAACAGGGTGATTTTTAATTAGCAGTGACTCTTATTCAATGTGACACCCATCTACAAGAAGGACTGGAAGGAGGATCCAAGCAATTATAAGCCTGTCAACCTGATCTCAGTGCCAGGAAAGATCATGGAACAGATCATCCTGAGTGCACTCATGCGGCATGTGAAGGACAACCAGGGGATCAGGCCCAGCCAGCATGGGTTCATGAAAGACAGGTCCTGTTTGACCAACCTGATCTCTTTTTATGACCAGGTGACCCTCCTGGTGGATGAAGGAAAGGCTGTGGATGTTGTCTACTTGGACTTTAGTAAGGCCTTTGACACAGTCTCCCACAGCATTCTCTAGAGAAACTGGCAGCCCATGGCATAGACAGGTGTACTCTTTGCTGGATTAAAAACTGTCTGGATGGCCGAGCCCAGAGAGTTGTGGTGAATGGCGTTAAATCCAGCTGGCGGCAGGTCTCAAGCGGTGTTCCTCAGGGCTCAGTTTTGGGGCCAGCCTTGTTTAATATCTTTAGTGATGATCTGGATGAGGGGATTGAGTGCACCCTCAGTAAGTTTGCAGATGACACCAAATTAAGCAGGAGCGTTGATCTGGTTCAGGGTAGGAAGGCTCTGCAGAGAGATCTGGACAGACTGGATCAATGGGCTGAAGCCAATTGCATGAGGTTTAACAAGGCCAAGTGCCGGGTCCTGCACTTTGGTCACAACAACCCAGGCAATGCTACAGGCTTGGGGAGGAGTGGCTGGAAAGCTGCCTGGCAGAGAAGGATCTGGGGGTCCTGGTGGACAGCCGACTGAACATGAGCCAGCAGTGTGCCCAGGTAGCCAAGAAGACCAATGGTGTCTTGGCCTATATCAAGAATAGTGTGGCCAGCAGGAGTAGGGAAGTGATCGTGCCCCTGTACTCAACGCTGGTGAGGCCGCAGCTTGAGTACTGTGTTCAGTTTTGGGCGCCACAGTATAGGAGGGACATTAAGGTACTGGAGCGTGTCCAGAGGAGGGCAACAAAGCTGGTGAGGGGTCTGGAAAACATGTCTTATGAGGAGCAGCTGAAGGAATTAGGATTGTTTAGTTTGGAGAAGAGAAGGTTGAGGGGAGACCTGATTGCTCTCTACAACTACCTGAAAGGAGGTTGTAGTGAGATGGGAGCTGATCTCTTCTCCCAAGTAACTAGCGATAGGACAAGAGGAAACAGGTTCAAGTTGCGCCAGGGGAGGTTTAGGCTGGCCATTAGGAAAAAATTTTTCACTGAAAGAGTCATCAAACATTGGAAGAGGCTGCCCAGGGAGGCTGTTGAGTCATCATCCCTAGATGTGTTTAAAAGTCGTGTTTTTAACTTTTTAGATGTGGTGCTTAGAGACATGGTTTAGTGGCAGACCTGATAAAGTAGGGTCAATGGTTGGACTAGATGATCTCAAAGGTCTTTTCCATCCTAAAGGATTCTATGATTCATGTTTTTGCACTTTAATTCTCTTTCCCTCTTAAATCCATCCATTTCTGCACTCTTTTCCTTAACACCATGTTTTGTCTTAGTCTCTGCTCTTCAGCTATTTCACTGCTCTTGCAGCAATCTTGCTGAGCTGGGCTCTATCTCACTGCCCAGAATCTGTTCCATTTTCCTATTTTCCCCGTCTTCATCTCACTTTATAGACCAGCTCATCCCTGTGGCCCTCCCACATCCCAGCTCTTTCATGAACTTGTCTCTCTGTCTCTTACCCCACCTATTTTCCATACAATGTTTTCCAAATTTATGTTAATAAACAACCAAGTGCTTCTATTCCTGTCTCCCCTTCGTGTTCAGCCACAGTCATTCCCTTTCATTTCCCCTATTGCCTTCCAGGCCCAGATGCAGTTCACAGTCTCAACACTTTTTGTAACATATTTCTTCTCTCTGTTAAAAAGATTTTTCAGTCTTCATAGGGTAATTTCTGTCTACTTGCCAGGGTACCAGGGGACTGGGCTTTCTGATGTCCATTCCTGTGCTTGTGTCCATCCTCCACACCTCTCAGCCCTGGACTCTGTACACTCTGTCGCTCTGTAGAGATGGAGCAAATGCAGACTTGTCACATGTGCAGGCCCCAAGGTGGCAGAAACTGATAAATTCTTTGATGATGGAATGAACTTTCTGACCAGCAATACCATGAGCAGGGGCATGGGAATATGCCTCATGAGCATGAAGATTTTATCTTTTAAAATGAAGGTCTTTACTGACAGTATGTAAAGTCAAGGTCTTTTAACTCAACAAAATTCGTGAGACCAAGAAAAACAACCATAGCTTTATAAAGCTTTTGAAGGTGAGGAATTAAGCCTCATGTGCCTCTCCATTTCTCAGACCAGTGCAGATTACGGGTAAGAAGTTCAGACACCATGAAATTATGCCAGACGCTAAAAGCTCCTAATGGGCCACTTGGACAGAGTCCGAATACAATGCAGCTCGGTCACATTCATTTTCACAGTCAGGCCATATGAAGATGGGTACAGGGTTTTGACAGCTCTTTTCTTGCTGGGAGTATCCCCAGTTTTGAGGGAATCCCTCTCTGGATAGATGTGAGCTCTGTTTACCTCCTTTACAGAAGGTGAATAGGTAATAGACTGTTTCAAATTTGAGAGATTGTTTTCAGCTAAATACTAATACAACCATTTTTGCACTTTTTTATGTTTACTTTTTGAAATCCATCCCTGCGTACAAGCCATTTCCTTCTCTAACTTGGCACCATACCAAAACCACTTTCTTCTCAGTTGATTCTTCTAAACATCTTAATGGCTGTGTCAGCTTCCTGTAATTGTTCCTCCAGTATAGGATTTCCTCCATCCCCTCCTACTAGCTCAGGCAATGTCCTTCTGGTTTATGCTTTAAAATGTTTGGATATCAGACTAGACAAAAAGAAGAGACTAGTATATATTGAATGCAGATAGTCTTAAAAACAAATGGGAAAACCAGAGACCTGAACTATTTTATACTTGCTAGGTTTGCTCAGGATCTGTGAGCAATCTGTTGCTTTTAAGCAGTTGCTTTATAATGACGTCTCAGGAAAAGGAAAAGGAAGCATGAGAACGTTGGTGAGTAACCAAAAATAAGATAGTGATGTAAAGAATAAAGAGACTAGTTGGACTATGGTAACTTCCATTATTATTTAGCATTTACGCAGCACTTTGCAAACATGAATTAACTTTCACAACCTTTGTACCAGCTGTCACAGTGAGAACTGAGTATCATTTTCACTGTATAGTGGAGGTGACATAAGAACAAAGTCTCCAATGGCATGAGTGTCAGTAGTCTTAGTTCCAATCATCATGTCAGTAGCAAATTTGACTTGAAAGCTAAAGTTAAAGCCATACAAAGCGTCTCAGCTGAAATTCTGCAGATCACAAGTTACATTCTGATCTCTTGATATGTACCCCTTTCTTGAGGATTTCACAGGTTTACAGAAATACATTGTATGTTGTATAAGAAACTGATCCTCACAGGGATATAGATCACAGAAGTATTACATCACCCTGGAAAAGTGATGAGTCTGCTGAACATCAGTGTATCTGAAAAACATCTAAGAGAGTTATATTGCCTCAGCATACAGCCCTTCAAAACAGTTACACAAATGATTAGTTCAACAGGAAAGAGGTAGTGACCGACACAGTGGTCTTCCTGTGCTAGATGGGGTCCCATGTTTCAAAGACTGATCCAACCTCTTTGCCCAAGATTACTGACTATTTTGCACTTGCTGACTACTCTCCTTTGCTGAGGATATCAATGTTGCTCATAATGGGGGGAAAACAGAGACTACCTTCCACCACCTCCACATCTCCCATCAATTACCTAGTGGATTGTACTTACACAGAAGTCACTTTGCTGTGTGTGCAGGTTCTTAAGCTTAGCACTTTCTTTTCTGAAACCTCTACTAAAATGCCATCTGGCTCTAAAGACTCCCAAAGCATAAAGTGCTTAAAGTTTCCTCAGTAACACCCCTGCACAGTAAAAGTATTTTTGTAAGAATGGTCTTGCTGGCAATACTGAGACAGTGGACTCCTGAGCCTTGCTAAAACCCAGAGATTGAATGTTCTTCAATCTATTCACCTACATGGCCAAATTGTGTGGGTTTTTTTCTGAAGAGACCTCCCTGGTCAGGCCTTGCACAAGCAGTGGGAGGGACAGTGATGCTCCTTGCCTCCCCATCCAGGAGCCAGGTGATTAGAAAACTTAAGTGGGTTGTGGGAGACTTGAATTCACAACCTTCTTCTGCCTGAGGGGATGTACATGATCAATCAGTAAGAGCAGTGTTCCAGCCACCTGGCCAGGATGTCCTAGAAGGCAGGAAGATTCTGCAGTGTCCTTTGCTAAAGCTTTCCTATCTCACAGCGAATAACTGAAAAAAGAGATAGAGTCCAGTTTCCCATCAATCAAATAAGCAATTGTCAACAGTATCTATGACTCTTAACTTTCTTTCTGTATTTTTTCCTACCATTGCTTTTTTTCTATGAATTTAAGTATCTCATCATATAAATAAATTGTAATGTCAGGTGAGTCAGATCTCAGCTGTACACATGGAAACAGACGGAAATGAACGTCAGTTGTGTGAATTTGCCTAACTACAGAGTATGGCAAAAAGTTAAGTGAGTGAAAAGACAAACTGGTTGCTTTCACTTTTAAATGAACATGATAAGATACTATGTGAAGCCATTGAATGATAACTCCTGAATTTTCATTATAGGAAAAAAAAAGAATATGCAACCTGAGCTTTATATCATGCACTGTATTCTTATGATTTTAACTCTGAATGGAAGAGAGAAAGAGATGATGGTTCATGATTTGATGATCCTCCATTGACCACACAAATACAATTTTTTTAAAGGAGAAGGAAACAACATGCTTAAGAGTGTAAATGGTGAAACAAATTCTTACACAGTGCATTTTTCTTGAAAATGTGTAAGTGAAATCTGCCTGGAGGAGGAGAAATTCAGGTGTGAAATGGGTGCGGCTACAGTTGCAAATTTAATAAGACATGAATTTGGTTTTTCCTTCAGTGTGTAGTATTGACATGCCTGTGGCTGCAGGCACATAAGAGACTGAATATAATTCAGGTGCTGGCAGCAGACAGAAAATTGTAGTATATTAAACATATCTTCATAATTAATACATTCTTGATTATACCTTTTTTAAAAAGGTACTGGTGAATCTCGGATTTCTGGGAGAGAGAATAAATGTCTTATTTAATTGTATTTTGTTCCATTGCAAACACTTCCCATACCATCAGCAAACTCAGCACCTTTGGTAGTGTAGTAAATACTGTGACACACTCTGTCAGATACGGTTTGTTTTCTCTCTCCTGACCAGGGGAGGAATTCTGTTCTCGGTGCAGTATTTAGTTTTCTTGGTCTGTTTTTAAAAATCCGTGATGCTCTGAAATGCCTCTGTGGGTATGACCCGCTGTCATGAATCACGCTCAGCAGATCAGCTGGAATTGTAGATGACAGTCCTTGATCCAGACCATGACTAAGCCTTTTAGCTCTCCTAGCACTGAGTGCCTTGCATAGAGGGATTTGAGGCTAGGTGTACAAAAGGATGGCGATATCTAAAGCTGAAACCTGAATTTCCTACTCTGCTGTCAGCTGATATAGGAGACAGAAATATAGCCAGGGTGAGAAGTGACAGCTATGTTGAAAGGACAGGGTACTAAGGTTTCCTTCTGTACAATCAGGCATTTCCTCTTGTATTTCTGTGAATTTTTGTCAAATATCCACCTGAATTAAAAATCTTAGTTCCTGAATTGTCTAGGTAGAAATGAACAATATAGCCAGCCTCAGTCATTAGTTATCCATTGGGTGAGCCTTTCCTTTAACCTCTGATATTCCAGTTTGCATTTTTACGTTGCTGTTGGTCAAGCTCAGGAACCCACACTTTCTATGTAAGTGCCCTTACTACCATGTAAAAGGATCTGTCTCGCTATCACTCAAAGAATAATAAAGGATTCTACACAAAATTGAGTAAGTTGAATGACAAAAATATACTAAGTTGAACAAAAAAAGCATTGGTCAAAGATAACCTATAACCTTGAGGATAGAACCTTCATTAGTGGGTCAGAAGAGCAGGGTTTGAATCTCTGTTCATGCACGTGAATATATAGGGAAACTCATTTTCAGCAGAGCGCTGGGGACAGGCAAAACCCTGGCAGGGCTTTGACAGGGTATCTCAGAAGTCACAGCTATGAATTTCAAAAGACAACAAAATGGCCATTCTCCCTGTGCCTTGGTGAAGGTGAGTACAGGAGTTTCTCTTACGCTTTTGCCGCCAGCTCATCTAGACAACTCCTTGCTCAGTACACTGGTTTCTCTGACCCTCATCGCACTGGGAGGGGAGTCCCGCATAACCCGTGGCTGCTGGTTCTGCACCAGAGACAAAGTCAACAAGATAGGTATTGCAACAAGAAGGGAGGCCCTATTTTTGTAGAGAGCCTAAACATTGAACTTCAACATGACTTGGTACTTCGAGGACGCTAATACAGAGAGCAGGTTGTCTTGTTTTTGTGCCTTTTGTTTGTATTCCTGCTGTACACCTGGGCTTTATATAGCGTTCACTGCTGGCAATGTTCAGCGTCAGTTTTTTTAGGCATGGTAACAGTAATCAAAGATGCATTGTGACCAACTCTATTATCAAATAGCTGCTGCATCTGTAAAATCAGGTAAGCATTCTGAAGAAAAACACTACGTACACTGCTGCCTTGGACACTCACATACCTTGAGCATGTGAGATTAAGCAAAAGTCCTCCAAAAAGTTTTTTTAAAAGAGACAAAGTCTAGTTATCCTCCAGAAAGAGGAAATTCACAACCTTCCAGCTCGGTCCATTTACCTTTCCTTTCACTCCCTTTGTGGCTGAATACCTTCACAGAGATTCTCTGACAAAATGAGCTTTAAGACTAATTCTCTGTTATTGTCTGTGCGTGGTGGCAAAGGGCTTATTAACTTTTGTCCCAACCAGGAGACATGAACTCAGCAATCCACTTTTCCTCCATTTACAGACTCAGATATCATTTGAATGCCCAAATCTCTAGATCATGATGGCTTGCTGTTTGTAAGAGGCTATTGACTTGAGGAGTGAGGAGAAAGAAGCAAGGAGATCTTGGTGCTATCTCACAAGCCTTAATGTCATGACCACAGATCCCACAATTTGTATTTAGCAAACAAAATTCCCACCTTCCTGCCACTTTGGCATAATCCCTACATAACAACAAAAAGTGTGGAATTTCTCAGGTAATGGGTGATTGTATAGGGACAAGAGGGAAATGGTTACTATGCCTATATCTTATATAGGTACTATAACCATTTTGAATGATCACAGAGGATGGAAATTCTTCAATGAAAAGAGCTGAAAAAGAGTCAAAGATTAAACCATCGTATTGTGCCCTTGGCCACTCTTTATAAAATATCTGATAGGAACAGGTAGCCTCAGTCCTTTCTTCTTCCTGTCATTTTATTATCTGTCAAACAGAATGCATTTTTTTTTATTAGGCATGATTCAGCCCAATACGGAGGCAAGAGTAAATAACACAGGTGATAGCAATGACACTAATTACCTACTTAAGCTGGGTGCGTCCCAAACTTTGTTGCTAAACTCGCAGTTGCAGATTTAGCAGTTGCTTGAAGCTCGTGACTACAGGTTTTTAAAGGCAAGAATTGCTTTTTACTATGTATTTATGCAGTAGATGTATTTATGACATAATGGGCCCCAATTTCTTTTGGCACCTTTAACTGCCTTTGTAACATAAATCTTAATTACAATAAAAAGCTTTTGGGACAGGAGCCAAAGGATTTCAGTGTGTGTGAGGATTTCTGTGTATGCCCCAGTGTACTGGTCCCCAGTTCTAATTGCGGCCTTTGAACTCGTTTGTACTGAGATGCAGTTGAAAGTCAGAATAACACAACCATTAATAATAATAGCAATGCGAGGACATAGCGCTGTATGGTAGAGAACACACAAGAGGGCTGCATGGGTTTAGATCTGTGTTACGATAACGAAGCCTGGGTGCCGAGAGCTATGATTTCTACTCACATACCCTGAGTTTCAGCCAAGTCAGAGTTCTAGGGAAAATTAACTCTTGCTGGAAATTTCTTAAAGTAATTTTGGTACCCGTCCATATATAAGGTAAGTTTAAAAAAGTAATTAAAATCTGTGGGTCCATGAGGGAAGCCTGAGGTCTTTGGGAAAGGGAAAATGAAATACAGGGCAGTACAGGGAAGAAGTCTGGGGATGCAGTGGCTTTGGAGATGCAGGCATGTAGGGGCAGCACACAGGATTTATGTTTTTAATATATGTGGTGTGAGTGTTTATTTTTCTTCTTCCGAAAGTCATGCCTCAGTCTAAGTTAAGGCCACCTCCATTTTAAGCCACGACGGCAAGTCTATAGAAACCATAGCACTGGCAGGATTACTAGAGGAATGTGTTCATCTTCCGTCGCTTACTCCATCTGTTCAAACAGAAGTAAGTGAGCTGTCAGAGCACTGACCTGCACACACTGCCTGCAGGTGGCTGTGGAGCAAAGGCAGACAGCACGGGCTTGTTTCCTTCCCTTGAGCTCCCCAGTATTTTGTAGATAAAATCTTAGTGCTGCTGCTGTGGCATAATGGAAAAGAAGATGATTCTTTCCCCATGTTTTCCTTTATGTCAGAATTTAGCTGTGGTTTATCCTTTTTATTGCCATAATGGTTTGTGGAACCACTGAGCTTTCTGCAGAGACACAAACCGTACATCTCTGTTGCTAAATGAGACAGGAGCAATTTTCTGACCCTGAGAGCAGGTGACTCAGCCACAGTTACGCTACATAGTGGTTGTCGTCCTATGAACCTTGAAAGGTACCCATCTAGGGCTAAAACATAACTATTTTCTGTGATCTTTTTTTTTTAGTACAAAACATCTGAAAAAAACCCTGGGTATTACGCTGGGATCTCATCAGAATGATGTTTTCATACATGAAACGCATGATGTTTTCATACATGTTTTCATACTTTGCTTGCTCTAGGATACAGCCTGATGAATCTTTGGAGATGCAAAGCTGGGTTGATGTTGGAAGACTGTTAAGGCTGGAGGGAACAAAACCTGGTGCCATGATGTCTATACTGCCTATTGGAATTGATCCCTGCATGGGCTACCCCTCCAGCCAGGCTTAGGCACCGCTTCCCAAACAACTGGTATAAGCCAAACCAGCCTGGAAGCATGCTAGCAGTTAAACAGTGTGGATGATCACCAGGCCAGTGCTGAAGCTTGTTTCTTGCCCTGGTTTTACTTAGCAGTACAGGAAGAGCTGAAATATCCACACACCCTAGGATTAGGTTGCCAGGGGAACTGCAAACATTGGGCTTAATTGACTGGGACACTTGACAGCACATTGTTTTAATGCTATTATGCAATACTGTTTTTCACTAAATCTGGGGGTCAGACTTCATATGTGGGGGTAGGTTAAAATGAAGAGCTTGAGAGGCACATTGTAGTCATAAATATCCAGGCTTTTTGGCAAAGTTTGAATAGACTTCCCTGTCACTCCTTTACTCAGACAGATGCCTTGCTCTTCTCAAGCAAGGTCACCTTATCTCTCTTACTCCCTCGATTCAGGAGCCGGCCTGTCTTTGGTGAAGTTTTACTGCTGTTTCTGTTACTTCTCTCACATGGAAAAGCTCTTTTTAAAGCAGTCAGGAGGAAAAAAGAGAGGATCCTGGCTTCCTGCTGTATGCCTTGTGTATGGAGGCTAATATGATATAGAGCATGGGAACTGTGGGACAAAGAGCTGTGATCTTGCACTTGTCAAGTCTTGCCCTTGGTCTTCTGTGCTGACCCTGTGGGATCACCAGTATGGTCTTTCTTCAGCTGCTCAATACATGAGGTACTTCTGCACCCCATATGGTCTTTTTCCCTCTTTTTTCACTATCTCTGTCCCAAGGGGTAACTGAGTGCAAAACCATAAAAGGATTCTGAACTCACCTGATGCTTAAACGCTGTGCATACTCTGAGGGATTGTGTGCATGCCTTTCTGCCTACATGAGTCAAGTTGGTCTTTTTTTCCTGCTTCTGCTCGTATTTTCAGCATTCCTATCTATCTAAATTTAATTTGAAAATCTCTTGTAGTTGAGATCACACGATCCTGTTGTACTTTTCTGTGATTATCAGTTTCTGATCCTCTCCATACTTAACCTTTTATCCAGGTCTGGGGCAGAGGGAGTGGCTCAAATGGTTAATATGGCCAGAAGCACTTTTTCTCAGGCACATCCCTTGGAACCCTATGCCTCCAAATGCATTAAAAAGTCAAATAAATTAAAAAAAAAAAACAAAAACAAAAAGCCCAAACCCAAGAACAACACAACCAAAAAACCAAGCTTGACTAGAAATGAATTTTCCCGTCTCACTTTTACAGTTTAAATCATGAACCAAAGTCATTTGCATAACACAAAAAGAAATGTTTGTTCTGTGATAGCTGTGCTTCTGTGCTGTTTATGACTAGCAGGTCCAATTTCAATGGAAGTACCTCTTTTTGGGTGGTGAGTGAGACAGATTTAACAGATGGATGGAGAAGATGACAATTGCTCACGCTTCTTAATCTTTACAATAGAAGGAAGAATAGGAACATTTGGTATATATGTCCTTCCATGCCCACATACTAGCAATGCAGCGTGGGAAGCCTGGCACCGCATATGTTTTCCACTGTTTTTAATGAACTTTAACCTACCTGGCACACTCCAAAGCACAACCAGGAACTTTGAACTAAAGAATGGCAGAGGGAGAAATCATCAGGTAAAACTTGATCCTCCCTCTGGATGCATCAGTAACAAAATTTCAAAATCTCTGACAAGACCTACAATTTAGCTGCAGGATTTAATACTGGAAGATTGATGTGTTTACTGTAATGGCAGTAAATTGACTATCCAGAAAGAGCTGTATATCTTTGCAGCGCAGGAAGTGTCTGTGTCTGAGGGAGATAGAGGCAAGTTATATCTAAAGGCAGATAATCAAAATGAAATGATCACACTGAAACCATAAGAAATAATTAGAGAAATAAGTTGGGAAGAAAGGGAGAAGGAAGTATAGAGGCTACTTGGAGCCTCACCCTTTTTGCTTATATTGACCTGAAATTGTGCTCTAATTTTAGACAATGACATAGTCTTCTTGAGCCAAGAGAAGACTCTGATAGAACATTTTTTCTTGCTACAGGCTTTTACTGAATGGAAAATCTCTGTTAGCAATAAGTAATGTGGTTTAAAGCAAAAAAAAAAAAAGGCAAGAGAGTATTTTGAGATTCTTTTCCAACTGCATCTGCAGACATCATGAAAGATGAAATAGTTGGTGACTTTACATGCAATTATTGACATGTTATTTACAGATTTGTACATACATTGCAGACAGTGGCATTTGGGGAAATTTATAAAACTTAGCCAGACAGGAAAAAAAAAAATAAATCTTTTCTACTCCCCCTCTTCCTCTTTCCCCTATATTATATGCAATACAGAAGCCTAGGGGAAGAGAATGGTGCATGAAGTACATGGTACTCAGTAGTCTTCTAAGGCATCTGCTATGTACATTCCTTGCTGTGTGTTATTTTCAAAGCTGCTATGAAGAAAGCTGCTTGCCAAAGGGAGAATACCAGAAAGTGAAATATTTCTGCCTCTTGTGCAATCACAAGGAAGTGACCTCGGGCAGGACCTTGGAATGAACTTTCTGTGGGCAGCAGATGTGTGTGGTCATAGCAAGCCACTGTGAATGCAGAAGTTATGCCTTATCTGCTGGGCTAGCCTTTCTATTATTTCATTTCTGTATCTCCTTTTTTCACTTACCTAGTAGTCCTAGTTGTTTGGCAATTATGTCTTTGGACACCAGTCTTCCTTCATTTCTCTGGTCTACACTTTTGTCCCTCTACCTTCCTCTCACAGATTGTTTTTTAACTTTTATAGGAACTGTTCAGTGTCTTTGGAAGCTATGCTATAACTGATATAACTTTACCAGCATTATAGAAGAAGATTTCTTTTCTGCTGTTCAGGCTGAGTTCTGTGTGGTATGTACAGGATTTTACCACACAATTTTCAGCCTCTAATAATGAAGAAAGGGTCTAGGTTTTTCTACAGTGCCTTCACCTTTTTGCTCATGCTTTTTCAGTCAGTTTTACATGGTAAGGTGAGGAAGGAGGCAGAGGGTCTATTCTAAAGGTACACTCTCAAAGACAAGTCATTTCATTCTCTGTATTGTGTCTATCAATTATTTTCTTACATTCCTACAAGAATATTTCAGCAAAACCAAGATGATGAGACTCTAATAATAATAATCATTGCCCTATCTGATAATAGGCTTCCCAGAGACTCAACTGGCAGTTTGACAGTCCTACGCCGTAGTTACTACACCCTGCTGATAAAACTGCTGTTGCCACAAATTGATCCTGTCAAAAACAAGTTCATCTCTATTCTGAATTTCAGACTTGACCTTGGTGGGTTTACAAGTTTAACCACTGTACTGGGCACAAAATATGTAGCACAAAAGCCATATACAGAAAAAAAATATCCCAGCCCTTCTCTTTTACTATCTGTTTATTCTCTCTATTGCATGATTATTTTAAACTGTTCTGTGGTATGGCTAAAAGTCAAATTCAACATTTTTAAAGCACATGAAAATTACCCACTACTGGTTACAAAACTTATTTACCTGGGCACAGTACCTCTGTCCTTAAACAATTTGTGATTGAGATATCCTAGTTCCTACCAATGGTAGTCTGGGGAACCGTGTCATATGGCAAAGGTTGGAATGATGAGGGGGAAAGCAGAGGAAAAAGCAACAGATAAGTTGGGTTTACTATAAAATCCTGCCAAAGCAGAGGGATCTTTTGTTTTATACATACACTATAAATACAGTAAATGCTGTATAAATACATTGTGTAAATACAATTGTGACCATAGGGCTGCACTGGGATCTTCGTATGAAAACCGTCAGTCTTGAAAAATTTTTCAGCATATCTGTAACCTTTACTCAACTTCTGGATTTGAGGAGAATGATAACAGAAGACATGTCCAAAAAGCCACTTTTGGTGGCACCAACCTGTGCTTGGAATTGCATGTTTTTAACTATGTGTATTCAAAATAGTATTGCAGAGAGGAACAAGCAACTGGGAAAACTACTTGGAGTCCACAGCTCTGGGAAACCTCACTGCTACCTAAATTTTGTAGCCATGAAGTTCTTGAATATGCAGATGTAAGGACAGAAGGGTCCATGTCTTTGACTCTTTCTGAAGCTTCCACAATTCTAACACTAGGTCTGAAGTACAGGCTATCACCTTCCACTGACTCTGGCCAGCATGGTCTATCATCTGGTTTTAGGACTCATTCCTGAGAAACAGGAAACATTGGCTTGAATTCCTCAAAAGATAGAATTAAATCCTGGGCTACCACATTGTGGTTAGCCTTATTTTATGCATGAATTCTGGGAACACCTTGAGGATTTCAAAAGAAAGGGGCACATACCTCTGTGTTGTGTGAGATCTGGACTGCTAAGCTTACGTCAATAAGTATACAGCATTGCTCAGAACTCAAAATTGGATTTAAATACCAGTGTGGTGCTGATGTGCAGAGCTTCAAGTCTGTAAAACCTGAAAGAGTAATCAGTTTAGAGGTCCTCAGGTTTATGTGGCAGCTGATAAGTTTTCAACAATACAGTTTTGGTCATAGGCACTTGAATTTCATTCCATTAGCTGTTATCTGGTACATAAAATTCTGTTTACTGCTTCAGTCCTGATGCCAGGGCTGTGCTTACATACATATCTGGAACCTTTAGTTCACCTAAAACACCTGCCTAAGAGCCATCAACTGTCCCTCCCCAACCCCCAGTGTCCAGGCAGGAGAGCAGTGGGAGAGCTGGGGGAGCAGAGGCAGTACCACCAGCATACGCATGAACAGATTCTTCTTGGGGACACTGGGAGAAGAAATGCTGTGACAACGGGGAAGAGGGTACAATTTCTAGCTGGAGACAGGAAATGAATGCGTTACATCAAATGGGAAGAGAATATGAACATTAACACAGGCAGAATACAGAAGAAAAGCCAGCAGAAGAGAGTGAGAAGCAGAGATCAACAAGAGAGAAGAGGAAAGGGAGGGCGTGTATTCTCAGTGGAGATATAGGTGACTCAATGGACCTGTAGCTGATACAAGCAGGAGAGAAAGAAAGGATACCAGCATTTCAAGTGAACTGAAAAGAGAAGTAATAGTACATGGAATAGGGACCTTGAACCTCAGGGACCTTTCAAAAGAAACCGCACTTCAGATAGAGTCTGTCCAACTGCTTCAGAGGGTGTTTCCAAGTCATCTGAGCATCTGTCGCTTCCCTTAGCACGGCTGGAAACGTCCCAAGCTTTGTTAATGATGTCAAAAGGGAAATCCCTGATCTACTTTGCAAAAACAACACCCTGTCCACCTCTCGGTGGCAAGTATTAACGAACAATGCTGGAGTACCCGAGCTGCAGCAATATGACAGCATTCTCATTTATACACCTTCTGCTCTCAAACAAGATCCGTCTGAATGATCTCTGTTTTGTCAGTTCTCAAGGTGTGCTGTCTGGTGTGTATATCGCCTAGGCAGCTGCAGAAGGCAAAATGCAGAGTGGGGGCAGGTAGGGAACCAAGTTCATTGTGGGTAGGTTTGTGTGCAAAACATCTGTGTGTTCTGAGGGCTAGTCTGCAGCATTTCTGTTTGTTGATTTATGGCTGAGGAGGCGCTTAGGGCTCTGGAGCAGCTTTTTAATGTTTATTCCAATGACAACAACAACAAAAAAAAGAAAGGAACCCCAGATAATTAGGGTAATTCTGCTGCATGGAGAAATAAAGGTGTTTCACGGCAAAGCTAAGATTGAAATCATTATGGTTGGATACATCCAGGCTAAGTCAGAATCTTGCCTTAGTGTCCCCATTAATCAGTTACTTTGATCACTGCTATTTCTCACAAGTTCAGTTTGTGGATCAATAATGTGTGAGGGTACATCATTGCAATTTTGTTACAACCTTAAAGAAGAATGATGTAATGTGAAGCTTTAAATACCTGAAGCTTTCAGGCCAATACTATTACTTGAGAAGAACAGAGTCACAGTCAGTCTAGGCTTCCTTTTAAACAATGGCTTATGTCACAGGACAAAGGATTTGTCATTTGCTGTGGGAAAGCTAAAAATAGCAGTCTTAGACTCAGGTCAGAAAAGGACTTTATTCTGTTAATCATCCTGTTTCTTCCTCTCTTCTCCCTTGCGAGGGATGAAATCATGGGGTATACATCTGAAAAGGGTAATGGAAAAGTAGAATTATCTGGTGATTTTTTTCACGAATGTTTCCTTATATATCTGTTTGCATAAAAGCACGAAGGAGAAGATTGTATTATTATACCTGTATTTAGTCTAGGCATGTTTGTGATGCTCTTCATATTAGTATACATCTCATTCCATAAATTACTGACTACCTCAAAAAAGTGGTTTCATCATCCATTCTTCCTTTCAACTAGTTTCTTACAGATAAAAGGTCCTCCGGTTCATTCCTTCTGTATCAGGGATCTTTTTGTGCTGATGCTTTGTTTAAACAGATGCTAAATAAAATTACAAGCACATTGTATGTCTACAAACCAGTCCTGCCAGGTCATAAACACTGATAATTCCCACTGAAATGAGAGGATACCCAAGGAGACTTTGAAGACACCCGTCAGATCCTCAAGAGCTTACCCATGTCCTTGGGCATCCTTGAAAACCTCCACTCATGCAGATAAATTTCACTGAGGTTACGCTAATGGTGTACTTAAGGCTATAGCTTGAGCTGCGGGTGTTCTCCTTTTTATCAGTATTGGTGCACAGCTCTCTTTGATCTGCACTTATGAATCGCCTTCCATCTCAAGATCTCAGATGGCTTTTCAAATGTTAATGAATTCTACCCATTCTACCCTAGGGAAACTGAGGTGATGAGAAATTACAGGAGATACTTATGTTCACAAATACAACCTACAACTAAATTGAGAACAGCCCAGTGAGTTCACTTATTCCCATACCATACAGGTAGTACAGGTATCTGTTGCATAGTCTGCACTTAGCACATCCCTTACCATCAAAATGCTTCCCTGGTGAACAAAGATGTCTGGTGCTGATGGGAGGGGAAATTTTGCTCTCTGTGATGCTTTCCTTGGAATATGGAGCCCATAATTACTGCGGGGGTGGGGGGGGTTGGTAATCTTACAAGAGTGATGAGCCAGACCATAGTTTTCATTCTCAAATTAGCAGTTCAGTATGACAACTGAAGCCCAGCACAAGCTGGAAGGGGATGGCGCTCACAGAGGCAAGATGAGACCAGTCGGCTGTGTGAGGTAAGAGAGTCAGCTTCCAGAGACTTTGAAATTCAGGAAAGCTGGAAGTATCTGCCTCCCATTGACACTGATTTGGAGGTGCCTTGGTTGCCAGGGCCCAGATCTGCTCACAAACCTGCGCAAGCTCTGGTGTCCACACTGTAATTATCTAACCCTGGTATGGATAATTTGAAAAGTGGCCTCCAGATGTGGAAGTACGGAGTGCACATTTGGTTGAACAAAAACCTGGTAATTAGAATGCTTCATCTTGATAGTTTCAGGAAAGCATAAGTAAAGAGCGTGCTTATTCTTTGGTAAAATATTCTGAAAGAAAAATATCTACTTTTCAGCCTTTTGCTGTTTAAGTTTTGATGTCCTTTAGATGTATGATATCTAAAGAGTGCTTACTCTGCAAAACAGGTGATGAATGAATATGGAACATTTGGTTTATGTAGATTTCTATGTGGGAGAAAACCATTTTAATTTACAGTTTCACTCGGTTCAATCATTGGTGCTAGCTGCTTTCATATACATGAGAAGGAATTGGGCAGTTCTTTTATCGCTGGCTTTAGGTTGAAGAGGCAAAATCAAACTTATTTAAATTACTTTCACATAATTATCTGGCTTAACTTCAGTTGGTATTAAAGAGTTACTTGAAGTTCACAGCCTACATTCTCAAGTGGCTGTTCATTTTTATTTTAAATTCTTTTTTACACTTAAAATCTCCGAATGAGAGGAAAAGAGTGTGTGACTGAATGTGTTGCAAGCAAGTAACTCTCTCAATTATTACTTTAAGAAATCCTAATAAGCTGAAAATTGAACAAATAGTTCTATATTTTTCCTTAGGAACAAGTCATAACTAATTTTGGAACTTAGTGCCACAATATTCTATGTTGTAATTATTATTTATGTATTTTGTATCTCCCATCATAACAGAGCATTGTAATGAAACCATACCATGGAATATAACAAATTCTGGCTTAAACTCTGGCTTATCTGTCCTTTTTCTTGGTAGAAGAGAGGAATAGTTGTAGTAAATAAGATGACAGCATCCTTGAAAAATAATAAGAATATATATTGCTACTCTCACCTATGAATTTTAAATCAATTACCTTAACCTTAGAGCAGGACTAAATGAAATACAGTAGTACATTTTCAAGTTTTAGAGAGTCCACTGATTTTAAACACCCTTATTTGAAAGTATCAAACCTGGCCCAAATTGTAGGAAACCCAAATCAGTGTATACTTTTCAAATTTTTGGTCTAGGTCATTTTTAATAGTGCCCTAGTGTTGCAACGTGATATTTTTGTCTGATGATGATGCAGTAGGAAAGATTCAAAGATAGTCAGAATATCTAAGAACTACAGAATTGGATAGTACTTACCTGAGTTATGTCCAGTACCGATGCAGATGTGCAATGGGAAAACAGTCACATATGATATACGACACATTTTAAAAGTTTTGAAATTTGAAAATGCTTGTGTCTAGACAGCTTAGAAGTGCTAATTCGCCAGCTCTTAGAAACATGGAAATGTTTTTTGTTTTTCTTTACTATGTTTGAGTAATTGCTTAACATGCTGCAAAAAGATATTTTTATGATTAAGTAAACAACAGAACAACAGAAACAAAACATATTTGAGATATATTGACAATGGTGTTTAAAATGGAAATTAAAATAAAATTTGCCACACTGTGGTGATTAAATTACACTGATTGTAAAATACATGTGCATTAAAGTATGAGAAAATATTTGGAGCCCAGTCCTTTGGCTTGCATTGAATGATAGAGTTTGAAAGATTAAAGATCTTGGCAAGCAATGTTGTCAGGGGAAAATGCTCAGATTTCCTTCTTGCTTTTTAACTAGTTTTATTGTAGGTTAATTTTGAAATCACAGGAAATCTGTATGCATGACAGTGCAAGATTGTCTCTTTTTTGATAGTCCTATAGTCATCTGAAACAATAACTCTAAGAGTGAGGTGAATGTGTCTTATCTACCTAAATGTTAAACCTTACCAACTTTTTAATTATAAATCCCTTTTCCACACAAAAGTGATGAAAGGAAAATATGTTTCAGTATAAATTCACAATTTTAGATTTGCCCTAAAAAGAGAAAATATATGACAAAGAACTGGTCCCATCTCTAATATACTGCTTCAGTCAATTATCAGAAATTTTGCATTCATATGTGTTATTAAACAGATGCTATGAACTCCAGGCCAAAATATGAGAGGACTCGAACTTTTTCTCACCTTAAATATGGCACAAGTGACTCAGCTGTGCCTGTTGGGGAAGACTAGAGGTGCAAGAGATGGATATCTGAAGAAAACTACCAGCACTGAGCACACAAAATAATAATAAAAAACATTCAGTGGAGAGGGGAGTACTATGAGAAAAAAAATGTGTTACTAGAAATATTTCTTAAATGTAATCCTTAATAAAGCATTATAAATCTAAAATAAAAATTTGATGTGGTCAGAAAAAAAGCATTTAAAAAATTTGATCACTTTTTTTCTTTAACCCAACGATTTGCAAACTAAACAGAGGAAAAGCATAATGGCTTTGCTGCAGCAGCTTTCCCAGTGTAAGGAGGCCTTCTGGTGGTCAAAACTGAACATTTCTTTCAGAGATAAAGAGTTATCCAAATGCATGTGAAATTCTACTCAAATTTGCATACATAGAATTTAAAATTCACCTGTTGTGTAGAAGGCTACTTTAAGGATTTAAGCAGTGATTGTTTATGCCGTCACCTTTTGCTGTTACTGCATAAATTTTGTCCTTCTTCAGTCAGTATATGAGGAACTAAGGAATTTAACATGAACAAGTATTGCCAAAACTTTGCCTAAGTGACACCAGATGATATGCTGCTATCAGTCACTGACCCTCTGCATTTTATTTGAACAATTAAAATTATTGTAATAAAACACTTTTTGCAACAAAATCATTCTTAATAACATATTTAACCTGAATATCGAACAGTCACATTTCGTATTTTTCAAACAATTGGGTTTTTTTTTCCCCAGCATGGTAAATTTTCCTTTTGAGCAGTAGAACCAGATACTCAGTATGGTATCTATTTTGTTATATTTTATTTTAAATGAAGATATTTTCTGGTATGCAAACCAAAAAGTATTTAATCTTAAAATATTTATGTTCCACTTAAATCCTGAGATTACATTACTGTAAGGGATTTCTTCAGTGCCTGTGCTTCAGTTAGAATAAACATTCCCAGATAACACACTCCTTGACATGTAGAGAAAGGGGAGAAAGGGGAAGTTTTTGAGTTCATTGATACTGAGAATATCTTCCAACATGCAACAAGCATAGGTGCTGCTGGGAGATGCAGTTGGATAAACAAAGATATTCTTCTTAGTCTTCAGTCTGGTTTGTACTGTGCCCTGAACTGTGAAGAAATAGCTCCATTGACACCAGATCTTTGCTGCTAGTTTCTCATCTGGTTTGTTAAATAAAGAGCATTAGACTTCAGCTATAACTGGCAAGGTCATCAACACTTTGTATCAGTTTCTTCCAGCACTGAACTACTTCAGTATGGGAAGGAGAAGACACTTGTATACTTCTCAAACAGCCCTAACCTCTGTATGCAGGGCTGCTGCTGTAAGTTGGGGGTCTTACGTTGTTCCCATCATGAGGAACCTTCTTTAACGTGTCAATGATAAGTTATTAAAGCCTGGTAGCAAAAGGAAATTGTGTTCCTTTCCAGAAAAATTCTCAGACAGCCAGACATGCATGAGCTTCATGAATCCTGGAAAATTCAACTTTAAGTCACAGCTGTTCTGTAAACCAACACTGGAATTTTCTAGACATTCTTCACTGTAGTGAAAAACCTTTCAGAGTGATGTTATTGTATATCTGAAATAGTATGTCAAAAATTTAACCTCAACTGTAAATCACCAGTCAGCTGAAATCCATCCAGCAGTGTTATATGAGTCCCTATGTGTGTTTTCTTTTGTTAGCTTTTTTTAAAAGTAGATTCAACGTGTCCTTCAGCATTATTAACTAAAACCATCAGATGGCAGTCCATAGTCAAGTAAAAAATATATGTCCCAGGTGGAGCTATGTGGAAAGCAACTTGCTCTCAGTCTTTTTCTAAAATCTAAAGAAAAGAAACAGATTTCAAGATTCTCCTTGGTTGTCTCAGTTTTGCAATCTTTTCTGGGCAGTGTCCTTTCTTTTTCTTCCAAACTTGAACTGCACACTCACTGTAACTGCACAAACATGTCCCAAGAGTGAACGGCTTTCCCTCCGAGTTTTGCCAAAGGTTCTCGCTCTCTAATCTGTAACTGGTAACATGCTTAGAAATTTAAAATCCTCCTTTACTCCTTTCATAGGGACTTATCTAATAAAATAAAAAAAAGAAGGTGTTGGTGTAGAGAAATCAGGTGCATTGATTTAAGAAAATGGCAATTTAATGCTATGCTTGCATAGAAAAGTATCAGTGCTGTCTGCTGGTGTGCAAGCGTCCTAATCATCCTCCTCATTCTTTGGAAACTCCTTTTAAAGAAAACAAGATTTTTTAATCATTTTTTTAATTATCTTTTTTGTTAAAGTTACTTGGAAACTGGTGTCAAACCTGCATAAAAGCTTTATCCTAAATTTTCTTTGCAGTTCTGGAACCTTGCTCTGGGAGCTCTTCAGGGCCACAGCTCTTAGGAACAACTCTAAAGCTTCAGCTTAGCCTGTCACTAGTACTGCTCAGTACCTTTTAGGAAAACTAATAATGATTTGGGGAAAACTAGTGGTAGATCTTTCTTTCAAAACTCTGTTAAAAATAAGTGCCTGGAACTTTGTGTTTCTTGTTCATGTTCCAAGGACACTCTTTGTCCCTGTTTGTGTACTACACAAGAGCTGGTACAGGGATTAATTTTCCAAACAAGCTTTGGTGAGAGGAAACCACTGATTTTGGGTCATTTCTGCTGTATCTGCAAAACCCAGTGGACAGGCTGAGCAGACATTCTTGTCAAGCCATGAGAGGGAGTTAAAAGATGCTATCAGCCAGTGATAGATAGGACTGTAAAATCTGAGAATAGGAAATGCTTTGCCTTTTGATCCAGGACAAAAAACATCTGAGATCCATTGCAGCCTCTTTTTTCACAGTGGGGTCTGTAACATTTTACACATATTTGTCTTCTAGCCTTCCTGGTTCCCTGGCTACACTGGCCAATCAGACAAAATTTATTAGGTCATGAATATTTAGTTAGTTCCAGCATTTAGAATTCACCTTGTCTTTAGTTTATCCCCCAACGTATCTTCCTTTCCAGCCAAAATCTCATAACTTGGTGTGAAATGTCTGTTGCAAACCCAAAAGCAGCCTTCTTCAATGTTATGACTTGGCTTTTGGCTGGAAACCAAGTTGAGAAGGATCATGATTCTCAGAAATACAGATTATCTTAATGCGCACTAGAAAAGACCCAGGCTGGCCAGCTCTCTGAGCTGGGAGATTTACCAGCTGGTGCAAACAGACAGTGGGAATTTATTGATACCCAGCTGCCTAACATACTGGCCTACTTATTCTCTCGAAAACGCAATGATTATCCATGAATTTGATTAGCATGTATTCAGAATAATCACCCCAGGACTGTGCAACCCCACTTTTTTGAAGGGTCTTACCAGGATCTTCCAGTCAGAAAACGTTTCTGCCCATAAAACCTTAATGTAATTCTCTTTGATCGGGATGGAATTGGAAACACAATAACATCTTTCTTGCCAGGTTTAGCACTAAAAGCCTCCTTAACAGTGGTTACAGGAGGCTGAGGAGACATTGGCCTTGATGTTGGGTTTATTCAAACAAAATATCACTTACATCCAATCACAGTCTTTCCTCAAAGTACTTACAGATTTTTAGACCCAGGTCAGTGTAAGGCCTACATTAGCAGTCCCTGGAGACCATCTGCAGAGTTTTCATGTCACAGAATCACAGGGGTTGGGAGGACATCTGGAGATCACCTAGTCCAACCCACCTGACAGAGCAGGGTCACCTAGAGCAGGTTGCACAGGATGGCATCTATGCGGGTTTGGAATGTCTCCAGAGTCAGAGACTCCACCACCTCTCTGGGCAGCCTGTCCCAGTGCTCTGCCACCCTCAAAGGAAAGAAGTTCCTCCTCATACTTAGATGGAGCTTCTTATGTTCAAGTTTGTGCCCATTACCTCTTGTCCTCTTTCTTTCTCTGATATTCCTTGAACAGTCACATAAAAATATTTTTGAAAAAAACACTGCTATTTTAGGAGGTAGAGGTCTTTTGGTAACGCTGCATGACAGGCTCTCCTTAACTCCAAATTTTCAGCTACTTTACTTGTGACTCACTAAGACTGGGCATGTATGTGTGTGTGTCTGTGAGCAGATTTTCAAAATAAGAAAAAAACCTAATTGTAGAGTAGCTGTATACCTTCAGGGTCTGTTGTTCATATGTATATAATGATCAGTTCACACTATTACATTGCTGTCATGGTATTCTGGACTTAGAAACCACTATGGCCTTGCCCTCTCCATGAGAACATCTGTGGACACACGTACAGCTCCAGTGAGCAGATGGCAGACTGAGAGACTCTGACTGCCAAAGCATGAGACACATGCAAACCAAGAATAGGATTTGCAGAAGACATCCTGAAGAACTCAGATTACTGTACGGATGAGATATTTCTCTTCGTAATCATTCGTGTATGAGTAAAAAGACTTCATTCAGGTATAAGTGTTTTTGTTACAGTGTTTGATTTGACAATGTCTGTGTAAGTAAAATAATGTAACTTGTAATTACACCAACGGGAAGCTTGTATTTTGTTAATCTGACTAGTTAGCTGCAAACAAGTAGTTCAGTTTTTGAACAGGACACTTCCACAAAGAAATAATGAAAAAATGGTACTATATTAATGCTGTTACTTGAACTTGGCACGTAAAATCATGTGAAATTACAATCCGATCACTCATGCAGCTGAGTCAAACTGTGATTTTCAGTTTCTTAAGAGTTTTTAAGATGGCTTATATGATCTTAACTTGTAATTCTCTTCATTTAATTGCCTTTCTCTACTTCAAAGAATCTTGGGTTTACTGCATTAAGACAGTTGCGTTTCCAAGAAACTTGATTTTCCGTAGTCTGATGTCCAGCCAGAAGCCTGCAACATAGCTGTGTTCATGTCCAGAAATGACTCTGTATAGCTAGTTATCAGTTACATCTATCACTTAGTAGGTCATAAGGATTCTCAGAAAATAAACAGGCAGTACTTACTTTTTGGAGACATATTTAAAGAGTCTATTTTCCTTCTCTGGAATTTAGTTTCTCTTTTGACCTTTACTACCCAAAACCATTTGGTTTCTGGACTTACTGAAAAATGTTTCTTTTTCAAGGTTATCTGAGGTGGAAATGAAATTAAAAGGTAAAGTTGTTCTGTGTTTCTCATAGTAATTTTGCTAGAGATTCTTTTTCAAGAGTAAAATGAACAGTACACTGAATGACATTTGGATGTTCAGATATTGTTGCAAAATGTAATAATGACTCATTCATAAAATGAAATAAGTAAATACTTTGAGTAATTGAACATCCTTACATTGTCTTACTTCAACTACGGAAAGTATTCCTGTTTCATATTGCTGCTGTTACATCTGCTGCTTATTGCAGGGCATAAGCAATCCAGGAGGTCCCTGGAATGAGTTGATGATAACTTCCTTCTCCAAGTGATAGAGGCGCCAACAAGGAGAGGTGCTATGCTGGACCTTGTTCTCACCAACAGGGAGGGGCTGGTGGGGAATGTGAAGCTCAAGGGCAGCCTTGGCTGTAGTAACCATGAGATGGTGGAGTTCAGGATCCTTAGGGCAGTGAGGAGGGCTCACAGCAAACACTACCCTGGGCTTCAGGAGAGCAGACTTTGGCTTCTTCAGGGATCTGCTTGATAGAGTACCATGGGATAAAGCCCTGGATGGAAGAGGGGCACAAGGAAGCTGGCTAATATTCAAGGACCACCTCCTCCAAGCTCAGGAGCAATGCATCCCAGCAAAGAGGAAGTCAGGCAAAAACGCCAGAAAGCCTGCATGGATGAACAAGGAGCTTCTGGAGAAACTCAAACTCAAAAAGGAAGCCTACAGAGGGTGGAAGCAAGGACAGGTAGTCTGGGAGGAATACAGAGAAATTGTCCAAACAGCCAGGGATTGGGTTAGGAAAGCTAAAGACCAGATAGAATTAAATCCAGCCAGGGATGTCAAGGGCAACAAGAAAAGCTTCTATAGGTACATCAGTGATAAAAGAAAGACTAGGGAAAACATGGCCCCACTCAGAAAGGAAATGGGAGCCCTGGTTACCTGGGACATGGAAAAGGCTGAGGTACTCAATGTCTTTTTTGCCTCAGTCTTCACTGGCAAGTGCTCTAGCCACACCACCCAAGTCACAGAAGACAAAGATAGGGACTGGAAGAATAAATAACCACCCAGCACAGGAGAAGATCAGGTTCAAGACCATCTAAGGAACTTAAAGGTGCACAAATCCATGAGACTTGATGAGATGCACCCACAGGTCCTGAGGGAGCTGGTGGATGAAGTTTCACTATCCATCATATTTGAGAAGTCATGGCAGTCCAGTGAAGTTCCCACTGACTGGAAAAGGGAAAACATAATGCCCATTTTGAAAAAGGGAAAAAAGGAAGACCCAGGGAACTACAGACTGGTCAGTCTCACCTCTGTGCCCAGCAAGATCATGGAGCAGATCCTCCTGGAAACTCTACTAAGGCACATGGAAAATAAGGAGGTGATTGGTGGCAGCCAACATGGCTTCACTAAAGGCAAATTGAGTCTAACAAATTTGGTGGCCTTCTACGACAGGGTTACAGCACTTGTGGATAAAGGAAGAGCAACTGACATTATCTACCTGGACTTATGCAAAGCATTTGACACTGTCCTGCATGACATCCTGGTCTCTAAATTGGAGATACATGGATCTGATGGATGGAACACTTGTTGGATAAGGAATTGACTGGATGATCACACTCAAAGAATTGCAGTCAACGGCTTGATGTCCAAGTGGTGAGCAGTGATGAGTGGTGTTCCTCAGGGGTCAGTATTGGGACTGGTGCTATTCAACATCTTTGTTAGTGACATGGACAGTGGGATTGAGTGCACCCTTAGCAAGTTTGCTGACAACATCAAGCTGTGTGGAGTGGTTGACGTGCTGGAGTGAACGGATGGATGCCATCCAGAGGGACCTGGACAGGCTTGAGAGGTGGGCCTGTGCAAACCTCATGAAGTTCAACAAGGCCAAGTGCATACAGGCTGGGCCGAGAATGGATTGAGAGCAGCCCTGAGGAGAGGAACGTGGGGGTGTTAGTGGATGAGAAGCTCAACGTGAGCCAGCAATGTGTGCTCGCAGCCCAGAAAGCCGACTGCATCCTGCGCTGCATCAGAAGTCAAGCAGCCAGCAGGTCAAGGAAGGTGATTCTGCCCCTCTACTCCGCTCTGGTGAGACCCTACCTGGAGTACTGTGTCCAGCTCTGGAGCCCTCAGCCCAGGAAAGACATGGCCCTGTTGGAGTGGGTCCAGATGAGGGCCATGAAGATGATCAGAGGGCTGGAACACCTCTCCTATGAAGACAGGCTGAGAGAGTTGGGGTTGTTCAGCCTGAAGGAGGCTCCAGGGAGACCTTACAGCAGCCTTCCAGTACTTAAAGGGGGCCTACAGAAAAGGTGGGAAGGGACTCTTCATCAGGGAGTGTAGTGATAGGACAAGGGGTAATAGTTTTAAACTGAAAGAGGGTAGATTTAGATCAGATATTAGCAAGACATTTTTTACTCTGAGGGTGGTGAGACACTGGAAGAGGTTGCCCAGGGAAGTTGTGGATGCCCCATCCCTGGAAGTTTTCGAGGCCAGGTTGGATGGGACTTTGAGCAACCTGGTCTAGCGGAAGGTGTCCCTGTCAATGGCAGGGGGGTTGGAACTAGATGATCTTTAAGGTGCCTTCCAACCCAAACCATTCTACGATTCTGTGATTCTGTGATTCTGTGATTCTATGATCTCACACAAGAGACAGCTGCAGGTCACTTGTCCATTGTTGTCTTAGTGCAGCTATGTGAGGCTTCTGTGTAGAAAATGAACACTAAAGGCTTGGGTGTGTATCTCATCTCAACAAGATCCATCATATATATAGGGAAAGTTTTTCCATATTGAAAAAAATTAATAAAAGAGAACTCTCTTGATCTGTGAAATCAGGCTACCTAATTATTTATACAAATTGATACAGGAAGAAACCAGTTCTCCATGTTCTTCTCCTGTCTTCTCCCAGTGCAGAATGTATGTATTTTTGGCAGCCTGAATTATGTGCCAGAAATTCTTGACAGTTCTGATACACTCTTAGTAACGTACAAATGATGAGAAGAAACGGGCGTGTGCTACCGATGCTGTCATATGCAGGACTACTGAAGAGCTGGCATTCGTAGTGTTATTCCTTGTATGGCTCTAAACCTGCCCTTGCTTTTAAGAACACCCGAAGTCAGCTGTGTGACCACGTTGCGAGAGGGCACTAGGCCATCTGAACAGGTGGCTACGAGCATTGACACAGAAAGATGCTCCTCACGTGTGCTTGCCAAGGGCACGATTTCCTGCTGGACCATACTGAGCTCATGCGCAGTTAGAGGGATGTGCGCTCATTAATCCAGCTCTGAGCTGTATTAACTTTAAAAATAGCTTTTGTGACAGCATGGTGAGAGTTTCTGACCCATTTAAATTTAGCAGAACAGCATATAAGCAACAGAGATTTCTGGTAAGACTTCAGTGTTCAGCAGAACGGATCAGAGGAGTGCAGACTAATTTAGTCCAGCTAGCACAGAGACAGTCACTAGTGCTCCAGAGTGGAGAGGAGGAGGATCAGCAAGATTTGAAAGCAGCCTTGATATCCCAACAGACAAAAGTCGTCTCTGAATGAGTTTATGCCTCTCAGCAAGGAACAGTGTATTATTAACATAAAAACCCATCCTGTAAATCTAAATATAGTTTAACTAGATGGCAAAGGAGTAAAAAAAGTGCTAAAACCCAAGAATGTATTTTAAAAAAAAAATACATTCACACTAATACAGCAGTTTTCATTCACTAAGTGGGGCAGTTTCATACATGTTAAGATATCACATCATAAAAAGTTCAGGCGGGTAAGTTCACGGAATCATGGAATCATGGAATTTTCAGAGTCGGAAGAGACCTCTAGAGATCATCTAGTTCAACTCCCCTGCTGATGCAGGAATGCCTACAGCACATTACTCAGGACTGCATCCAGGCGGGTCTTGAAAATCTCCATAGAAGGGGACTCCACAACCTCCCTGCGCAGCCTGGTCCAGTGCTCTGGCACCTTAACCATAAAGAAGTTTTTTCTTGTGTTTGAATGGAACTTCCTATGTTCCAGCTTGTGCCCGTTGCCCCTCGTCCTGTCACTGGGAACCACTGAAAAGAGTCTGCCTCCATCCTCCTTCAACCCACCCTTCAGATACTTATACACAAGAATAAGGTCTCCCCTCAGACTTCTCTTCTCCAGGCTAAAGAGTCCCAGCTCTCTCAGCCTTTCCTCGTAAGGGAGATGCTCCAATTCCCCCAATCATCTTTGTTGCCCTACACTGGACTCTCCCCAGTAGTTCCCTGTCCCACTTGGGCTGGGGAGCCCAGAACTGGACACACTATTCCAGTTGTGGCCTCACCAGTGCCGAGTAGAGGGGGAGAATGACCTCCCTCGACCTACTGGCCACACTCTTGCCTATGCAGCCCAGGATTCCATTGGCCTTCCTGGTGACAAGGGTACATTGCTGGCTCATGGATAAAGTACATATGTTACAGCTTCATATACAGCTGTAAACTAGCCCTGAGCAGTAACGTGACGTAGCTTCATCAAAGGAAACAGAGGCACATGAGTTTCCATTCTCAGTAGCAGCATGAGCAGGATTGTCTGTATTGCAGTCTGTCTGTATTGCAGCAACTTAGGTGCCAGTCCTTGTCTATATCCTTCATCTCAAATATTCCAGGAGGGAATGACAGGAGTCTGTGAAGGTCATTTTAAATTATGACGCGTAAAGCACACTCAGTCTTTTTTGCCATATTCAGTAGGCCCAGTTGTGTCAGGGGGGACCCATCCCACGCTAAGTGGAGCAGCTCCAGAGAGACCACAGATGTACCAAAGATTACCAAAAATATTAATTTAGTTGCTTGAATGAAAAGTCACTGGCACCAGAGAAACCACATCTACTTTGAAAACACTTTTTCTTTTGAAATCGTGGTTCTCTAGATCAGCCTCATGCACATGTACTGCTGATCTAGTCCTTACACATTCTTAATACAGTATGTGGCATTTCACAGATGTTTCCCACCAAAGGCATCTTGACATTTCAGAACTTGTTATAATAATAGTAAGTGTCTGTGAGCTAATAACTTCTCAGTTTCACTTAGCTCTTTTGCAAGACCTATTCTTGGCTAAAGCTATTCTAAACTGAAGCCACTAGAAGGCAAACAAGCAACGTCTCGTTTTCCAGGGTAGGTGCTGATATAGCTGCAGGAGAGGTGTGTGAGTATTGGTTCCTGCTAGCATTGCTCCCATGTGTTCTCTGCTCTCCCTCTCTTTCTCTGCACATGGGGCTTGCTAACATTCATGTACACAAAAACTTCTAGAAAATGAATGCTAGATTTTAAAGTGCATGCATTTTCAGTTAAAGTGTTCTATTTCATATTTTACATACAACGCTTAACAGTGTAAACAGTTCTACAGGGTCCAACTCACCTCCACAGAGGAGTTCTAATGAAGAGGCTGTTGATGAGAGTTAAACATCCCTTGCAATTGGGACCATACACACTTACACTCATCTTGTGTCAGTAACTCTGGAAGTAACCGCAGAAAACACACCAATGTTAAGATTATAAGAGACCTTTGTGGTCAGGTCTGCAATATAGGGTATAGGAAATGTCTCAGTTCAGTACCTGATTTCAACAGCTGTAGATAAAATAGAGAAATATGTTTTATAAATAGGCTCAATTGTGATTTAAGAATGTGAGAAATGAGAATCCACTCTAAAGTCTAAACATTGTTCCACTGCTTAACTACCTGCACGTTTTAAAATTGCATCTTATTTCGAGACTGAATTTCTTGAACCTTACCTTCCATTAAGAGCCGTTACACATTTGTGGGACAGATTGAAAAGCTGACTCTTCTAATGTTTCTCTTATAGGTATTTTTAGGCTATGTTCTGTACCTTCCTCCTTTCTTTCAGTAGGTTAAATGGACTGAGCTGCTTGACCCTTCTATTACATGAATGTTTTCTAATTCTTTGTCATTTTTATGGCTCTTTACAAAATTTCTGTCATATTTCTGGAATGATACCAGCTACCAGAACAAGAGCAATTGTAGGAGTGCCATCATGGGGGAGGGAAGGAGGTAAGAAGAAGGTGGCCATGTGTTTATTTTCCTTTTCTTTATCCCAATGTCTATGCATATCCTTCATCGTCTAAGTCCTTCTGATCACATTTTTTCACTATGAGCTGAGCCTTCAACGATTTCCTGGTATGATCCCAATTCTTTTCCAAAGTCAGAAAGGTGGAGTTTCCAAACCTTGAAGTGTGTTTGGTAGAGTTAACTCTTACTTTAAGTGCAAGCTGAACATTGACAGCAACTCTAAACTCATCTTCATTCCCTGGTGAAGTTTAGTCTCTGGGCAGAGCTAAATCTGGGTAAAAATGGTAACAATCAATGTTAAGGATAAAGTCAATGATGGAGGCCTGCAGAAGAAAGGCAATGAGAAAACTGCTGTTATTGTTGTATATTAAATGAAAACGTAGCCAGTGTGTTTGGAAAGTCATGAGTTCTTGTTGGCCTCCATAGACCTACTCTTTGACTGCTGCCAAGTTAAGAAGAAATTCAGATTACTTGGTGTCCACTAGTCTAACACCTCCATTATATACCATCTCAGCATTCTTCGTATGGCTGAAAATTTTTAGCAATCATTTTATGTTTTCCAAGTCAATAAGGAAAATATAAAAGGAAGAGGGCTAAAATTCCTGCATGTAGTTATATTTGGAGATTATCTGATACCCAGTTTAAACCAAAGACTGTGTTTAATACTCATTTTGTATAGTTCTACTTTTTAAATCAAAACAGGATGTAATACCAGGTACTGCCTAAGGTATTCTTTTATAACCCAAACTATCAGGTTGCATACATTTTAGTGCAATGTAAAGGACTCATTTTAAATGGGAGAAACGTGTCAAACCTGTCAACAGTTCTCCAATAGAGTTCTGACAGACCAGTGTGAAGTAGCCTCTGATGGCACACACTGCGGATAAGATTAGGTGTTCTTGTGAAAATAAATGAAAATAATAGCATGTTTTAATGTACATCACATACATGCACCTTTTTTTAAGCTTACTTCTGAACAGGCATGACTTTCGTTGCCTACAAATATAATTATTGGGATATTTCTGAAGGTTACTGTTTCTTACACCTGTTACGGAAACCTCATTTTCAGTTTCTTTGCTACAGACAAATGTTTTCTCCAGACTTCTGGTTAGGTGTAACTTTAGAAATTATGTTAGGTGCTGTATATACCCCGTCACAGCCGTGACAATTCGTCTCCCAAGACAGTACTCAGCACAGTGTGAACTGAATGGGGACTGTTTGAGTGGTATCGTACTATGATTTCCAAAAGTACATTTCATACACCAGGTCTGCTGGTGTGTGATCCCAGGGATGAAGTGTTGTGACTAGTTCCAAGGAACACAAACTGCATCGCGGAAGAGTCATTACATGGGCCACTTATGTTTTGCTCTGCTGTGGCGCTGAACACCTGAAAGCTGAGATACCTTGTTGACTAGTAGTTGGTTAGGCAGTGCATCAGCTCAGGACCTCGTGGGTAATAGAACCACCATGGGATTAATTTAACAAGCCTTGTAATTCAATACATACCAGAGTTTATGCTTTGGATCTAGTGTTTGTATTGGCACTCGGGAAAAAATGTTATGGACAAATTAACTCCATCTTGAGTTGAAGACAAGGTAATGGACCTGTTTGTCTTTATACACAGGTTGACCATCCCTGATGAGGAGATGGGTCTGATGATGATATGTAAGAAAAGTGTGAATTTGAGTTCCAAATTACCCAGAAACACTCGGATAGCCATTCAGAAGAACAATACACCTCTGGGATAAACTGCTTTATTCTTGATCAGGTTTAGGAGACTGCTGAATACTTTAATAACAATTGTAATATTGTCTTGGATATGCTGACCTAAGGAAATCTGCAAGACATTCTGTATAGAGAAGTTATATATTTTATCAGAGCAAATGACAGTTGGAAAAAACAGACCAGTTTTTTGTTCAAAGGGTTGTGGAGCTGAGTTTCCTCATTTTTTTCCACTCTGTCAATGAGCTGGTCTAACAAAAGTTATTACTCTCCCCATAATATTCTAATAGTAGCTATGACATAGGTCCTCATAGGAAATTTTTAAAGGTCAGTGGGAAAAGAGCATAAAAAGTCCTCAGGGAGCAGTAAGGAGAATCTTATATTGTGATCTTGTTATTTAAACAGGAAAAAATGAATCAGAAATAAGTAATACCCCTCAGATGTTCTGAAGTTAAAATTATGAAGTATCAGGCCCATGGCTGGATGAATTTAGTCTACCACAAAATGCAACAATCACACTGAAATGCATTAATGAAAGAGTCAAATGTGCTAACTGAAGAGTCAAATGCTTAAGACAAAATTACAAGATATGGCCCCAGATTTAGAGACTCATAACCTCTTTTGAAGAGCTTCAGTAGGAACAAAGCCCTTCAACTGAACTGTTGCTCGAATTTGGTATTTGATTGAGACTAAGGAACCTGTCAACGCTCAATGAACTTGAAACCTGAGTCGCTGTGCAGGTCCGTAGCTGTGCTGAGCACAGTGTTACCATCGAAATTTGCATTTAAGAACAGTCCTCTGAAAAAGCTAACTTTTGTTACAAGATGGGCTATGCATACAGCAGACACAGAGAGCAGAGTATCTTATGTTTCAGTAATGGTCTAATGGCTTGTTTTGTGAAAAGAGAGAGAGCTGCTCTCCCCTCATTTCCTCTTCCTGCCACCCATAACCCTTTCTGCCATTCTCCCCTCCTGATCTCAGAAGCCTTGTTTCTTCCTTCCACTGGCTATAACGTTCAGCCTTCTGTAAGCCAATCCAACTCATTACTGAGGCAGAAAAATAGCCCATGTCTTTTTCTTTGTTAATTTTCCACCATATTGGCGAGTTAAAACAGTTCACAGAAGCAACCAACGTGCTGTGCTCACACAACATAAGCACTGGAGCAGAGGAGGATAAGGGGGATGGGACAGGGAGGGGAATAAGACTCCCCCTTTTTGGCTACAGTAAGTTATTGATTCATGTCATTTTATTTCATGAAATCTTAACCCATGAAGAATCATATGACAATTATCCAAACTGCTCTGAGATCTAATGAAGACTTAATCCTTTTCTATTTCAAGCTCACCTATTACATTTAGTGAGAATTACAGCAGAATTGCAGCAGTGAGATACAAGTTCATGACTAATTCTCCGTGCAGAATGTGCTTATGAATGAGCTCTGCAGAAATCAGCACCCTGACTGTTAAACTATTTGCTATTCAGTGGGAAACACTGAAGACAAAGAGAAGTTTACACCACACGTTCTGCTCGAGCAGTGTACCTTCTTTCTGAACTAGAAGGTTATTTCTTGTTCTTGTACGGGTGCAGTCCTTCCTGAGAGAGATGTTGAAACCCTTGCTTTTCTAAACTGAGTAGCACATTATCTTTTTTTTCCTCTGGAGACCATAGGGCTTTTACCATTTTTCATTTACCAAAAATAATACGAGTGCTCATTTGTTAGAGCACTCGTATTATTTTTTTGACACATGTGTGTTCATTTTCTTCTTCTGACTAATGTGATGTGAAGTCGTACCTCCCACATGCTTAAGCTGTTGAGATCAGAATATATGCTGACCTGTGTGTGTGCGTATTTATGCAAGTAATCACAGTCCTCTCTGCAGAAATCATTCTGGATCACACAGATGAACAAAGTACTCGATGGACCATACAGTATGAGCAAAAGTCACCTGACTCTATAGTCTTTGGCTTGGCCACTTACCTACAAGGTCTGGGTGCCTGTCCTTGCCCCAGTGAATATTCAGGATACAAAACCATACGGGTTTCATTTCCTACTGCATTTCCAACAAACATTATACATCCTATTGATGTAGGAACTTCTCTCCTTCTTGTGAGAATTTAGTTGCTAAGCACAGTGTGGATGTCACACGCTGCATACCACACTGAGAAGCAGAACTTCAGCATCTGGGGAACTTTGCTGATAAACAGTAAGCTCCTTAGAGGCAGACAGATAACAGCTGAAAAAGGATTTTCAGTATGTACATTTTGGACTCCAAAATATAAATGATGACTAACTATCTCAGTTTTGTATGTAGATCTAGTCTCAAGGCATACATCAGCTGCAGGACTTTTCGTACTATGTTGAACATTTTCTTCCAAAAATGAATTTCTCTTAGTTTTCAGCACCACACTGGGAAAGACTGTTTACTTGGACTTCTTCGGGTTTATCTGAATCTCTACTTGCCAATGAGTAATTCAGAGGCATGAAAGTTTAGCAGAGAAACCAGTAGCACTGTTGGACTCTACAGTCCGTTCAAGGATGAGGAAGTGAGTAGCATACACTGGAGAAGGAGTTTAGATGTGACACACTAAATGTTCCCATGAAGAAGGAGTGCCTGGCTGGATATGTTGCAGTGAGGCGTGGCACGGAGGTCATGCTGGATGAGGCTTCTGAGAGTGAGTGATAGGTGGGTTGTTCCACCCAGATCCAGCAATAGTTTACGCCATGCAAGGCCCAGGGACTTTGTTCTAACATCCACACTACCCTGCCTGTTCTGACCTTTACAGTCACTGTCAACATCTCTTAGGCTTCTTTGTCCAGTTTCTTGTCAGAAAATGTAAGGAGCAGAAGGTGAGGAGGGAAAAGGAGATATTCTAGTGAGTATCATCAAAGTAAAATAACAAGGCAAGGAAAAAAATGAATGTGAATATTTGCTTTGTTTGAGGGTCTGAGACAGCTTTTGAAAACCCTGATACTGGGAACAATATTTCCTACACACTACCAAATTTCAAAGGTTTTGACTGGTTTATCTTCACAGAATCACAGAAGCTTTTAGGTTGGCAGGGACCCCTGCAGACCATCTACTCCACCCCCACCGCACTCAAGCACAGCCACCTACAATAGGTTGCCCAGGACCACGTCCAGTCAGGTTTTGAGTATGTCCAGGGACGGAGAATCCATAGCCTCTCTTTGGCAAGCTGGTTCAGCATTTGATCACCTGCACAGTAAAAAAGTGTTTTCTTGTGTTCAGATGGAATTTCATATGTCTTAATTGGTGCCCATTGCCTCTTGTCCTGACAATGGACATTACTGAGAAAAGTATTCCTTCCCTCCCATCACATGAATGGAATGTGGATGGGACATACGCACAGATAAGAACTCCCCTGAACCTTCTCTTCTCCAGGTTGAACTATCCCAGCCCTCTCAGCCTCTCCTCATGTGAAAGGTGCTACAATTTTCTGAAGTGGTCCCTGACCTCGTCCTCCGTCCACTGAGGGTAAGTCTTCCTTGCTCCGGACTTTCCCTCCTTCATCATCCAAGAAAATACTGTCAAATATTCACAACTTAATTCATGATGTAAAAACTTTGTATGTACGTGTATACATACGAAATAAATAACATTCTGAAAGTTTATTACAGGAAATATTAGAAGCAATTGCATGGTAGCTAAAGAATTTGGCACTACATAGACCTGATAATAGAGTATAGGCAGAGGAAAGGAGCAAAGAGCTAAAGAGAGAGTTATTTTATGATTTTGTGGAACATTCACACCACTATTGCACAAACACCCTCACATGGCATGTTTTCTTCTCTCAAGCGTGGTAAAGGAAAGCTATCAGCAAACAGTTTCAACCTTCTTTGGGTTTTGAGAAAAACTCAGGTTACATATGACCTCATATGTTCTTTAGGAATAGCTGTGCTGAAGCCAATGAGACCACAGAAATTTTTAGAACCATTCATGTCAGGAACTCAAGTTGGCACAATTAAAATGATTCTGCACTCCATTTTGGTGCTCAAATTACACCAAAACTCTGTTCTATTCTCATAAGATATATCATCAGGTTCTGCACCGATTAAATCGAATAACTAAAATAAGTCTCTTCTAAAGCATTTAAGCTATCCTTTACTTTGTAGGTACGGTATAAATTTTAAGCACCCCACTTGTGCCTGACCACTGTTCATGACAGCTTTTAATGAACGAAGATTTAGCAGCAAGGATTTCCAGCCAGCCAACAGTCAGCTTCATTCATGTTAATTGTAGGAAGAACTTGAAAACAACCTAGCAATTTGAGTAAATGATGGGGAAGACACAACAGACAGGCTCCATAACTATAATAAGGCATACATCATTAAAAGCTTTATCTTGATCATACTTGCTGGCTTCATTTGAGTTCTCTAAACGAACAGTCCACACATTGTGTTACCAACGCATCCATCCCAGCCCTCCAGCTACTCCTGTGTTGAGCAGGGAGCTGGCAGACACTGCTGGCTCCACTGGGGACAAATTGGCATTCCTTGGGGAAAAAAAGCAATGTGGTATCAATCGCTTACTGTTTGCAACTGAAACCGGAAAATACTGCATTAAATAAGGCTTTTTTATAATAACAAAGATAAGTAACCGAGACCAGTGTGTCAAAACGACGTACTAATACAACGCTATTGATAAAAAGAGTTTATATAAATCGTGCTAGCTGGTTGTGTCCTGCCATGGACATCCCTTGTTATAAGAAGATAGTCTCTCAAAAAATCTGAAGCCTCTTTGTAGACATGCTGTGGAAATGTTTTCCAGAATAATTTTTCACCTGCTTTTTTATAAACTGTTGAAAATTTCAGACTTAAATCATGCTTATTAGTCAAATCACATGCTTGTCATGAGAATATAGCACTGCTGGCCGACTCTGATTGCATGCAAGTAAAATCCAAGGTGTTTGCCTGAAAAGCGGTTTCTAAAGGTACCTTAATAAAGAATTTCCTGAATTTATTTTAAAGCTAACACAGAGAACAAATCAACCCTGAATTCAACTAAAGATGATTACTGAGTTTTTAGAGGCTACTTTTTAAGCTTGAAAAAATCAAATATCACACATTAATCACACTATTACGTACATTAATTCTCTGCTACAGCATACAGGTGTGTGTGTCAACACTCTAAGTATGGTGGCAGGCAAGTTACAGTTCTGTGGTGAAAAAAACACATATAGACTACTTGTGTACTGTGTTTTGTTATTGTCTTATATACTTTAAATTGACAAACAACTCTGATGTTAGCTCTCATTTTATATGAGCCAAAATGTACCTGTGATAATCCAGAAAAATATCAATTGCAAACATATGTCTTTATTATGAGCATACTTACAATTATACAAAATATATAATCAATAGTCTGTATATTAAAAGAACTTCTAAACTGATGTTTTATACTTATATACATATACATGAAGTATACAAAACATCAATATTTTAGGAACTGCCAAGGTCAGTTTTTACATGTTTGGTATCATTATATGTAGAGTGTAAGGTTGTCACAGTATGTATGTTAAGTATTTTAATAGACTACATACTGTAACACTTGGGTGGTTTTTTTGGGGGGATAGGTACTTGTAATGTATTTGGGGTTTAATAGTCCTTGCAGCAAACAAGTAAATCAACAAAAAATGGTGTGGATATGTGACTCCTAATGCAATGCATTGATTTTAAGATGAATTCTTTTATTCAGGAATGTGAGCAATGCATTTTCTAAATAGTTTAATTCCATAAAATTCATTTCTTCTCTATTAAATTCAGTGGCCTTCAGCAGAAATAGAAGTACCAGAAGTTTGTTGTACTTTTGTGGACAGAAGCGTACTTCTGTGTGCAAGTGCATAGTGCTGACACAACAAACAGCACCTTGTTTGGCTGACACAGATGTGACAGCACCTTCCCTTCTGAAAGGTCCTTCTTCTCCTTCATTTTAGCCATAGTACTCACAGGAAAGTTACCAGTTTGTGTGTTTCATAGCTAGACTGGAAAGAGAGAGCAGACTGCTTCTAAGTAGAAAGGGTTGGCAGTAGTTACCAGGCGAGGAAGTGAGATGTTCTGAGCGAGCCTAAAAGGAGAATCCATTCATTTGTAGCCCAACAATACATTTATATTTCCAGCCTTTTACCATATATGCTACAGCTGCCTCCACTAGAAATAGCACTGGGGTAAGCACTCTGCCCTTCTCTTTGTCACCTGCAAGACATGCTTGGAGGCTGCGTTGCTGATACCTCATCAGACCCCAGGCATGGCCAGCAGCCCTGGAGTGGTGGGGTGCCTGCCCCAGGAGGAGCAGGGACCGGGATGACAGTGGAGAAAATGCTCCTCAGCAATCCTGCCACCAGCCATCACCTGCCAGAAGGGGAAAGTGTAAGGATAAACTTTAACCTGCCAAGGACAGTACTCTGGTTGTGCTTACCACAGATGAAGAACAGCATGAGTCCTCACCAACATAAACCAGTCCTCACCCCAAAAATGGTGCTTTCTAAGTGAGGAAAAAATAAATTCCCACTGCTGCAGCAGGGTTTGCTCTGGCAAGCAGTGTTGCTCTGCTCTGGCAGAATAATGGCATCTTTCAATGCTGTCTGGGAGGCCCAGCTGTCAAGGTGAGGAAAACCAAATTTTTTTAATTTTCAATGTTTTTCTCTCTGTATTAACAATCTAAAGAAGATGCTGTTTTACCGCAAGTGCATTGGTGGGGTTTTATTTGACACCAGTTACTACATCTTGAGATTTCATTTGAAATTTACCAGTTACTCGGTGGAATCCCCTTTTATTCGCTGCTGACACAAGGTGGATTTGAATCAAGATTTAAAAGCATAAACATCTTTCTCTCATTACTAAGCTTCCAAGATTTTTTTACATTATTTCTTATACTTATTAAAAAAAAATCATAAAATATTAACGTCACCTTCTAGCTTCCGTTTGAGATGAATACCAGCAGTCTGTGCATTTCAGCATATAACGTTGCCAGAGGTATTAAAATGAAGGTCTTTCTAAAGGTGTTTGCTGACTCATCTCCCAGTGGTGTTCTAAGAATTAATTAGCTAATGCCAATACAGCATTATATAAATGCTAAGTATTGTTGTTGACAGATTAAGGTTGTCAGTGTTGAGTGGCGACAAGAGCTTTTTTACTGCCAGTTGGCTCCGTCTCCAGGCAGAAGAGACCTGCTCTCAGGAATGACGTGGTAAATCACTCTTCCTCACTTTTCAGTCGTTCCCTCCTGCAGAATTACTGAAGATGGCACAAGGCATACTGGTGTGTTTTTGTGACACCAGACCATAAAGAATTTGCAATAAGCTAAAAATCAATTAGGTAGAAGTTTCCTCGACCATTAACTGAATTGTAGAGCAATATCCCACAGAGAGAAGTGTCAAGTCCCGTTTGTCTGCTGTTCTGCAGCCACACACTATGCAATCTAGGATCGATAAACCAAAACCTGGAAGGGGCACAAGGCACAGCACTCATTTTTGCAGGCCTTTAGAAACTGATGCATTTATGGTTCCAGGCCCCAGAAGGAGTCAATGCAAGCAGTTGTAAATGTATATTCAGCTCATATTCCAGTTGCACAAACAGCAATCATCAATCTTAAATGCCGAGTTTTAGCCATGACTGCTTAACTACTCTAATTCAAGTAGCTACTCTCCAGTGTGTTTATATCTTTATATTCTAGAATGTACTGTGCCAGAGCTGATTTTCTTCAATTTATATTATTTTAGCAAATATAATCAAAGAAGTGATGGATTGGTTAGAGAGGCAATTAGAGAGGTTAGAATCTGCAAAAAATTATAAACAGTCATGTGCACATGAGTTACGGGCAGTCTCTCTGTTTTTCTCTTGTTCCCGCATACACAATGTGCTAAAACATAATTATTTGAAAACTTCCTGACTTCCACTGGGGAAAAATAATGAGGCTGAGCAACACATAGAATTCAAACATGGAAAACGACATTACCCTTCATTATAGGCTGCTCTCTCCCTCATGCCTTTCTAAATGTCTTAATTTTACATATTTTCCATGTCTTCCTCTATCTAAAGTTGCCTCTTTGCCAAGCACCAAACAATGATAGCACATGAGACACACTAGTGTATCTCACAGCAAAATAGCAATCAGATTTTCATTTTTCACCTGAGAAGACCCTTGGCAAAAAATAATACATAAGCAAACCCATTTCTTAAAATTTCGTTTTACAAAAATGCCCACCATGTTTTACCTTCTGCTAGTTTCCTGTCACAACAAAAAAAGTGAAGATAAAGCTTGTCAGTCTAAGTGAAAAAAACCCACATGAGATCAGACTAAATTTCGCCTAGTGAATTAAAAGCACAAATCAGGCCCTACCCTTATGATTACCACCTGACAGACTGTTCAAAAAGGGGAACTCAGACAAGCAAACTGCATTGAAAAACCACATACAATAAATGCTTGTGCAGAAACAGGATGTTAAGGCCTCACCTGCAATGAATGCATGCAAAAGTTCTGAGGACCAGAAAAGAAGTCACTCATTGCACAAATCTTAACATTTTTCCGATTGTTTCAGCATCAGGCCAAATTCAAATGTTAATCTAAAGATATTAAAAATAGATAAATTGATGTTTCCCTTTGAAGTATTTTCCAGAAGGTGATCATCTTTGGTGTTGGAAAAAATCTCTATTTCCAATTTAACATTACATGGGTTTAGCTTGCGTTCCTGGTTTCTCGTTATGCTGTTCTCTGCTAGAATAAAAAACCCTCCGGTAACCACTATATAATTCCTACTTGTGGGACTTACGCTCTGTAATGAAATACTCTGTCATCTTGTTGTAACAAGCTAAACTCTGAATCTTCACAGTCTTTCCATTTTCTTCAGTCCTTGAATTATTTCTGAGGCTCTTCTCTATGCCCTGCCCGGTGCAGCACCACCCATACAACACAAAGGAGGAAAAGTCACCTGCCTTCTGCTATACGCTCTTTCCCTATTTCTACTTCCAGTCTTAGCCTCCATATCCTCAAAGCTAAAATTCACTGATTATTTTCTATGATCCCAACGTTCTCTGTAGAGAACAGAAGCCCATTTCTGAATAACATCCAAATATCTGGGAAAAAAAAGCTTTTATTTCATTTGTGTTTTTTACTTCTGCGCAGGCAGTTTTGCTTTGACTGTACCAACAGATATTTTGTTTAACATGGACCTGTTTTACTACACAGTCCAGGTTGTTTTGTATGACTGTCCTGCCCTCTTCCTTAATTACCGTTCTGCCCATCTTTTCTCATCTGCAATTTTTTCAGCAGAAGAAAACACTGCACGATACTATGGCTTACCACCAGTTCCTGCAAAGCTCCAGTAGAAGCATCTCCATTTGAGAGCAATTCCCTTTGGTGATTGTTTTTGTGGGCCTGCCAGTTAGGCGGTTCTTAATCCATGTAATGCAGTATGCTTGAATTATTCTGTATAGCATTATTTTTTTAATCAGAAAGCCATGTAGTACTAGCTCAAGTGTCCAGAATATGTCCAAGCAGAATACAAGTTTGGTAAATAAAGGAATTTGCACGGAAATAATCTCCTCAGAGAAAGAAAACATGTTTGTTTGATCATTTTCTATGAAATAACATACAGTTGTACTGATTATACATATATTTCTTAATCAGTGGAATACTACCTTTCTTATCATATTGCCTGGGAATGAGGACATGCATAATTCTCCACTGATATCTGGGTCATCCTACCTGACATTTGGAAATGCAATATTAACACTCAGAATTCTTTCGTGTTCCTAGTATGCCACAATTTAGTAATCATACTTGGATCAGGGATTACCAGTTTCTTCAGGCTAGTGAATGCAAGTTGACCTGCCCTATTCATTTGAATTGCCAACCTAACATCAAATTTGAATAAACATTGTTAATACGCCAAATTGCTGTGCCCTAGTCCTCTTCCCTTTGCTGATCTTGTAACTTCTGAGGTATTTCTGCAGAAGGTAGCCCAGAGAGCGGTGCTGAAGTAGTGTGACAAAAAAATATTAATAACGAAAGATGCAGTTCCCCAAAGCCAAAAATGTACAAGCACTGTTAGTCCACTGATGAATTTGTTAGCTGTGTGTATGAATGAGTGACTGCACATGAAAATACGCAGATTTACAAGTTCCAAAGTTTGTACTTTTTTTCCAAGAAATTTGTAAGAAGTTTTCCTGTCACTATGGCATCCACTTTTGGAAAACAGTGCCTATTTCCTAATCTCTTTTTAATTCCTGTGATCCTCATAATCCTGTGTGGCATTGCCTTGGTGCGAGACCAGCTGAGACACTCTCCACCCTCTCAATCTCCTTCACAAATTCCCTTTGGGCAAAATCCCTTGTCCAAATTTCTGCTTTAAATCTTATATTCCTGGATTGCTCCATAGTCTAATAATTATGTATCATGATTCTTATCTGCTCATGATTCACCTCAATTCATTCAAACAAAGCCTTCTTGTGCCCTCCTTTCCTGCAATTTATATGGCACACTGAACATGTTAGAATTAATTTAATTTTATGCACTATTTTGTTGAAAGCTGGAGCGAGTGTTGCTATAGGGAAGACTGCTTTATGGTTGTGTGCAGCCCAGTAAATGCCCGCCACCTTTTCCTGGGAGACAAGAAGCGTGTGGGCCTCAGTGATACATTGCCAGGGGATGCAGGGTGAATGTTTTCAAGATGAGACGAGGGAAACAATTTGTGGAATACTTTCGTATCGCTCAGAGTTAGTGTGTAGGCTGCTGCCAAATGCTGGTTATTGTCTTCCTTCCTGAAGCAGTACCGCTCGAACGCTGCGGCACAATGCTATTTTCAGCTCCTTGACGAGATGATTACAATGTAAAGTCATGCTGCGTGACCAACATGCCAGGTGTTTGCTGTTCTAACTCCACTTTTATTACTTTGGGGATGAGAGAAGGATGAAGGGAGGGATCGGAGTTGCTTAGGAGATTTTCCAACAGCAGGTCAGCTTAGATAGCTGGGCTATTTTTGCTTAAGGCATTGGTATACTCCGTTTTTCTGGTTTTCCATTTTACAAGCAAACCGTAGCAATAAAATTAACCAAAATAAAATGCAGTCTGTTAAGAATTTCCAAAGCAAAGTTTTCACTTCCGAAAGGTTAAGATAGTGCCAAACAGGTAGATTTTTCCTCCTCTGAATAGGTATTGAGAAGGCTGCGTTGGAGCAAATTTCCCAAACTGCACAGCATACGTGCTCACTGGCACACGGTAGGGTGGAAGGGAGAGGAGAGATGTAGTACAGATAGCTATTCCTTTTGGACCTTAAGTCCCCTGCCAAGTCTATAAAAAGTGTAAAAATTAAAGATGGCCCTTGTGATTCTGTTTTTTTAATATGCTTTCTTTTAAGTAAGAATTCAAAAGAGATCAGGTACATTACTTCAAAATCAAATAGCTGTAACAAGTGATAACTAACATGTTTTTTTCTGAATGTATATTTCGTATACTACAACTAAAAGATGTAATTCTCATTCTGATCTCATAGCAGCAAAATTTTCCAAAGGATGTCTTGTAACTAACTGATAAATACAAATAAGTTTCAAGATATTTATTTTAAATCCAAAAAATGCAAGTCTGACTGCATTGTTGGATCCAGATGCCTATATTAGCAGTTCCTCTTTCTGATGGGAATGGGTCAAAGTCCAGTATGGATTGGACAACAGTGGATCCTTACACTGATTTTTCTTTTTCTTTTTTTTTTTTTTTCTCCCCAGGTTTTGGAGATTAGAAACATGTAAGTAGTCACAAAGGAAAGGAAACACTAATGGTATTAGCTAACAAGGACTTCAGATATTCTTTCATAAACTAATCAGTCTGAAGCCAAACTGAAAAATGGAAGAATAAATGTAGGAATCTCCAGACAATAAAGAATTATGTAGAAAAAAAATAATGTCAAAGCCATTTGTGATATAATAAAATAAAATCAATATTTTATTAAATCTGAGTCACAAATTTTGATTACCTTTGAAAGAAATTCCAGGAAAGTTTCATTATGATCCTAAACTTGAGAAATCCTGTAGGTCACAAAATTATCACACAATTTAGGAAAAAGCCTCGTGTCGGTAGAGACATCAGAGTAGAAGTAAGCTTTTTAAAGCTCTATCATTAAACTATGGCCTAATAAAACAACATCAGTGACCCATATCCCATTGACACAAAAAGCTTCTTTAGAACAATTATGCATGTTCAAAAGGGCTCTGACAGTGACCAAACCAGCTCAATAGCCTGAAACATCTCTATCTAGCCTTAGGCTCAACTCAGTGCAGATTTATGGTCCTCTAATCTTACTTAACCATATACAGCAATAAAAGTGGAAGCTATCTTTCCAAGCGTTACGAGAGCCAAGGAGAAATTCACAAAACCTGGTAGAATCTGATAATTCACCTGCACAGTCGTGAGGATCACTCGGCTGCCAGATTTATGCTGCAGTTGGTTACGGTGAAAAAGGAAAGACAATTTGAGCTGCATGATGCCTCAGTTCCCTGAGCCTCATTGAACCGGTCACATGCATAAGCTGGACTTCTTAAGGTTGAAAATGTCTACGTTCTCAGCAAACAGGCAAACTTTATAAAATACCTCCCATTTTCAATCAACTGTTGTTCTGCCCAACCATTTAGCCACCAGTTAGGATCTTGATACACTTCTTTCAGTAGGAGAAACTGATGATTTGGGCCAGATTAGGTTACTCTGATGAAATTCTCTGTATTTGCAAAGAATGCACACAAAGTCCTGTTTCTCTGAATGTTGTAGGAACAAACAGCAGAAGGCTATTTCCTTGCTCAGAAATCCAACTCTCCTTTTTCAGTAGGTACTCTGCTCAACAGAAGCTTTTTCTCTTGGCTTTCTCCCTGGGCCACCCACATTGCCTATTTGTTTTTTCACAGCTTTTAAACACATAGCTCCTATCAGTTGATGTCTCAGCCAGTGAATATAAAATAATTTCCCAGGAAAGTTCTTTGTTCTCCACAAATTAGTTCATGCTTCAGCTTTTCTTTGTAGGATAACTGCCTGGGTGGTGGCTTCTACTGTTTTCAGCAATTCTGTTTCATACAGGAGCTTAGCTGCTGCTTCTTGTTTAGACTGAACGGAGGGTGCCCACCATAACCAGGGGATTAATGAGGCCTGGAATTTTTTGCAGATCAAAGACAAACTTTATGGCAGCCATTAACATCTTCCAGCACAGCAATAGCATTCCTGAGAAAAGTCAAAGAAAAGCTGATAATGATCAAGCCACAACATCACCTAATCACCTGTTTCTCCTGGTTGTAGTATTTCCCTCAGGTTATCATGCAAAATTACACTTAAGATAAAATTAAGAGGAAAAAAAAAAGAAAAAAGCCTTTTTAGAGGTGGTAGGAGAAGACAACTGAAGGACATATAATATAAACAAAAGACAGACCCAGAAGGACAGGCAGAGAAATAATAGGATTGTAGATTTCCATAGGTAAACTTCAGCATCTAAGGGCTCTGATTTATATACGGCAATAAATGAAAAATGGCCAGCTGCAGCATATATTGTTATTTAGGCTTCTCCCCAGCATTCCTTTGAACATGATTGCCTCTTAACAGCTTCTAAACTATGGTAGCTTTGGGCCTGGTTTTGTACAGTCAGCAGGAATTGGCACTGGTTTATCATTTTGTGAAACATTCCAGCAGTTCAGGAGCCACTTAGGAAGAAGTTGAGTCTTCAAGGGAAACAACCTCCATCAGAGAGATGGAGATCATACTCAATCCATCATTTGACTTTAACCCACTGGAATATCTATCAGAGTCTTAAGACAGATGAATATTTCTTGGTAAAAGAACTTCGAATAGAGTGATCTTGGCCATGAGAATGGAATTAATGATCTCTGCCATTCCCCCTGTCTCTGAGTAATGAAAAGAAATAACCTATCCTTCACTCACCTTCCTTTCCCCAAAGAAAACCATGGGAAAACAGAAACATAACAAGAAGAAACATATGTTCTCTAGAAGACTTTCATAGTACAGTGCACAAGGAGAAGCGCAGGAGCTTCCCTAGGTGGAAACCCAAATGATATTCCCCAAATGCTTCTTATTTGCACAAATATAGCACCAGCAAGTACTGCAATTATGCTGCTGAACGCACCAGTTTTCCCAGACCATGAGCACAACAAGCACACACCCGCAGTCTGCACTCCACGTGCACGCACAGCACATTTGGTAGTCTGGGTTTGCTGCCCTTGCTCAGAAACTCTGTGTCCCAACAGCTGCCTGTCAAGGTATAGCAGCTGGATGTCACACCAGAGCCCACGGCCTGGGCACCCTAAATCCATGCATTATAAGCAGAAGTAAGGGAGGCCACATAACTCTAAGGTATTTTGAGGAACACGCGTGTACAAGCTGTCTCTGACTACTTCCAGAATGAATCCTACAGGAGCAGAAATACACATTGGTTGCCCTATGATGTAATCCCAATAACCTTTACCTTTTTGCGTTGGAGATAATACAAAAGAAATGATAACAAACAGGATCACTTATCCACCATTACATCGGCAACCTTGCTCCTTAGCAAATTAGTCTGGGCAAAGCAGTAATAATTATACAGCACTGTGTTTGTAGCAGCACTAGGTCTTAAGGCAAGTTAATTATACTAAGCATTGCATTCACACAGTGATAAAGCTTCCAGTGAGCTTGATGTCCAAAGTGACAGGGGCAGTCTAGATAAGCCTATGAATAAAACCGAAAAGTGCACATATAACAAACTAAGGTAGTAGCATGCCTTACCCAGGCACTTTTGATCAGTTTTGTAATGCTATTTTAATTTCATTTAGACAAGTCATTTTTTCAATTAATTATCTAATGACATTTCTATTCATATTTGCAAAGAATTCAAAGAAAGAAGGGTAAATTAAGAAAAATATTTTTTTTTTTAAAGAATCATTATATTCCAGGTTCTTTCAGTTTCAGTTTTGAAGACTAAATGGACAGTTCAATTCACAGATTCAAACTATCCACTGCAGGTTCTTTCTAAAAGGGCTTATCTGACACTCACGGTTTGGAGTTAATTGTTTTGAAAACTGAAATTGGGAATTAAAATAATCTTTAAATACTAATAAATAAATACAATAATAAAAGTATATAATCAAAATAACTCTTTAGTGGAATAATTTTTGTTTTCCTGTAACATTGTAAAGAAAGTTTTCAATAAGAGTGCTTAATGTTCAAAATTAACAAGTGCTTAATGAATAAAAAAAAAATTTACATCCAGAATTTTAGAAGTTCAGCAAGAAATTTTAAAAAATAAGTAGATCTGTTTTCAACTCTGTTAAATGGAAACAACTTCAACATTTTCCATAATTTAACCTCTTCTGTCATCTCAACTCTGAAGCAGGCCAGTTTGTATGTTGTGTTGGTAGTTCTTTGCGAGATCTCAAAAATGACTGAAAATCAGCAATTGTGAACCATCCGGGAAAAGCAAGAATAAGAGCATCTAAGGTTGCCACCAGGTGGATCCTTAAGTTTGCTGAGCCTCAGGGAATCTTTTAAAGTTGACAGAGCAGTGGTTTGGCTGACATGATCGTACATGCTGCCTAAGCAGTAGGTAAGGCATAGCCGTAAGCATGTCAGTAATGCATAACCGAGGTGGGAGTCATCTGCTGGCCAGGTATATTAGTGTCGATTCATTGACAGATTTAGTCATTTGTTCAGAATGACAGTTTTATAGTCTCCTGTGGATGGGTGAGAAGCAGTGAGAAATAATGCTAAGTCTTGGGATGAAAGAAAAACATGACAAAACAAGCCCAGGTTGTTATCTCTCTTAGGCAATAGAATAGCAATTCTGTGCTCCCAGGTTTATTCACAGGTTTAAGTGAAAATCACTCTTCTTGTAAGCCTGTGGTTCCCACTGGAGGTACAAGAGGGGAAAGGCAACACAGAGGAGAAGCAACACACTGAAGACTAGGCCTGCATGGCAACAACTGAAAGGAAAAGGCAATTTTACTTCTGCAAAGTGTCCAAAAATCAGCAAGACATCTAGAGTTGGGGTAGTGAGAGAAATGGAGTAAGTTTTAGAGAAGTTACAGAGAGCTGGTGGGATTCCTCTTTACTGGTTGAACTGTCGAGTAGCCTGGCAGAAAGCAGTAAATCCAAAATAATTTCCTTCTTCTGCCAGAGGGGAATTCAACTCCCTTGTAACATCTCCAGGAACAGCTATAATCACTTGGCTACATTTGATGGCTGATAATTCTAAATACTTTTCATTGTAGATGTTCCACTTTGCCTGGATTGCTTAAATTGACTCAGAGAGGATGTGAATGAAACACATGTCATGGTCAGACACTCAGGACACTTAAAGAAGGTAGGCACTTACTTAAGTCAACTGTCACCTGCCCAGTTGAACAGTTTAACTCAATCCCTGGATCCAGAGAACAAATAAAAATTATTACGTGCCTCCATCTAATGGATTCTGTCCACCCAGGTGGCCCCTAAAGCTGGCTGCTGAATGGCTTGGGTTCTTAGCTTAATGGCCTAATGCTAAGAGCGTTTTTATTCACGGCCATGAAGCACTGAGAAGAGCCTGGCTACATCTGCTCATGCATTTTGGATGGCTGTTGTTGGGGCTTCTTGAAGGCTTCTCTTCCCCAGCTGTTTTGTGGATCTATCTTTGAGAATAATTTTTCAAATTAAAGCCTATTCTTCCAATTCATACCAAGCTGACTAACTGTTTGGGACAGACAAGTCTGTTGCTCTTACGTCCCACAGTCAATGAAAACGGCAATTGCCAAACTTCAGTAATCCCCCATTTTGTGCCTACAGTCTGCACAGCAAACTCCTCTGCTGAGTGTGGAATCTGGTCCAGGGCCATGCACAGTCATGGGGAAAGGATGTAGAGGTCTTGCCCCGCATTGTTCACACTGAATACCTGGAAGAAGGACGTTGTCCAGCCCCAAGGACAATTTTTTTATTCTAGTTCTCATTGTAAGCTACAAATAGGACCCTAGGCTGTCCACCATCTGAATTCTCTTCTGCCAGACTGCCATCAACGGTCTGAGAAGATGGTGTAGGAATCAGGCTTAACAACTTTATTTCTTGTATTTATACATGACGCAGATCTCTGACACAGAGGTTCAGGCCAGTTTTTATCTCTTTTGGCCTTGGGAGGACATGGAGAAATGTGACCCATACATATCATGTACATAAATATACTGTCCAATTCTCTTTGACAATGTGTGCTTTGTGTGTGAGTGGAATATGAGAAATTAAGAACCATGCTGTTCAGTAAGAGCATGGTCTAATGAAAATCCAAGATGTGACGCACACATACACCACATAAATCCTATGCAACTGAAGTAACTTCATGGGAAGTGCACTTACAGAAATCGGAGCAAAGCCTAAAGGGATAATTACTATAATAATTTTCATTTCTACCATCTGTTTTTATGCAAAGCAATTCTTGTGAGGACAGGCACTTATCAGAAATTTTTAAACTTCTGAGGAGAAAATAATATGGACAAGTACACATAAACATCTCTGAAGTTGAATTGCTGGTAAAATTATCTGACCTGTTTCACGTGAATTTTGATTATTCAAAACTAGTTTTGAACACGGAACAGAATATACTTCTCATTTCCACCCCCACTGTTTTTATGGACTTGATGCCGTGTACCACAAGTGCACATTCCTACTATTGCTCCACAGTAACCTCTTCCTATAAGCCTTTGCACTCTTGTCCATGGCAGATACACATTTAGGTGGGTAATCAGGCACTATCTGAGCAAAGCAGGGAGCAGCCTATGTGACATGCTGTACTCGATATCAGTGGGGTGCCCATCTTCAGCCTGGTGGAAAATTAAAGAATGAAACCGTAGCTGTTGGAAAGACCTGACAGCAGTTTTGGTTTAATGATACGCTTCAGGCCAACAATCCAATTACCTCTCAGAATATTCAAACTGGATTGTCATTTTCAAGATTGTATGAAGGGCTTAAGTCCCACTTTTCCAAAGGACATTGGGCCACGTGCAGCTTTCCTATTTTTATCACCTCATTCAGTCATTAAATTAATTGATATAAACATATAGGCCCTAGGGATTCAGCTAGCAGGTGAGTGAAGGTTCCCAGTACATGTTATTTTGAATTTACCGTTTGCTTACTGCTGCATTTAGGTAGCCTAGGCACCAAACTTACTTTGCAAAAGAAGTGACTAAGTTACTTAGTCTGTATAGAAGTGTTTTTCTTTCTGTTTACGCTATATATTCTCTTTCATATAGTCTTCAGTCAAACAGAATCTGAAATTTGTGTGATTATTGAATTATTTAGTAACATGCTTCTATTAAAACTAATGTGACACTTAGAAGTAATGCAGTATCAAGCCTGTCATGCATTTAAAAATTACTTCAGAAATTCTTTACTGTGGTTGTTTTTTTCCCAGAAGCTTCAGGTGTGGCGAGGAAGCAGGGGAGTTTACCTCCTGTGTTTAGAGGACATAGATTGTCTTGCTCTAGAGTATGTCCCCATGGCCCTGGAGCAATATTTTGTTCTCAGAGGAGTCTGAAAGTCTTGACAGAACCAGAGTTAATGGGATGATGTAGCTGTCTGAGAGGAGGATTAGGTAACAAGAGAGCTTGAAATCCCTGTGGTTTGAAATCCCTCCTTATGCATATTTAGACAATACAGTAATCTCAGTCACAGCTTAGGAGCAAATTAAACAGGATGGCACATTATAAACACCTGCATAAATCCATTTTTTCCTGAGTTTGGTGCATTTTTAAGAGAACCTACCAAAACACAAAAACCTACTGGGAAAGCAGGGGAGGAAGTCTGTTTCTGTAAAAGTTAAGCCGAATGAAGCACTTTATGATTGTTTATTACTTATCTTCTCTCATTATAGTTTCATGAGAGCTGTTTGAAGATGAGAAAGCTGTGTCTCCTACTGTACGGCAGCGAACAGATTGTTGGCACTCAATAACTAATAATAGTCATAGACAATTAAGTCTTCAACAAGGCACACCTGCTAGCCAGTAAACATTTAGCTGCCAGGTAGCTGACAGACGGCCTTGCACATAGAAAGTTAAGATACCTTCTTTCTGGGTCTGTCTGCTCCATTTGGTTGCTCTTGGGTGTCACCACACGCTGGCTTTGCTGGGAGGAACCAGACACCGCAGGGCAGGGAACGGGCTTGCCATTGGCATCAGTGGGCCATGAATACTGCCAACAGGAAGCTCAGGGACTCCGAGAACCTGTTGCAGCTGAAATCAATACCAGTGCAAGGTTAAAAATGCCTGGAATGAGAAGGTTATCCTTTGACAAAATATTTTCATGTCATTCCTTGTTTTAAGCCATTGCAAAAGCACAGGCTAGTGCATTTAATCAACGACTCACAAAGAGCCAGTGGAGAAGAAGGTTACAACTCCCAGTGTGATCTTTTAAGGAATCTGATGTTTCCTAACAATGGAGAGGAAAAATCAATTGCAAAGCTGTTTGCTGTATTTCAGTTACATAGCTCCAGCCTTTCTCACCGGCTATAACATACACAGCTGACTTGGGAACAGAGAGATCTGAGGTGCAGGAAGCAGCTGAGGGTGGCCAGTTGAAAAAATTTGACGTGCATTAACAACTGTGTTTCACATAGGCTGAGTAAAAGCAGGACTTCAGTAGCAAATTAAGTATGAATTGCTCTCTCTTTTTATTTGCACGATTTTCGATGCTTATTTACACCTGGACGGCCAACTTTTTTGACTGGATGATGGGGCAGAGTGTACTGTGTGCACCTTGTGGTGTCTCCAGTGCTCCCCTGGAGCACCAGCGCCCACCATCCATGTACCTTAGCTATTCTGCTTCATAGGATTTAGCGCACATGGATGTATTTCCTACCCGGATTCCCCTGTCTGCATGTGAGAAGTACTCAGGAAAGAGGAGAAGCAAGAACCGGCTGCTGTAGCTGTCAAAGCAATTTGTGCATTGTAAGAGCACCTGTTTTACATGGTAATACTGCCAAGGAATCCCATTAGAGACGGAGGTCCCTTGGACTAGGCACCTTACAAGTCTGTGAGGAGAAGCAGCCCCTGTATTCAAGAATTATAAATTTAATTGAGAATAATAAAAAGTGGTTGGAAGAAGAAAAAACGCAAAAGTTTACTTTCTGCAGGTCACTTAGACAAGCTGTTCCTCATAATATATTGCTGTATTGCATCAAAGCTTCATTTTAAACTTTCCACAAGTTATGTAGACTATCCCATTCTGCAGCTCTGTTATGCCACACAGAGCAGGGCTTTGCTGTCTAGCACAAATCCATTTTGCTGTGAACTTCACGCCTTAACTACAGCACAAAGCATATCAGGAACCTAATCACACATCTGGTTTCCAAAAATGAGGTAGACTCAAAATTCTTCAGTTAAAAGGCATGAAAGGCTCGGCTTGCTCAAAGTTTATCACTCGTTCTTTTCTTCAGCTAAGCATAAAGACTCATTGTGCTTTCTTCTGCCCTAGGGTAAATCCAGAATATCTTTACTGAGATAATTTCTGTTCCTCTGCTGCCCTCATCATATGCAGGAATAGAATAATTTTTTTATATATATATTTTTTTTTATTTCAAACATATTTTTACTCAGCCTAGAACATGGTGACAATCGTAACACAATCCATTGAGCTACCTCAGAAGGATGTATATACAATTACACCCTAACAAAAGCCTCTCTGGAACAAAGTGACACCGACAGCAAGAGAAAACAAGATCCTCTAGAGACTGTCTCACAGGGAGAGAATAAGCTTCTGCCAGTGTCAGACCTTCCCTTTCACAAACCCGTAGGAAGCATTTAAACAGGAGGAGGGAGAGGCTGCATGTTCAAGAAATGTACAGCTGGCCTTTGTATGTGTTTCTTAAAGGTCACCTTGTGACTCTGTCCTACCAAACCCCCCCCAAAAAAGCAATAGAAAACAAAGCTTGCGTTAGAAGTGTTTGAACATCACAAGCTTCTCAGCAGTAAAATCATTATGAAAAAATGACATTCATTCCGGTGTTTCCTTTGCTGTGCCTATCTGGCACGACTGTAATGTGGTATGCTGTTCAGGAGAAACGATTTCCAGGGAGCCTTAATCTCTAAATCTAAACCAGGATTTCCTCACTGAGCAGAGGCAGCTCAATCCCTAATACCACCCCCGCCAGAATGCCTTTTGGCAGTGATGCAACCACCAGATGGTGGCATTTCCACTACATAAGGTACTATTACGGCATTTGAATTGGCATGTAATTAACGTGATTCACACCACTGGTAGCATGTGTGTAATTTTTGCTATAAAAGGCAGCAGTGTTTTAAAAGGACCTATGACTATAAAACAAAGGACAACAGTTTTGCAGGACAGGCTCAAACTGTTCACTCACAGTTTCCACAATACCTAGCAATACCAGGAAGGCAGCAACTGGGAATTAGAGAAAACTGGCTCTAAGAACTAGCAATGACGTGCTAGGAGCATTTTTCTCCTGGGTTACCTGATGACATCTGGGTCATGTCCCTACTCCCACAGATGTCTCCCTCTTCATTAGTAACTGGAGTTTACATCCAGCTCAGGAAGAACTGTTGCTTGGGATACAAGAACTGCAGCTTAGCAGTGGGGACAAGGAAGAACTTCTACGCCTCTGTATCTACAGTCGCTTTCATTTCTTCTTGAGAAATCCATCAGTGGATGTACCCCACAAAGGCACTTGATGTGGACAGAGGAGAGTGGTTGGATAGTGCTCCCTCTGTAGCCTTCTGCAAACTGCCAGGGGCTTCCCCTTGAAAAAATAACTTTATCCACTTAATTTCAGGCTAATTTCTTGCATCGATCATGTACATCATCAGGGACTTAAACAGCTGTAGCCAGGAGTAACAATGTGGAGTAATGTTTTTCACCTAGACACTTTTTGGAGCTAAGACTCCTTTCCATTTGACACCTGGGAAACAGCACTCTTGTCTTTCTAAATTTTTACTGTCTTCTGTTGTAACTCCTAAAGTGGTTTTTGGAACATAAGGCTGGAAGGGCCCTCCTGGGTCATCGAGTGCATTGGTGACCCGTTTCCGACTGTCAGTCCCTCAACAGTTAACATTTCTTGCCCCTGCCATTTCTCTACTGGGAAGCCATTACAGGGTGTTATTCCTCTAATGGTTAGGCATTTTCTTCTGTTTTCCAGACCAAATTTGTTTGGGTCCAATTTGTACCCATTTGTTCTTGTGCTTACATTAATGTTTGGGGTATCCATATTTCACTTCCCCTTATTCCATGGGATGATGCAATTCTGTCTCAATACAAAATATAAAATGGCAATTGTCTACATGAAGTGAATTTCAGATCTCTTAGAACTCCTGGAGGACAACTTTTATCGCTCTTTCTCATTGCTCCCACCCCTCTACCTCTTTTCCTCACATGTGCATTTACTCAGATACATACAGTCCGCGCACAGTAATACGGAAAGACTCTTTTAGGGCTTTCAGCTCATTACACCTCTGCACCATCAGAACTCTCTATTTCAGAAAGGGTTAAGCCAGGGAAAAGAGCTATTTTACTCCCACCGTCGTCTCTCTTGCGAGGGGTGGCTTTCCACAGTTCTGCTATTGTAGCCTGCAATTGCACGAGAAGCCTTTTGCCAGTAGAGTACACCAGTATTCTCCTATCAGCAAAGGACTCTTTGTGTAAATACAACCTTGCTCAACATCCTGGCAACCCTGGCACAGAATGAATAGAGCAAACAACCTGCTTCCTCACCCCTGAAAACGGATCTGAGCACATTAGCTGGTGCTGTTGGGCAGCTGGAACAGACATTTCTTGCCTGGTACTTCCTGTGTCATTAATAGGTGATTTCAAAGTCCAGGGCTGTAAGCTGGAACATTGAAAGAATACACAATTAACAATGAATATTTTAGTGCAATTTAACCGAGAACCCATCAACATTGTTTCTCCTAATTAATTGCATTTGTGGTGCTGTTTCTCCAGTGCCTGCTTCTCTGTGTTACACTTGCACACCAGGAGACAGTGTGGAAAAAGGGCATGGAGCTCAACCTGAAGTTTAACCGTCTGGCACCGGAACGGTGTGTGCAAGGAGAGAGGTACACAAAACTTCCCTGAAAAAACCCTGTTGAATAAGAAAAACTGTGGAAATCTAGGGAGAATAGGGGCAAACAGCATCCAGTGTTTTTTATTAGAATGCCATGGAAATTTGAATAGAGAAAAATGACTCCCTTAAGACTGGAAATCATAAAAGCAGGTATTACTTATCCAGTTCAGCAAAACTATTCCTTCCCTTTGAGAGCTTTTACTGACTCACAGGAAATGACTCTGCAAAGTGCAGTTGCCAAACTGTGCGGGAGCTTTTATGTGGAACAAGGGCAAGTCTGGTCTCTGCTTCTCCATCTCAAGTGAACTAACTGTGGATACAAGAAGCAAATATGCCCAGGGGGACTAACCAGCTAACAGCAGATTTTCTTCTGTGGATTTTATTTTATTTTCTATTTTGTACTGCAACAAATGAGAGCACATCCCTCAGAACCTGAAGAACACTATCATATGTTTGCATGTAAGAGCAGAACTCAGGTAAAACCGAAAAGATCCTTCCAGGCACGTTACAGTGCACTCTGACAGCAGAGTGCATTGGACACTTAGAACAAGCTAAAACTTTCTTCCCCTCCTTCAGCAAATGTAGAACAGAAAAGTGCTCTTAGGACACTCAAGAAAATCAAAACTTAACCCTTCTGGAGTTAATATTAAAATCCCTTTTTATTGCAGTGCAGCCCTTATTTTACTTTACAACTGGCAAAATGTCACAACAGAATGGTAGATCATTACTCTCAAGTACTATTCCAGCTGCGCTGGACTTAAGCCTGCACTTCAGATTATTGCTTACGCTTCCTCTGCCTGTTCTTAGAGACACATGATACGCCTTCCCTACCTCAAATGATAATGGACATCCAAGCTTTATATCAAGTGTTGAAGCCACCTGTCCTTATCTTTTATATTTTGCCACTTGACCCCGAAAACCAGTGTATACGAAAAAGGGCCTGTTTTGCATCACTTACCCCATTGAACCAGTGAAATAATACATTAGCACCATTCAAAGCACTGGAAATCATGTCATCATCTTTAGTGGGCCAGGATTTCTCTTTAAAAGGTTTGGCTGTGGCAGTTATCTAATCTCCTCCATTTTATTTTAATTAAATTAGAAATAAGATGTCTGTTAATTCCCTCTCTTCAAACAGATTATAGTAAGAACCGTCTCCTTGATTTTGCTGCAGCCTGAGATGTAAAGTATTTAGGAAATAAGTTCTCCAAAGGAGTCAGTAGATTAAGGTTCTGGGTCTGATTTCAGGTTGTCCTTTGCTTTCTAACTTTCAGAAAAATATAATCTGTACCTACCTTTAAAAATTATCTTTAAACTCGTTAAACAATAAAAGTACCTTCAGGACTTAACAAGACAATCAGCCTGTAATTGTGGGGTGGCAATTCCATAAAGCTCATGAAAAACATAGAAATTACTAAATCATTAATATGAAAGTAGCAGTATTATAGAGTATCATTTCTATAGACATATTTACTGACAAAAGCTGAGTAACATCTCTGAAAGACGAAGACCTGCAACCTGTAGTCAAACCTAAAAGGCCATCTTTTCAGGTGAAAATGCACTAAGCAATTGCTTAGCTGAAGCTGGAAAAAAATAGGGCTTTCTTTACTGCTGAATGTGAAAGTAGAAAATACTAAGTAACTGAATAATTTAAGAGCATAGGGGTGGTACAGGTCAAGAAACGTCACAGACTTACTCAATAGGCAACTGGATGGGGAAAGAGGAGCATACTTTTACAGCTGCTGGAGAAATGTTTTCCATTTGGCTATCAGAAATGGACAAACAGGACAGTAGGCAGTAGAGGAGAGATGCTCCATGACTTGGTGGAAAGATAAGTAACTTGAACACAGAGACTCAAAACCCAAATAAAATTCTGCAAACCAAAAACAGAAGAAAAAATGCATCTGGCATTTAGCACATTTTTTTTTTCCCAAATCTGCATGTTTTACATGTTAGTAAAATAAAAACTAACATATTGCTTAATCTAATGTAAAATGTGTGTGTCTGTACATATATGCACCCCCTTGAGAAGGGAGAACACAGACTCTGAGTCCCCACTAAATAGTAGCTCAGGGAAAGTTACCGCTGAGCTCCAGGACAGACATCCCTGCTTGTGGGAGTGTAAAGCAGCAGAGCTTTCCTCCCATGAAGGCATATCCCCCATATCCAGGTTACAGGAAGGAGCAACATTGCTGTCTACCTAAAAGTGAAGGAAAGCTGAAGATCATGCAGGTGGGGTGGAGTGACACCTACGTGGCAGCCTGGCAGGGGTCCAGCTGGGGAGAATGCTGAGAAGATGGAATCCTTACCTAAGGTGATTAAGCAGAGTCCCATTTACTTCAGCAGAGCTGTGACATTTTACACTAAGGGAGGATGTGGCCCCGTTTTCTTCCTTTGTTTCGTGTTCTTATTCACGGTCCATGGGAAGGCTGAGATTGCGATCACATTACGCCTTGTTTGAGACACACAGACCTGTACTCCTGCTGTTACTCACTGTACACCTTCCTTTCTAGTTCACTGGGTTTTTAATTGTGTGCTTTCATTTTATGCTTATGCCGGGACAAACATGTCTCTCTAATTCTGCCTATTAGCATTGTCCTCTAATCCTACCCTTAAAATAGCAGAACAAAGGCAGTAACTAAAATCTGTTTTACTTGAATGAATTCAGAATGTATTTTTTTAAAGCCAAAACACCAGGCTTTCATTAGCAGAGCAGTGAGTCACCCTACCAACTGTACCCAGAATAAATAAGAACTGCATCCATTGAAACTGAAACTGTGTGCTTTCCCTTAATGGGCAAGTGTCTCTGAGGAGAACCTGATGGGAGAAAGTGATCCAGCTTTTTGGGATGTCATTCCTTTCTCCTCAGCTGTGAAACTTTCTGAAACTATTTTTTTGTGTTCCTAGAAACACAAAAGACACATAAGATGCAAAACAATACTCTGTGTTCTTAGTTATTAGCAAAAAAGATCTCTATCACAAAAATTTTCATACTAAGGGTACTCCTACAGACATTCCTGATATCACATCATTTATTATCCTTCTTGCTATTGACAGTATTATTTTAGTGCAGCAGTTTCACTGCAACACACTATGCATGAACACATAGGATGAGAATCCCTGTCCCCTAGAATACATAATATAAGGACAATAAAAACATGAAAGCAAAAAAGGAAAACAACATACTAGCAAAAGGCCAGTCTCACACACTTGATTACCTTAATGAAAAGTCTCTTATTCCTAGAGTAGTCCCATTGACCTCATAGGTATTTGAGGACTTAAGTCTTACAAGCGTATCAGAGTTTGGCCTAAACTCTGGATTAAAATAAGATGATGGAAGACTGCTCTGTATCAGTTGCCTATCAGGGATCAAGGCTATCACACCAGTTCTCCAGAGCCAGACTTTGGCTGTCCTTTGCCGAAATTTTCAGTAGTACACAGCTGTGCATCATAAGGATTTGGGATCTGATTTAACTGAAAGAACTGACAAAATGATAGGTTTGTGTAATTATCTACTGACTCTTTCGATACCTGCTTGCTTGCTTCAGAAAGCAAAACCCAGTGAAGTTACTTATACGTTCTATTTAATGTGTTATGCAAAAACTCAGTCAAAACCAAGTACTTAGTAATGTATTTGCAAAATGGTGGGTTTTTTCAGTTCATTGTAAGTATTACAAAATTAAATATAAATTTACCTAGAATGTTAAGGTGTTTACTTACACTCATAGTTGGTATTACACCTAAATAATGTAACTGAATTTCAGTAACTGAAATTCAGTGGCATCTCCAGAGCAAAATACAAAAAATAAGTCTCCACTAGCACGGAAACTACAGCCTCTTCAAAGAGTACTATTTTATGTAGTCATTTTATCTTTGTAAGACTCACAGTTTTTGTGCTTGGAAGTGTCTAGGCTTTGTCTGCTTGCTGGCCAGTCTGAATGATTTACCTGAGATCTTGTGAGGTTATTTAAAATTTCCTTCTAGGAAGCCCAGCAGCTTCTGAATTCTATTATTTGTCTATGCACTTGCTGTCATCAGAAACCTTGCTGGCTGCCAGGTGCTGTATCAGTTCCTTGAAACAGCAGACAGGCAGGACAAGCTAGAGCAGTCAGAAGGTTGCTCTAATTGAAGACGGGACACTTATTTGGCAAATGACTCCCTTACTTAGCACTAACTATTCTTTGCTCACTACGAGTTTGCCACTGCAAAGGAATGTCACTGTAGTTGTTAGAGATGGAGAGTCACATTAGAACCTTATTTCAACATAGAATTAATCTTACCTGTGTATTTCCAGTGTTTTAGTCAGTCTTATGAACATCTTGAGTGACGGCACCTGCATATTTTCTGTAGAAAAGTACTCCGCCATCTGCTATGTTTCCCTTTTTAGAGAAGCTACCTTTGTTCATTTTCTCCATGTAAAATTTAATCCTTCTCTCTATATAACAAGACAGCTTAGGAGGGCTCTAAAAGTTTAGTATTCTCTTTGTGGTTTGAATTATATGGGTAACCCAGATACTTCCAGGGCTTTTATCAAAAGAGGTCCTCAGCGCTGAAATTTCCTTCATTTATAGATAGCTAGCACTCCAGGTATAATCACACACAAATCCAGATCAAGTATACTAAAGCCTAGTCATCCAGCTACTTTTAATGTATGCATCCATAAACGGATGTCTGTGTTAACAAAACATAGATTTCATTTTCAGAACTGCAAACTATCGACTCTACAACCGAAAAGGTAAGTGCTCAGCACCTGTGTAAGCCAGACCCTTGTGGTACCTCAGGCTGGGTGTTCAGAACCCGGGGCAGGGAATACGTGTGGATGTATTTGGAAGTGCAGACTTTTTTCTGTTGTGCTAGCAACAAAACTGCTCTGGCAACCATTTCTTCCTCCATCACCTGTGATGTTCTCCTCAGCATTCCCTCTAATCCCGTTAGAGTTTGTGGCACAGATGACTGGGAATTCAGTGCAACAGTTAACTCTCAGTAACAACCAAGAAACAATCCCTTCAGGCCAAATGTTCCCACAGGTATGTATACTCAAATCCCTCTAATAGCCTTCTAAGCCGAAAGGAAATACTTCAAGTGACAGAAGGAGGGAAGCATTCGTGTTCTGTCCTTTGGAGCATGATTACAGTCATCATTTGAGGCCTGGAAATTGCAGGGTATATTTTTCCATTTCAGAATATTTCTTTCAGATGTTTTATCATAATCTAAATTTCATCAAAAGTGGACTATGGAAGAATTTGCTGATGAGATTCACTTTGGGATCGCCATGATTTGTTTCTAGTTCACTGTTGCTTAACATGTTTATTAGTGACATTTTGCAACATCTTACGTCACTTGTGACTGGAAGCCAAGACGTGATGTGACTAACAGAGAAGGGAAATCACGCATAATGAGAGTATAAATACCCACCTTACTTCAAACAAAAAAGAGGAGAGGAAAGGAGAGGAACGAAATTCTCTGTGACATATATTTTTAGACAGATTCATGAAAAAGTCATTTTTGGAATGGTTTTGATTACTTATTTTAGTCTTTCAGAACTTCAAGTACATTGTTACAAGCTGTCTCCATCTGTCAAATCTTTCTTAAGTGATGCAGAGATCTACGCAAAGAGAGGAAAGAAATACCAGATCTTCCTTAAAAAGCTGTAGGCTGAGAGCTAACTGTTTTAAGAATTAAAGTTGTTTTTTTCTGTTGGGTGTTTTTTAATTATTTCTCTTTTTTCTTTTTTTTGGCCAGCCACTGGTAATACAGTGAAATTTTTCTATGTCCAGACCACAAAAAGAGAAATGTCCCTAGAGAAGCTTTACATTATAGACAAACCACCTCTTCTGTTTTTGCGTGCCCTGCTTAACTAGCTCATGTTTTCTAAAAGCCAGTAGTCTTGGTTTCGTTGCTAAAAGAAAAACTGCTTTAAAGATTAAGGCAGGGTTAGTTACTGGGTCATTCCAGGTTGGAGAAGGTAAATGCATGAATTGTTTCCATATATAGCTTCTGTGTCTTTGACTGTCTTTTTTTTTTTTTTAAGATCAATAAAGTAGAAAATTAGAAATAGAAATATTTTTCTAAGCTTTATTGAATTTGCTGGTAAGATCTGCTTTCAAGCCTTCTACCCTGATATTGATTTCTGTCAGTGTGCATATGTAAAAGGCATGTGCACATCTCTGCGTGAGTCAGTTGAAAAGAGAAAGGAAAGCCAGCAATGATGGGAACCCTGCCTCCCACCCCCATGCCTATGCACTAGCTGCTGAATGCATTTGCAGATTGCTGTTATGTCTCAGAGCACAACAAAATAAGCTCCAAAAGCAAAAACAATTGAATGCCCCTCAGCAAGCCACTGCTAAGAAGTGTTTTTGCATTCTTTGATTAGCATCCAGAATATTAGCAGAAAAACAGCCTCTAAAAATAAGTGGATGAGGTCATGCTACAGAGGTGTTTAACTTGAATCCGAAAATGAGAAAAATCCAGTAACATGTACTGATAGTCTCCCCTTACCATTTAACAACCGAAGGCTGGCACTGCTGCCTACTGCTGGGTAGCTGCTTCCTTTTCCTTTTCTTCTTTTTTTTTTTTTTTTTGATGTCACTTATGAGTTTTATATTCCGTATTGCCCTACCTGAACAATAACTGCAAGAAGTGTAAGCAGTTGTTCCTGATCCATTCAGCAACCCTGTAATAACATCCCTGCTCCAGCACTGACTGTGTAAACAATCTTTCCAACCACATAAAACTCAGTGGATTTCTTACTGAGAGCATCTATTCATTCAAAGAAAATAGTATGAATATCAATGGAGAAAGCAGTGTGAATGTCAGTAGATGTAGTCTAGATAATTCTAATAAGAAATAATGTCAAATCCTTTCTAGTGAGACCTGGTCCTCTAAGTGATTTAGTGCCCTTCAATGTCCACTGAAATCTGATACTCAGCATATGGCAAGAAAAGGTTTCTAAATGATAGATTACAGAGAAAATAACAGACAAGATGTCAAATCCTGAAAGACAAGTGGTTTCCATTTAGTTCTTACCAAGATTTTTTGTGTGAAAGTCTCTTTCATATACCAAAATTAATATAAATTTTCTGCGACTTCCTTCATCTCAATAAAGAGCTTTGAAACTGCTGCAACTCCTCGGCTGTATTTAAACCATTCGATAAGCAGCATTTTGTCATATACCAATATACAATTTATATGGCTGAAAAGTGCCTTTAACACAAATCAGAAGTGAAGGGATCAAATAAATCTCTGCTATAATTACAGGGCTTCCAAGTGAGCTGCAGTAAGACGAATTTGACTCGAGGCTGTATATTTAGCCTGGAAACAACCAGCCTGGGCATCTCGAACGAGACAGACCCAGCACACGTGCAAACGCTCCAGCTGCCACCGTGATGCAGATGCTAATAATTCAGCGGCTTTGTACCCTGTGATTATGCACGTGCTGTGTAGTGGTTCAGATTAAAGAGTTAAACAAAGTGCACCTCCCTCCCCTCTTGGCGGAAAGATAATTCAAACCCATCTGATATTCGCAGACAGTTGGACGGCAGCTGAGGTTTCATTAGGAATCCCACGTATGGCCAGAAGCAACATACACCTCGGTGTTTCCGGGAGCCGCAGGCAGCCAGAACAGATGGTAGAAATCATCATCCCCAGACAGTCATCAGGGGAACCTCAGGCCACATGCTTGAATTTTTCTCAATGAACCGCATACAAGGCAGGCATTCGATCCATGTGACGGCAGCTGCCGGGTCCTGGGGGAGCGGGAGGCGGCGGAGTGGAGGAAGGCTCTCGCAGGTTATTAACAGGTCACGCTGTGACATTAGCAGTCCGGAAACATCGCCTCTCCCAGGGGGCTAAAACAAAAGCGAGGGAGAGGTTCCTCGTAATTCAAACACAGTTCAGTGCTTACAGATTACAGCACATAATCTGCTTGGCAACAGCACAGCGCGCAGAGACACTCTGCTATCTGATTTCCCTCTTTCTTCTAGCTGTTTCCATTAGAAATGTCAGAGAGAATCCTTGATGCAGTAAATGTCCTATGCAAATCTCCAGGGAGGGAGACCACAGCTTCCCTGCGATTTTCAGAATGAGACCCGAAGGCAAGGCTGATGGCGACGGCTGAGCTGCCTCGTTCAGATGTCCCCAATCTTTATGTTCCGTTCGTGACACGCTAGACGCTGCTTTGCTCATTGATCATCGCTGCCTGTCTGAATCACCGAGCCCCTTCTGTGAGCAGAGAGACTTGCTGCAACCGTCTGCCTCGTTAGAGGGAAACTCGCCTTGGTAATAATTTGGAGGTAACAAGGCATTTGGAGGAAGAGTCTTAAAATATTGCATTTAACGAGGTGGATGGTTTTAAAAATCAGTACCCCAGCCCTACAGCTGCCCACCTCTTCGCTGTCGCCACAGCCCTCCGGTGCGTAGCCAGACATGCAGGCCAGTCTGCAGGTGGAAAGCTTCCAAACCCTAGTCCTGCTTTAAACATTCTCTGTCTGGAGCTGGCAGGTTGGGGCGATGGTAGTCGGCCAAGCACTCCAAATTACATCCTGGAGAGCACAGTAATGTAAACGTATATACGTGTGGGTTTGTGTGTACAGAAAGAAGTGGGTGAGGGTGTGTGCACATGTGTATTTGTAAATACAAATACAATTACTTCATACCAGGAAGCTACTTCCTTTTGGATTGCTTATACATTCTAAGTATAAAATGGAGTTTATCAGGATCTGAATCAGAAAGATTCTGCAAATAATTATGCCTTAAGGTTTTTGTTACGCTAAGCAAAGTTCTTCACCAGCTACCTTTCTCTACAGAAAAACTTGGTTATCTTTTCCAGCACTTTTTTTTGGTTTGGGGTTTTTTTTTTGTTTCCTGCTTTGCACAGCAGACAGACCTCACTCGCACACTCGGTCTTCTTTCTTTTCTGCTGTGCTGGATACTGCATTTCCCACTCTCTTGCTTGCCTATGCAACCCAGGCAGCTCCTGGGTAGGCAGATCTCAGCTGATCCTTCTCAGCTTCTCCAACAAAATTCAGTGCTCACCAGACCATTATGTAGGACACCAAATCCTAAGTTCTATCCTAAGAATCCTTTTCAGTACATTCATTCTTTGTGTTGTACGGGGAAACCATGAGTGTGGACTGTGCAGTGTCTGATACACCCAGGTTTTCCAGGATCCATTGCATGTGAACTTCACAAATTGCCTGGCCAAGCAGCAAAAACCTGGATCTCCCATGCAAACACTGACCATTTGTCTGGGACTTCCAGGAGCTAGGAAGACAGGCTAGGGAGGGAGAGAAGTGAAGCTGTACTTGGTACTGTAAATTAGTTACAGCACTCAGTGGTCAAATTGGCCTACTATTCCCCTTTGGAAGCATTTACTCATGCCTGCAATACGGGGTGAAAACCTGGAACCTGAAATTACTTTGCCGCTCTGTTAAAGGTTATCTAGCCAAAATGAGCAAGGCTGCCGATCTGCCCATGTTGTCGGTCCTAAGAAGAAGTGAGACACAGCCCGTTCAGCAGCTCTGCGAATTCAACAGGCATCCCGAGGTGTCCCCCTTGCACTGCTATCCCGGATCCCCGGCACCTTTTGGAAACCAGCAGTGTCCCCAAATATTTTCTAGAAGTGACGGAGGGCAAGTTAAAGAGGGGCATGTATCAAGTTTGGGTACCGGACACTCCTGCACTGAGCTGGTGCCTAAAGGGTGACTCCAGGCAGGAGCCTGTGCTGGCAGTGAAGCTGCAGTAAGGCTTCCCTGGCCATTAGGAAAGAGGCAAGGTTTGCAGGGAGAGGTAACTTCTTTTATAGAGCAACTGTCAGAACTGGAAAAAATGAGCAACCTTTCATGCTCGTAGGACCCTCTTCAGGCCTGAAGCCAAAGCAGGAACTTCCTGCGTGGGAACAATTAGCTGTTAACAGCAAGCTCTTAATTTTCACAGCTACTAAGGTTTGTAAGATTGGACATGATGATGCGTTGAATGCTCGTGCCAAAGTCTCACACCTGACATCCTTTCAAATCCTCTTATTGCCTGTTCATATATAGAAGACCTCAGCTCTTACAGACTGGAGCTTGTGCTGACTTGCCGTAGTTTATGTACAGCGCTCCCACTGGTGTTTTTTTAGAAGAATGTGTGGTGGCAACGATAAGGACTCTTGTCAGGACAGAAGATTAATAGGAATGCAAGTGAGAGGAGAGTTTTTCTATCTGGGGCTGCAAGAAGTGTGCAAAGTTCAGCCATCACAAAACATTACTGAAGAAAATGTTCCTTTTTTTAAAGAGTTCTATTAAAAAAACTTTTTCCCTTTAACATAGAAATTACTTTTATCCTAGCAAGAATTACCTACAGTACTACGTCTAGACACGTTCTTCTTTATTAGAGAATATTTTTGTATGAGCCACTTTCAAAAAGAGCCTTTTATGTTCCACCGACTGATGAGTGCTAATGGCAGTGCGAAGAACAGGATTTTCAAAGAAAAAAAAGTTAATGATGTGGGATGAAATTAGAATTTGTGAAAGAAGTCAAGCTGACAGGTCTTCATGAACTCCATATTCACCCACAGATGGATGCAGAACTACTGGGAGTAAGGACCTAATGGGATGCTATGTCCCATCCTTCTCCCGCCCTTAAGTGCCATTCGGTGCCGTACATGTTCTCTAGCCCAAAGTCCCCAGTGACTCCTTCACACTGCATTTCCCCTAGTCCAGCCCCATCAATGCTGCATCTGCATCTGCTCTGGCCCAGGTAAGGCCAGAGTTTTTCCACACTGTTCCATAACACAGCAATGGCCCGGTTACATCTCACGTGGCACATCAAGTCCCATAGCTTACCCAACAGTAATCAGTGCTAAAGGTGTCAGAGGCGAGTTCAAAATCAACAAATACATAACATCAAGCATTTAGGCATGTCCTTAATAATTCTAACACAAGGAGGATATTTCTAATTTATCTCTAAATTTGTATTGACCGTGTTCCCTGAAAACCTTTTTTTAAGCTAGGATAGCTAAGGTTATACTGGACATTCTCAACTTATTCTTTTTTAAAATTTCCAGTGGACTGAAGTTTCACAAGTTATTTTTTCTCTGCTGTATCTCTATACCAGTTATAAACTTGTTACCTTTAATATTACTGTTCTTGTACTCCTGTGAATGGGAATGCTAACCGACTTGAGGTCATTCAATCAATGACCTTCAATTTTTATTCCATCACCATGTATCCATTACCTTCCTAAAATAATGCTAGTTTTTATATGGAAGGCCTTTAAATGGAATCTTCCTTTTATGAAAGGATTTCAAGAGTCATAAATATTTTGTGCTGTTCCTTTTTAAACTTGAAGTTTTGCTTTAGAAATGGGGAAAAAAGACATTAACACTCTTTTCAAGGGGAGATCGCACCACTTATTTTTTGAAGGTGTGAAGATGTACACTTATAACATGTCTATTTTCATGCTCTGATTCAAGATGACAGCTCAGTTACACGTCCATTCACTTCCTGCAGGTGGTAGAAGGCAGTACTGGTGAACGACGTATCAATGGGAATTGGACAAGGCTGTTTAGCTCATTTTACCATATGCCACAGCCTCCCAGACACGATAGCACGACATCACGTCTTTCCTACTAATATCAGCTGAATGTCCAGGTTTTACTCTGAGAAGAGCTCATACAAAATCAATAAATGCATGGGTAAAAATCTTAGCTTTGTAAATAATATCTGCATGAGGTACTGAGCCACGTGGAATGGTAAGGGAAATCGTAATAACAAGGCTGAGATGCTGGATCACAGCAAAAATGTGTGGTCACACACCACATGTGAAGGGACTGGCCTGTGCCAGTCCTGTGCCATTAGCACAATACGAACATCCTGGTCATGATCAGCACGTTCCCTTTGGCTCGCTATAGCGGAGTAAAAGGACAGGGCTTCACCAAAAATGTGTGGGCTCATCTGTAGAAAAAGCAGGGAGGATATTACAGCTTCTGGCAAGGTAATGAATGATGCAAGGCCAAGAAGGAGCAAACTAGACCCCAGTGGGGAAAGAAACTATCTCAGAGCCATCTTATGCTATTTTCCTACCCTGACACAGTAGTTCAACAAATCCTTGGAGTGTCAGAAAGAAGCAGGCTGAGAAAGGTGACGGGAGGATACCAGAGATGCAGCATTAATTCAGTGTGAGCGGTGACTCAGTCACTGAGTTACTGATTGCCTGCACCTTCAGAGAATATGAACACACAGAAAGCTTCAAGAAAAGCAAAGGTACATTAAAAGCATGCATGAGAAAGGCAAACACTGAGAAAATAGGAATGACCAAGAATGGCAAACACAGAAAAGGAAGCAACAGAAATAAAGGCAAATATGCACAGAACGAGCAATGGATAGAGAGAAAAGTAAACACATAAGTAAAAAGTAGTGATTAAAAGAAAGGTTATCCCATAAATCTTTCTGGAGTTTTTTTTAGCCTCTGAAGAAGTGATTCAGTTGCAACAATGATTTTACAACATGAAGCCAGAACGGAAATTAAAACCTGCTTTAATTAATAGCTGTGCAAATTTGTAATAGTAAATCATAGACTTCTTTTACACTCTTTGTCTTTCAGAGTCGCAGAAAAAAATTCTGGAGATGCAAATGACAAAGGGTCAAAATTTACTAAGCAAATAAAAAACCAAGAAAGGATACATTTTGGAGGTTTTGGGTTTTGGGTTTTTTTAATGAACCTTGGATGGTGCTAACAGTGAAAATGCTGTAATCTTGCTTTGTTATCACTCTATCAACTGTACCAACTTTTCACATATGCAAATACTTACACATTACTGATTGACTGATGTGAGAGCAGGAAGAAATCTCACTCTTTTGAAGTATTCTCTTAGCTCAGGATTACTGGGTTATGGTCAAGATTTAGTTCAGCATGATTTCCCTTTACAAAATTTTGCAGTTTGCACCAACAATTCTTGTAGCCATTGGAATAAATTTCAGACAGCATAACCCAAAGGCAAAGAGAAATGAGTTTCTGTATTTTTCTAACACAGTGTCAACCTGAAATATGAACAGGGTCTAAAGAAAAATCATGTTGCATTTCTGAAGGAACTCCCCCACACAGATGTAGGTATTTTCTGGTATGAAAAATTGGCCAGCTGAACTGGCCTAGCAAACTTCTAAGTCAGAACTCAAGTTAGTGTCTTAAAAAATATTCATCACAATAACAAATACATCCAGTTGTTTTGTTGCTTCTTTAAAAAACATAGCAAAGCATCAGGTGACTAGCTGTCCTGCTGGACAGCTAGCTTTGACAGGAGATTATTTTCCAGGGTCAGTGTTAAGTAATTAAAGATCTCTTTCAAAATTCCCTTGGGATTATTTCTATTGACTTAGAAAGCTATAAATGGGACCCCTGATTCTCCACCTTCTCACTCAGTGGTTCACAGGAGGCTGCAATGTCAATAGAAGTGGAAAGGACTTCCCCTGAAACAAATGAGGACACGTGCCAGTTATTAAAGGACTGCATTAGGTAAATCTTTACAGACAAACATTGGGAGACTTCACGAGTTCTAGCAAACAACAAAGTACCAAAAAGTACTATTTGTCTTTTTCTAATAAATAAGCTAGGAGCCTACCACACATTTAGAACTGCTTCAAAATAAAAGCAAACAAGCTGCCCTTCTCCTTCCCAACACTAAAGCCTTTGAGATAAAGAACTATAATCAAATCCGGCTTATGTGTTATATTGCAGACTTTAATTAACTCAGGATATAGTCACTTCCTACTACACAACGCCTTGTGCTGCTAGTTCTCCTGTCAAAACCACAGTCTATGATACCACCAAGGTCATCACAGTTGCTCTGAGTCTGCTCTGGTGCAAAGTAGAATGTCTCAGAAAAAAAGGAGGGACTTAAAAAAATTTTGCTCTGAACTTGGAAGAACTCCACTGCAGCAACAAAAACTGCAGCTGGTTCTCAGCTGGAACCAAAATATACCTTTAGCCACAAACGGCAGTCTTCCAGCAGCCTGAATAACGCATAGCAAGGTAAGGAACATAATTGCAGCAAGGTAGAAGTGAAACAAAGCTGAAGTTAAACTCCAACAGAGGTGATTAAGAAAGAAATATCCTAAACTCTTGCAGACAACAGTGGAAATCCAGTCCTTCAGGAGGTGCCATTGGCAGTCAGCTAGTGATAAAATGTCCTTCCTTCCTTCCTTTTTTCTTCCCATAAATGGGTGATGTAGACCATTTTAATTCAAAAATTCTAATTAGCATATACTGTACAGCAGGTGCTCTAGCGAAATCATAGGCATCTGAATAAAAGCTTAGAGGCCTTGGATTATCTTTTAACACCAGAACAGGAGACTTTAATCAGGTCTGCTATGTGTGGCACATACTGAGAGTTAATTAGGTTTAGCAGCAGTAATCATAATGGAAATGCTTGGGTTTGTGGGGTTTGGTTTTTTCTTTTTTACGTCAGTAGCAAGACCTCAGGAGAACTCAGCTTACTCTTTCAAGGTGATTTCTGTGCTGCCTTGGGGCTCTGAGGATTTATCTTCCTCTGGTTTCTTCTGGTGGCCAAATTCCAGACTGTCAGTGTTACTGTCCATGCCTCTACCTTTTGGATAATTACTGAAATGCATGGGTGTATCATAGCTGGAGCATGTTACCAGATTAAATCTGGAACATAACACATGTACTGCTGTAAATTAACATGCAAAGCACCCATTTTGCTTCAGGGAAAGCACATATCTAAAAAATGGCATCAAGAAAGGACATGTCTGAATCAGGCCCTCAATCATGAACTCTTAGTTTACTCAAAAAACCCTCTGCCCTGAGAAGCATGTTTTGTGTTTCTTTCTTTATTGCCAGTTGATATATGACCCAGTGCCAGAGACTTAAATCCCCTTGGCTTGGGCAAGGATTGCAGAATTGTTCCCTCAGGTTGCGTGTTGTTGTCCTGACAAATCATTAAAGCTGTTCATGACCCGAGGTGTTAATGTAGCTTCTTCACATTTCCAGTAAACCAGTTTGCAATGTATTAATATAGGAAGCATTTGCTCTCAAGTCAAACAACTTCATTTTCCTTCTTAGCCCAAACAACTGTTATTATCCTTCTGCACTGGAGAGTCACAACTTACCAACTTCCTTATTAAAAATAAATCTGTGTTTCAGAACAGTAGCACCAAAAGTAACCAGCCAAACAAAAGGACAAAAAACGAGCATAGAGGCCAGAAAATATGAATGCAGGGAGGTTGAGCAAAAGGAGCTAAGCTACTTCCACACTAAGAACTGGCCTCCCAGAAGAGACATTGAGTACTTGCATGATTAGACCAATGAAAGTGATTTCACTTTGGAATGAATTTATGACCCACTTTCAAATCCCTGAAGAAAACAGGGATTTAAAATGGGAAAGCTGAAAAGCCACAACAGCAGCAATGCAAACGTCTGCTCTTTTTCTCAGTCTTATAATAGTGTCACGGCCCTGATGTTAAAAAAACCCCCACAGTATGTCAGCAACGTGCTGGAGGCAATGGAAGTTATCAATCAGTACTGTGAAGTGGATTTAAGCAGCTTAATAGAGGGCAAAATTCAATTGATTAATGGTTAGGGAAGTACTCACTGACGTGGAGGTTTCAAGGAATTACAATCTGATTAAAATTCCATTTTAGAAATGAAGGGATATAGGATGCTAATCAGTCTAAACCACAGATTATTCGTGCCAGCTATTTGTAACAGCTGGGTCTATTGTGATAAAAACAAAACGTGACTCAATTTTGGTGAGAGGGGGATCATTTATTTATTTTGAGAACCAGAGCACATCAGAGTAAACAACATCCATGCACCAAGCTTGCTGGTGTCTGGCTGTTACTTAACACATGAAAACCCAGTTGTCTTTTGGTCAGCTTTGGTGGGAAAGGGAAAACCTGGATGTCTTCAGTCATCTACAATGCAATGAGTTTTTGCATGTTCAGCAGAGTCACCTCAGGAGGCTCCAGAGTCCTCTACAGCACTTCAGACTAGGGTGCTTTGGGAACAAACATGAATTTAAAGGTCCTGCCAGCAAGACAGGCTGTAAGAATTTTTCTTTTAGAGATGTTATGGTAAGAAAAAATCAGTGTCTATAATCCAAAAAGATTTATTCTCCTTTTTCTTTTTTCCTTATTTTATGATGAACATCTATTTGGGCTAGGAATTCAAAAACTCAAGGAACCCTTGCAGTAACAGTAGCTGAGATCTGCCTCGTTGCACTTATGTCCCCATAAAGTTGCAATCTCATGGGCTTGCTTGAGAAAGAAGATTTAAGGCAGGTTTTTTCATCAGCTCCTAAATTAAGCAGACCATTACTGCACTGCAGTATTTGTATCTTGGTTTTAGTAGCCTCAAATTTGAGCTTTTCCAAACCACATTTGTACTGTTTCTGGAATGCAGTCTCGTGCTTTGCGTGTTTTCTTTCAGCTCTGCTATTGACAGTATTGGTTTGCTCTGGCATGGTTTCTAGTTATGAGTGCAAAGAGCTGTGACATTTCAGAAGAAGATGTGTAAAGTCATACTTAAGATTTAAATCCTTTCACCGAAGCCAAACATCTGTTATCAATTGAAGTTGTGAGCACTGATCCAAATTTGGGGTTATTCTGGCAAATTAGGTCAATTTCTAAAGATTTACCAGGACAATCTCTAGGTAAGGAGATTTGATTTGGTAAGAAAGAGGCAGAATACATGAATAATTCCTAATTTCCACATATTTGATTCTCCTGGCAAGAATGGTGTTTGGCCCTGAAAAAAGGTATTTCTAAATTATTTCTAAGTACCTACGTATGACATTAAAATAGACACATATATTTATCACTTACTATTTATTATTAACTTGTTTAAAAAACAAACAGTTGCCTGAGCTTGATGAATGTAAGTTCATTGGGGGTGGGGGGAAGATATCAAACATACAAAGGGAGAACTAAAAACAAACAAACAAACAAACAAACAAACAAATTCTAGTCTGTTCCGTTCATCCAGCGAAGACCACTGTCGTTCAGACCTCTATGGCCTAATTTAGGCAATCTTGCACTTCTGGAGCTGACCTCATACTATGAAGCAGAAAACACCTGGGGCTAAATGAACATCTGGTAGACTTAAAAAGATTGAGTCTTCCTGACAGGCTTGTTGCATTCCTGCCTAAAAGAAAGAATTTGTTATATAGACTCCATAGAGCTAACACATCACTGGGAGAAGGTCAGCAGTTCTTCATATGTGCCTAACTTTGCAGCTCACATTTCCAGGTAAGGAACAGTCATTTTATGTAAGGGAAAACTTATATTCACCTTCTTGCCATGGGAGAGCTTCTGAATGGAGACTACTCCTGACTTACATCCCTCACTCTGTCACTCACTGATAGAGGCACATGCCAGACCTTAAAGACCTACTAGAAAGAACAGCAGAGGTATTTCAGCAGTTAGGATGGAAACTGGGTTTTAGCATACGTTATTCAATGACACTAGATGGCAGAGCAGCTGTTTTGAATAAGTTAAAATGGCATCTTCCGGAGTGGCTTGCTGTTATTTTATTTTATGACATTACAGTGTGAAACAGTGTTGACATGTATCTATGCTGGCTTTTGATTTTAATGAACTTCTTGGCTGAAGGCTGAAGCCAAAAGTATCAGAGGATCAAAATGAGTTTTTTAATCTGGTTTAAGGGAGACAAAAGGCTAAAAAAAGGGAACAGAAAGGACCGTCCAGCAGCCATTTGGCCACATCAGCTGAATTTCTGTTCCTTTGACAGAGCAGGATATAAAAGTCTGGGGTCTAAGAGAAGCTGTTGACTCGGGGAACTGGAATATTTTGGACAAGACTCTGAAAGACAAGTTCAGAGCACTACAGAAGGATGTCAGAAGTTTGGGATTAGAAACAAAGAGTTCTGGGTCTGGGCTTCAAGACATAGAGAGGTGCTCCTCCAGCTCCCAGGGCCCAGCCAAGGCTGTGCGCCTGGGCAGTGGGAGCCCCCTGAGCCTGGTGGGGCCCTCGTCTCAGAGTTACTCGCATAGCTTTCTGAGGACCTTTTGCTGGCAGCACACTCCCAGAACCCTGTCCTATTCACTGGACCATGCTGCTCAGTCATCATGTTGCAAACTCCACTCAAAAGTGGAGCCATTGGGTCTAAAGCGTATTCTTTAGAGCCACAAGGCAGACTTCTACAGCACAATGCACTTCATTTCCATCTCTCCCTCAAATCCAGCCAACCTGGAAATGTTCAACAGAACCATGTTAACAGCTCAAAGAATTTCCCTTCAGGACCCAAAAAAAAATAAAATCAATTCAGACAGCCTTGCACCCTCTTTCTGTCTCCTTCCCTCACGGAGCCAAGTGAGGGTATTTTACTAAAAGAAGTGTTTGCAAGTATAAATTTCGTAGAATCATAGTATGGTTTAGGTTGGAAGGGACCTTAAAGATCATCTAGTTCCAATCCCCTTGCCATGGGCAGGGACACCTTCCACTAGACCAGGTTGCTCAAAGCCCCAACCAACCTGGCCTTGAACACTTCCAGGGATGGGGCCTCCACAGCCTCCCTGGGCAACCTGTTCCGGTGCCTCACCACCCTCACAGTAAACAATTTCTTCCTGAGATCTAATCTAGATCTGTGTCTCAGAAGAGATAGAAAAAAAATGTGAGCAAGACTGCTTCTACAACACTGTATCATGAGATGAAGGCTGCCAGGGCTGGCCTTCTGATGTTTTGGGGTCAGCTGGAGCATGAGCCAGAGCACAAAGGAGAAAGCAGTTTGCAGAGGGTAATTGCTGTCCTTTGGCTCTGCGCATGATGGGGTTAGGGCCTTCACCCTTTCCCCTAGCAAGTGCTGCTGCCAGCAGAGAAGAGGATGTACTCTGCTGCCAGAACAGACTGCAGACACACATCTGTAAACACAAGCTGTAAACATCACTTTGCACCTCTGCAAACTGGACAAAGCCCACAAAGAGGCCGAAAGAATGAATTAACGAATTCAAAGAGATGCTGGCGTGGGAGTTGCTATGGAAGCAAAAAGAAATATTTTTAGATTGTTCTTGCATCACATATTCTCCCACACAGAAACTCCCATTGCCTCAAATTACCTTTAGCGAGGAGTGAAAGAGGAGCGTCTCTTCACTTCATCATCCATTCTGCCTGTTTTCTGAGCTGGTAGTGAGCCCATGTTGGACTGCCATTGCAGTCCCCCGAGAACCTGAAAGTTATTAAAAGACAGAAAGATATATGTGGCTGCTATAAAGAAAAGGCATGAATTTTTTTTCTAATTTGAAATCCATGGCTGACTTCTGTGCATTCCTGTAACGAACGTTCATTTGTTTCTTTCTTCTGCAACTTCTGGAAGCACACCTGACATAATATTAAGTCAGACATACAGATCTCCTGTGCAAGGAAAAAAAAGTGCATTAGTTAAGTTGTATGCATTATGCAGAAGAAATAAACAGCCACATGTTTGTGCATAACTGGATGATTCCCTAGGGAGTAATTAGCATTTTGGCAGAGCAGCTTACAACTATTTCTGCTCTTCTGCCAAAGAAATTTGATGGGGAGGAGTCTGTTTTGGTTACTAAAAAACAGTTTATTGTATAATATTTTAGTATAGCTACAAGATACATCTCAAGGTAGATAAGCTAGCCAACTTTGATATTATCTTTCTACCAGTGACCTCCTCCCTCATATTCTCTTGGCAGTTTTAATGACAGTTTTAAGATAAAATGTGAACCGGAAAGAAAGAGTACTGCTAATGGATGGTCTTTCCGAAGCATTGCTCCATTCTTGAAAATCTATATTTTTAAGCAAACATGTTATTTTCCCCCTTAATGTTGTCATGCAATAAAATTGATTCAAAATAGTGTTAGGGAAAACACTCTTTCGGGACTGGCAAATATCTTACTCAGAGGAAAGGACTCCTACCATATCTACAAGCCAGCGGGTTGTGGGGCTGCACAAAGACGTACATACAGTTGCCAGACTGCAGATAAGGATCACTTTCACAGAGCCTCTTCAGCAAGTAGCAGGATGGTGGGGAGAGAGCCCAAGACATCCGGTTTGCACAAGTTCCTCTTTATAGTCACGCAAAGAAACGCTACGCCTCAGATAAGACTTCTCACAGCAGACATTTCTTCCTAGATCCAGTGCAGCGTGTTGAGAGGGTGCCACCAAGCACCCCCATGCAGCTGGGGGTAGGCGTTCTCAAAGCCTTAATGTTTGTTTTTACAACGGACTTCTTTAGCCAAAGAAAGGAGTGATGAAATAAATGTCGTACGCCATGAAACGAATGGGGGATCCCACACTTGTTCCTTTCATCCTGCAGCTGTACGTCATAACCAGCCCTTTTTCCCCATCCCACAGGAGACAGAGAAGATGCTGAAGCAGCACACAGATGCCTGTAATGTCTGTGTTTCCTAAGAGATTGGGAATGCTCCCAACAGCCCTTCCATACCGACAGAAGTACCACCGCCCACCCCACCAACGGCAGTGAGAAACACCAGAGCAGCAGGCTGGAAATGGAGGATTAGCTCCAGCAGCAAACAGGCTGCACTGGAAGGAAATCCCTTGGGAGGAGGCAGCAGCCCTGTGCCGAGGGGCCAGCGAGGTTCAGGAAGAGAGCTGTTGATAGATGTCCAGTGCAACCAGTCTCATCCATTCATCTGTCAGGAGTCTTCAGTTGTTTACCATGGCCTCATCCTCATTGTGTCAACCAGTGTGCTTTATTAATAGGGTGAATTAGCTTGCAGCTCTCAATAAATTACTGGCTGACATTATGTTTTGGCCACTTTTGATTTGATATAAGGAGGGGGATGCAACAGCAATCACCGAAAGGAGTGGGTATCACCATCCATCACATGACAGGGTGATTAACGGTACTGCTTTGACCTCTGCCAGTTAGCCCAAGTCAGGAAATAGAAAAGCAGCTTCTCTCTGCAGCCCTCCGTGGGACACACCTTCTCTAGAGCTGCCCTTGTGCATGAGGGGAAGGAGGCCTGAGGTGGCCTCCATCCCTGTGAGGAGGGAGAATGAATGGGCTCCACCTCAAGATGAAAGATGCCCAAGGGAGCAGAAGTCCTTAAAGCTTTCCTCTACCTTGGTAGGAAGGAGAAATGGTTAGAGAGGGATGGTTTGTACCTGGCACCTCTCATACTTTACAACTCTGAAGCACGGTGTGCAAATCTGGGGCTAAAGTTTCTGAATGCAAATGACTTTCATTTCGAAAACAGGGTTTAGGGTTACCCATATGGTACATGCTGCCTCTCCAGGGACAATTTGCTAAAACACACGAAAAGCTTTGCACAGCCTCTCCCTGCAAATTACCGAAAATGTGTTCCTCTGCTCAAGCCTCCTTTTTCAATGGGCTGTTTGCTGCCTCAAGTTCTAATGGTCATACCTTCCCTCCCTGTTTTATGAATCTTAGAATGTTCTCCTCCATTATACTTTAAAAGCAGAGCTAGATCCCCTTTATGCAGCTCAGGAAAAGCCCACTGCCCTGGTGTCACTGGCTTGGGACAGGCAGAGTTCCCACCAGGCTGAGCTACGTTTGAAGAAAATATCCAACAGACTATCTCCGCTCACTGAAGGTGGAAAGCATGAAACCCAGACAGACAAAAATTATTTGTTCATAGCAACTTAAGTATCACTTGAGACAGCAATTATCAGTTCAAAACCAAGACAGAGTAATGGGCATGGTAATTCTAGCCTAGTTTGTAAGCCAGTGGGAGAGGGACAAGAAACAAAAGAAAACTAGAGGAGATGGTTCTGCAGCATGACAAGCCTGGCTTAAATGCTGGGAACAGCTGAGATCTGCAGCAGTGGGACCGACCTGGAGAACAAATAGATTCAAATAAGTGGTTTAGCAGTGACTGGGAAGGGAGCACCCAGCAAAAAAGGATTTTATCAAAACTCTCAAAAGGTTTGCAGCAGCAAAGAACATCAGTGACTGCAGCAAGTGATGGTGTTTCATTCTGCAGACACCTGGGTTGGGCAAGAACCACTAGGGTGATTAATCAGGTGAGAAACTTAATCTACCTACTTAGGCCATGGAAGCTGGGAACACTGTAGTACTGCCAAGGATAGTATTGCTGGGTAAAGTGTTTGTTCAACTCAGAAAAAGGCTGCATTGTTCTAGAAATAAAGAGCATGTTGTCCAGTGCTCTGCTGTAGTACTCTGTTATACCTTTCTCACAGCCACATCACGGAAATAAAAATGGATCCTGCCTGGGAGGTATTTGTTCTCGAAACACCCCAGGAAGAAAGGAAGAGCCCCTTCAGACACAGGATGTGCGAGGGAGCACAAAATAGTGCAGCAGAATCCATTCCTGGGGCTGAGTCCTTGCCTCCCTGGGAAGGTGTTTGTGCTGCCAAGATGCAAGAAGATCACTGCAGGTAAGTAAAATAAGACATGGGTTTGCATCTGCTAACCACATCGCACCCATTTACTCAGTTCCTTCTGCATTCCTCACCTAATGCAGGCAGCACAAAGCCCCAACAAAACTGCCCTGAATGAAGGAGCATAGCGTGGAGGAAGCCATAGTGTGCATAGGTCATCATCTGTTTTCCGTGTTTCCAGCGCAAGCCCTGCAGCTCTGGAGTCGAAGGCCAAGATTGCGGTGATGCAGGAGGCACTCCGGGCTCTGCCTGTGCTCAGCTGGCCCATGGTTACCCAGGGATTGCGGCAGTAATGGCAGTAGGGGTAGGGCAGCAAACCAAGGACTCACCTTCCTCGTTGTAACGCCATCCAAATAATTCTACTTATGTGACTTTTTTTTAAACAATATTGTGCTTCAGTGGGGCTTTTAGAGACAGATGAAGAATGCTGGTAGAACAAATAGGGCTGGGATATGCATTGTACAAAGCATTTTAGCAGAGCAGGATCAGCTGTGCCAGTGCAGGCAGAAAAGAAAGGAGAAAGACAGTAAGACATAAGAAATGCGAATTTTCTGGCTTAAAATGATGGCCATTGTTTTTTTGTCTTGCTTACTGCTAGATCTCTTCCCAGTTGGCTCTGTGATAATTGCTTTCTCTATTCACCTCATCAGTCACTGTGTAGCAGGTATTATATCAAATAAAATTGTTCGCAGTGGAAGACCCAGGCTCTTCTGTTTTTATTGTTGTGAGGAAGTTAGTGTCAGTAATGGTTCATTACCCAGTTTATCTGCCTCAGTGATCTTTCCTTCACTGAAGTGAAAACTTTTGTTATAAACTTTCAATTCTATTCCCACACCATAGTATCGTGTGCTGAAAAGGACTCTGTGGCTGTTACAGACATTCAAAGGTAGATCTTATTAAAGATATGGTAACCATTCTGAAGAACAGGACAGTGGTTAAGAAACTTTGCTTCACCTTACAGGCTTTTAAGATCTCTCTTCTTCATTAATGATAGAAATGGATTTCTCCCCATTACAGATTATGGTCTTAACATTGTTTTGTTGCTTATCGAACATATATTCTTAGTTCAGCCAAAGCATACATGTATTTTTATGTTATGTCAAAGTGATCAATAAGGCATTTAGGACAAGATTCAGACCATCCAAGCTGGGATTGCAGCACAGTTTAGGCATATTGATCCTAAACAGCAGATCTGGAAAGCCTTCCCACTGGCACTGCTTTACATTACTCATGTTTACAACTCATAGAGGAATTCCAAACTGAGCCTTGGAGCTCTCGGGACCACAAGGTTTAGCCACTTGGGTTCAATTACCCATACATGAAGAGCCTGGCACTCAGACTAGCATTTAGGCAAAACCTGTGATCCCTGAGGAAGTACGCTCTGCATGGACTTAAGCTGGTGACCACAACACAGAGCACCAGAACTACAGTTAATCTGAGTAGCATTCAGCTTCAGATTAAGACCCCCAAATGTGAGTGCCTACTTGTGTGTGAGGTGTCAAAACTCCCATCATACTCAGCATATAGGCAATAGAGGCAGGAGAGTGATTCAGCTAACCAAAATTTGACACCCAGAGATGGACTGAGCTACCCAGATGTAAACACCTAGTGCTATTTTGGTTGCTGTGGGATATCCTCCTTGGCCTCTAGCTGCCGCTCCAGGAGATGAGGATCTCCTGTAAGTCATAGGTCATTTCTGCCAGCCCTCTGCAGACATTTCAGCTGATCTGAGAATCCCAAATGGCTTTGTGTGGGTAACTGGATTGCAGCCCTAATGGCTGGTTAGCTGAATATCTCTCTCAGCTCCAGTGGGACTGGACTGATTAGATCTACCCTGACTGTAATGAGACCATAGATGCACGTACTTTAATCTCAAACTGGAACCCACCACTTCATTAACAAAAACAAGTGCTGATGGCAATATCCACTTACACATAATTACTTACTGGTCAGTACAGTCATTCAGGGAACCGAACACTTGATGTGAAGCTTTGTCTAAACCCAGGAGTCAGACTCATAGCCTCTTAAGAGTGTATCTATGCTACTATGCTACGTACTAACTCTAGGGCACGACTGACATCTCCTTTCCTTTAGGCTGAAGAGCCCTGTGCAACTTGGGGAAACAGTAGGAAAGTGTGTAAAAAGGAACCTGTCTGTGAGGTCTGGCAGCCACGGCCTACAACTGGGTGGAATCTGACTCCTGGATTTCTCTCTCCCCAGGACCTTCTGATGTAAAAAACACAGAGAGGAATGAGGCCAGGTACATCTCCCAAAGCTGTCTAGAGGTCCCAGCCAGCAGGTTACACAGCCAAATTCCTGTTTCAGTTATTCACTTGTTGATCCCATGAATCCATCACATAATCACAGACTCATACAATGTCTTTATTCATGTATTTTACTGTTAGGCAGAACATCAGGGTCTGTATGTATCACAGGCCATTATATTTTACCTGTACCAAGGCCAATAATTTGGGTTTGATTAAAACTTAACCTTCCAGAAACACATTCAGAGTAGATAACTTACTGCTTCTACTGGGAGCCTCTTTCAAAGGTTAACATCATACTCTACTCATTGTTAAGAAATATGTGCTCTCTTTTTTACTTGAATTTGTTCATCTTGAGCTTCAAAACATCAGTTCTTGTTATGTTTTTGTCTAGCAGATTCAATAACCTTTTAGCAACCAATTTTTCCATGCTGGTTCTAATAGCCAGTAATCGAGACATCTCTTAATCTGCTTTTTTGGTAAACTGACTTGTTCTTTCTCAATACTCATTGCGACTCAGCCTTCCTACCTCTGAAGGGTTCCTGCACTCTCTTCCAATGTTGTTAACTCATTTTTAAACTGCCATCATCAGACCTGCATTTGTTCTCACCAAGGGTGTATGAAAAGGTTAAAACATGACAGCTCACTTATACATCGGACTTTAGCCAGTGTTGCACAGGGAGCTCATCTGTTGCTCTCTTTTTGCCTCTCTGGCACCCGTTCACTTGCCCAGGAGTGGAGACTTCTGAGCCTGTGCCTAAGGGCAGGAGAGAGGAGAAAGGAAAGAGAAGCCCTCTGCTATATGAGGCTGGTCAACATGGCTTTTAGGAAAAAGAGCAGCAAGGGCTGGCAATGGTGGGCACTGAGGGGTTGGAGTCCAGAAGAGCATGCAGCAAAAACAAGCAAATAGCTTGTTCCAGAGCTGACTATAATTTTAAGAGCTGATTGAACTGAATGGTTTCTGATACAGCTCTGCCTCCTTGTTCCTCTGGTTTTAAAATGAAGAACAAGGAGGATTACAGAGTGGTATTGCCATTATCAGCCCCCATGCTACGGCTGCCAACAGGGAGTTAGCTGATGAAGTGTATTTGATGTACTTGATGAAATGGCAGCATAGGCTAATGAAATTGTTGTTCACTCAGGCATGTGAAGATTTTAACTATAATCCCAGCTCTGACTGTTCTTCTGTTTCCGAAAGTAACTTAATCATAATATACTTCAGTTTCCCCAATATCCTCTCACCCCGACTTTTACCTAACTCTGTAAAGCCAGGACTTACAGATATCACATCTTTTAATAAAGAACCCTGAACTCACTTGTAATCCCTAGGCATTTCACCTCTTTCCTATTCTCTCAGCTCAGCAGTGACAATGGAATTAGGTGTAACATTTCTGCCTAATTCCTGTGGGTAAATGTTCGTCCTATATCCAGATTTCCTCACAGTCTTGCATCCAAGTATAGGAGAGACCCATAATTCCTTATCTTCTGGCTACATATCTCTAGGAATAGCTCTAGTTAGTAAATATTGTATTCACCCTGACATCTAAAATGCCACTAGCTTCTTTGATGTGCTACTGTGGGGACAAAAATGGCAGGAATGTAAGAATCATTACAGTGTAAGTTAAATGTCGTGCTTTCTAGAACAGGCATTTCATGCAGCTGCCAAAATAGCTCTGCTGAAGATCAGACTAGCATACCAATTTTCAGATTTTCAGATCTTACACTGTGCATACCAATGCATTTGTAAATTCTTTTTCACTTATGAAACTGCATTATTATACAAAATTTGAATATATTTCAAAAAAGACACTTAAAACTACTTTTTTAATAATCCAACCATGTAACCCTAGAGGAAGATCACAAAGGTCATAAAGGTTACAGATTTTAACATTTGGCTGTATGAGACAGAACAAAAGTTTGCTATTTTACACCATACGCTATGAGCAAAATTAATTTTCCTCAAAGGTTTAATATATCAGACTTGAGTTTCATGTCTTTCTATGTCATCAGGCTCCCAGAACACCATTTTTTTCTTTGAATTAGGGCAGTACCTCAAATATTCTGATGACTATACTTATAGAAGGGGTAAAAAGAGAAAGCCAGATTAGTTTTACTAGACTCAAATCACCCACTTGGTCTCATGCCAGCAGCCACAATAACACTTTGGGTAGGAATGGGTCTTAAAGCATTGCACTTGCCAATTTTTCATCACAAAAATACAGACAGTATTAATAGCTACTAGCAGTTCCGGCACCACACTTGACTTCTGGAAGGGGATCCCCTGCCACATTCCAGAACTGACGTCTGCTGGGGACAGCCGTCTTTGCAAGTGCCAACTGAGTTCCTGCAGGGAAGGGCCTGCATCCAACATCCCATCTATCAAGCAGAAGGGAGACAGAATTAGCAGTAGGATAGAGAATAGATGTCAGAAAATCTTGAAATCAGCATGGCATTCTATTGATCAAAGAGAAGGAAGATATGAAAAGAATTTAAAAAAAGCAAACAGCTATTGGTTTGTATGTAAACAATAATTTTGTAGTTTTATACATTTTTATTAAAAAATTTAATGAAGATTCAAAATCAAAGGACAAAAAAAAAAATGTATTTTAAATGTGTTCTGTCTCTGGCTGACAAAGTAATTCTCCTTGTTCCTTCCCAAGTCTTGCATGTTTGTATTTTTACACATCTATTTATGGTTAGAGCAGTCTAATGTAACATTAAAAGAATTAATCTTATCACCACTGAGGAAGTACTGGAAGATAAAATCAGGATTGCTCTTTGATCACTAAATGGCTTTAGAATTGTGCACACAAACAGATCTCTCTCTCCCTTATCAAATGTCAGAGACACAGTTATGGCTGCTTCTGAAAGATATCTTTTTTCCTGCTCAAACATACATACACAGATCTTCACATGGGACGCATGCCCGTTTATTTTCAAGTTTTTTCTCTGCTAGATAAACGGGTTCTATTTGTAGGGAGCGGGAGGGAATTTTTGGGATTTGTTTTCTGTAGGGGAGGGAAGAAAGAAGACTCATATAGGGGCAAATTACAAGAAGGGTCTGTGTGTCATACAAAGGTGCTTGTAGTCTTGGAGCACAACCACCTAGCTGCAGGAAAGTACTCTCACAGTCACAGTATACACCATGTTCAAAATAGGGGGGGGGGGGGACACAGGACAGGGAAGTAGTAAGGCATTACCATAATGATTTGCAAGTAAATCCATAAACAAATACGGAAATGTTTTGAGTGATGTTGATACGCATAATGAATATGCTAGTTAGGATGCATTTTAGGACATAATACACATGTTCACTATATATATGTATATTCATACTTAAGTGAGGCATCTTTATGATTCACTATAATCAGCCCCAGGTTGGGGCTGGGCCATGGTGCATATAAGACCAGCATGGACAGTGGCAGGTTGGCTGGGAGAGCAGGGGCACAGCAGCATCGCGGGCTGTGGAGGATGGAAATGGGGGTGGAAGGCAGAAGCCAGGGATGGGAGTCTCAGGGCAGGCAGTTAAAGTGTCAACATAACCAATGCGCTTTTTTTCCGTATTCAATTATCTGCAGCAATTATCAACTGACATTAATAACCCCAGTAGAAATCTGGAAAATTGGCTTGGATTGAATGGTGGAAGGTCAAGTAGAAAAGGGGGCAGAAGGGCCCACAGCTCATCTCTTCTACATCAGCCCCTGTGATTCAGGCTTAGTGCTCACTACTGCTCACTGCCTGGCATGGTAACTAAGAGAAAAGCCTGTTTCTGTAAATGAGAAAAATGTCTGGGCTGAAATGCAGTCATAAAAAAGATGATGATTTACTGCTTTTCTATAAATTTGTGCTTTTCCCATAGCCAAGCACTTCCCTCACCCCCTCTCAGGCTCTCAATAGACATGTTTTCTGTGTCTGTTTTGCAATGCAGTATTTCAGAACTTGATCACAAACTCCACGGTGTGCTGAGCAACACCCAGTTTTAACATGCCCTAACACAATGATGCCAAAGTTAAATTGCTAGTCCTTCCTCAAGACAGATTAAAACAAATTATTAACTTAAAGTTTTAGACTTTTGTTTTCACGTCAACTAACTTTTTTTTTCCCCCCAGGAAAATGCTTTCTTTTCATGCAGTGCATTTGCCTAGCTAAAGCATACACATACAGTTGAGTAGACCACTAGAGTCAATAAATTAATCAATGGGAGGAAGTACTTTCACAGTTGGTGTCTATATATACCATCCTAGGCACATACAGACATGCACACACATTGCTGTTACCATAGAATCATAGAATGGTTTAGGTTGGAAGGGACCTTAAAGATCATCTACTTCCGATCCCCCTGCCATGGGCAAGGACATCTCCTACTAGACCTGGTTGCTCAAACCCTCATCCAACCTGGCCTTGAACACTTCAGGGATGGGGCCTCCATAGCCTCCCTGGGCAACCTGTTTCAGTGCCCCACCACCCTCAGAGTGAAAAACTTCTTCCTGAGATCTAATATAAATCTACCCTCTTCCAGTTTGAAGCCATTACCCCTCGTCCTATCACTACATGCCCTTTACTATTGCTTAGTAAAGGCTCCTAGAAACCCAAAGAGGCCGCATAACACCCTGGTAAAATTTCCTCCATTTTCTGACAACAGGACAAAACCATTTTCTTATTTTTTTTTTTCTGGGGAAGGCAGGCACACCCCCAGTGCTGCTAATCTGAATAAACCTGGCAGACGACAGCAGGATCTAGCTCAGCACAGAGCCCAGCAGTGGGGCATGGCATAACAGGTCAGCTTAAAAGTGACACTTCCCAGCATGTGCACAGTGCGCTGAGGTGCTTATGCCAAATCTACGTACAGAATGAAGTCAGTGGAATTACACTGGGGATGAATTTAGCCTCATAACTTTACTGATCTATTTCCTGCAATTCTCTTAAGTATTCAGTTGCTTCCTGCTAATTATTTTTGCATTACTTTATAGAAGGCTAGTGTGTGCCACACGGGGCTTTTGTAAAATGTTCTTTAATCATTGTCACTCAAAGTAATTTAAGTTTCTGAATGAGTTTACACAGTAGTAAAGAAGCTGTTAGAGAAAAGGCTACGGTTCTGGTATTATGAGTTATTAAAGTGAAGCTAGTACTTTCCATAGAAATCTCCTTAATGATATTTTGTAAAAGCCCATGCCAAGCTGAGTTTGTGCTTTGGTGAAGTTAATGGAGCTCCCTAGGCATTCATAGGAGTCTGGCCTGGATGGATCCAAGTACACACGTGAGAAAAAAAAAAAAAATGTTCACACTGTGAACTAAGCTTGCAAAAGATAGCTTTAATTTTTAATTCTGACCTCAAAACTCTGTTTCTTAATCTCATATCATAGGATTTCTTACTGGTAGGCAGAAATAAGCATGCATGTTGTCTCCAGGACCCTTCTATTTTTAATTATGGTGAGGAGTATGACTGGGGTATTTTGAAAATAAGTAAAGGCATAACGATGGTTGCAAAGCTCAAAAACATCAGCCTCCATTGGAGCAAAACAGTTTGTTGCAGGTTGCATCTGGTACATGGACCAGTTTCTGTAAAGTTAGTACTATGTAAGATATGAAAACAGTGACTCAGACATTAAGTGCAAGATCCATTTACTTTAAGTACCCTGTATTAGGTGTAACGTGGTTCAGCAAATGCCTGAAGAAATACGAACAATCTCAAGTTCCCTGATTTCACCTGTACGTAGCCTTCTCAGAGTAACTCGCTCTTTTCTGAGTCACGTCCTGTATGGATTAATACTAGAGTTTTCCAGATTCCTTGCAAAATACTCCAAATACTGCATTTACTTAAACAAGCAAACACATAACAAATAAATAAATAGCAGCTTCAGTGTAATTTCTGAGCATGGCCACACCAGGCCCAGGATACCACAAAGTCAGACTGCTCCAATTCTTATTCTAGTGCTTTTTCAGCATTTCTGTCTTTCTGAAAGATGTTAAGATATGGTCCTGTGATTGCTCCCAGTGTTGGGTAGTTGGTTTTGCCAGTAGGTTCAACCAAGCTTTCAAACACTAGCTCTGAAAGAAATCAAATGAGAGACTGGGAAAAAGAAAAAGATGGTTCTTGCTACCATGCTAGTGCCATCCTTGTAAATCATCCAAAAGGTACCTTAATTCTGTACGGCTACTTCTCTGCTTAAATTTAAGTATCTGCTTATGTAAAATCTGTATTTAGTTGGAGGCCTGCTATGTTTTCTGTGACCAGGCCAACCACCCCTTGCCATTACAATTCAGGGTTCTTTTTTATATCTGTTCTAGCAAAAGTCTCACAGCTACAATGACAGTTGCAATTGCACAAGACATTTCAGTAGCTGAGACGTAGCCTGAATAGAGGCCAGCTGACCTCCTCACTTCTTTTCCAAAGGCTGCACTGCTCTTATTCAAACAGCCTCTCTCTGCGGGTTATCTGGTGTCAATTTATAATTTACCCAGACACCAGTCCCTTGAGTATTATTTCCCAATCAGATAATTATTTCATTCAGCTCCTCTAAAATATTCTCTGCTGCTTTGAAACAGGAGAGGCTGGGGTGCCTAGCTCATAGTCTTTAAGCTCTGTTCATGCAGCTGAGAGAAATGACTCACACTGCCAATGTGGATTTACTCATTAGGTCTGTTGTGCTAGTAGATGCTCTGGGGAAGCTGACAGTGACCAAATATTTCCTTTTTATCAGTGCAGCTATTGCTCTCTCATCTTGATACAGAGCAGCTCTGGTTGTCACTGGTACGTGCTGCAATCTTATCAGATCTGCCGTCTTTCTTTCCTCCTTTGCTCATGAAAAGTTACTCCACCGACTTTCTTAAAGTACATTATCAGTGCTATTTCACAACCCCATCACTTTAATTGATAGATGCATGAAAAACATTTTGGTCTCAAAAAAGGTGAAAAATGTCCAGAGACGAAATGAATAATACCCACATGTTTTAAAAGATCTTGCTCTATAGAGAGTCTTCATTTTGTCCTTTGATATGGCTTTCAAAATCAATTCCAGTCCCGATCTCTCAAATCATTTGCTGACTAAGATCCACAAAGCCTCAAAATAATTGACAAATTTAACTTTTCAAATCATACCTTTATGCATGTGTGGAGCTGAAAAAGCTTTACCACATCTTTCACCCTTTTTTTTCTTCATCTCACACCAATGAGGAGAAAAACTTCCCAGTGAGGAAGTCAAGGAATGGTTTTGTGAAAGGCTCCATATTCACTAAAATAATCTTCTGTCACCGGGAACGCAAAGCAAGCATGGTCTGGCACTAGGGACTGGACTTGGTGCTCCACATGAGAATCTGTGATGTCCCAGACAGCTTGTTGTAAACGTTAGGTTGTTCTTAACGCTGCTTCTCTCAGAAACTGCAAGTGTGTGTACTCAGTTCATCAAATTATAAGACATGATTAAGTCAAATGAGTTCTCTCATGACTAATTACTCATGAGTTAATAGTCTATGAGTAATAACTGATCATCAATGCAGTTGTTTTTTTCTAGGTTCGGTGGGGAACCATTTTGAAGAGCAAAGTAACACTGCTCTGGAAGTAAAGGTACAAGGATCTCAGTAGAAGCGTGTCCCCTTTAGACAGTGAGTTTAAATAGTAAAGTTGTCTGTGGGTAAGGAGAGACTTGACAAAGTGATAAAGTACTACTTAATTACTTCAGAAAGCTGCCTGGTATTGAGATTCAGTACATCATACAAGAAAGAAGATAATTTATATCAAACCGAAGGGTTTTTAGCATGAGGAAGGATTTCATGTTCCATTTCATAAAAGTGCATCTATGCCTTTGTACAGAAACTAAAAATATCTAGTCTTATGGCAAGTAATATGCTCTACGACAAGCCTTCCAAAACCCAAGCAGCAACCTGGTTGGTTTTTTTTCCTCTGGAGCAGGAGAAAAATGCTACAGAAAATAATTTATTTTTAATGACAATTTTTTAATTTTCCTACCTAGTCTTTTCACCAGGATAGATCTGGAGTAAGTATAGGGGAGCTCTTTCATGTTCTTTATTTCTTTTAAATGATCCCAGCATTCCACGGTGCTTAATCTAGAGAAGCCTCTGGCGTTTATGCAACTAGACCGTGTTTCCTCCCTCCATGGTTCAGTCATTACACACTGCTTGTAATTCATAGAGAAAAGTCTATCTGTGCAAAGGAAATGTGCACAGTGTTTATATGTCTGGTTTTCTTCTCCACTCTGCCCCTGTGCCAATATTTTGAAGAATGTGAGTGACAATTTTCAATTTAGCTACCTGGCTTCATACTCATCATCAGATAGAGAACACAGCTCTTGTGATATGCAGTTGGGAGATATGTAGACATCAGCATTACAAGTTGTTTGATTATCATTCTTCAATAAACACTTTTCACAGAATCACAGAATCAGAGAATCACAGGGGTTGGAAGGCACCTCTGGAGATCATCTAGTCCAGCCCCCTGCCAGAGCAGGGTCACCTAGAGCAGGTTGCACAGGATGGCATCCAGGCGGGTTTTGAATGTCTCCAGAGTCAGAAACTCCACCACTTCTCTGGGCAGTCTGTTCCAGTGCTCTGCCACCCTCAAAGTAAAGAAGTTCCTCCTCATGTTTAGATGGAACTTCCTACGTTCAAGTTTGTGCCCATTACCTCTTGTCCTATCACTGGGCACCACTGCAAAAAGACTGGTGCTGTCTTCCCGGCACCCTCCCTTTAAGTATTTAAGTATTTATAAGCATTGATGAGATCAACTTTTCAGGGTTCTTGGGATACAGATCCATTTTGGGTTTGGAACCTTCCCATGTGAGCAAAGCTGTAGTTGTGATTTTCTGTGATTGTGCTTCTGGACTCTGTGGTATGGGCACCAGTCCATAATAAAGACAACAGCACTATTGTACATGGACTGTCTTAAAACTTTCATTCATAGGTGACATGGGCTTGGACTGAGCCAGTAGAATACAGGAGCTGGAAGCCCTTAAAATCTTGTTATCCAAAAGTTTGGAATTATTTTTCTCTCAGTGGAGCTCCCTTAATAACAAAATGCTTGACCTCCCTTAACACATATTCATTGAAAGAGTTTTACTCTAATAAGCTTGTCCAGTTTCTTTTAACAACTCATTATAACAAACAATCACTTTCATAGAATCACAGAAAAGAGGTCTGCAATGAACTTTGAGGATATGTCTCAGTGATAAGTAACAGAGAGCCAGGGAGGAAGCTTGAACACTGGAGCTCTGATCGTCCACACTATTTTATTGTTCGGTCTTTGCAGCTAGTTTCTTCAAGACAAATCTGCTATAGAAGGGGCAGGACATGAGCCATTCCATGTGACTTCGTCTCAGGACCAGGAATCAGCCCTGAGGCCAATTAGACATAGCCTGAAAGGATATAGAGCCATCTTTTCTTCTCAAAATAGAAAATATCATCATGCAGTAATTTATTCTGTTTCTATATGAACCAAATCTAATCAATGAGCTTTGTGGGCTGAACACTCCAGGCCTCTGCTCTGCCCAACAACAGTCACTATTTCTGAATTTTGCTGTGCTCCCACTGACATCAACAATTCCTCATTGTGGCAAACTGGCATAAACAACTTGCTGTCACCCCTCCCAAGTCTCATGTTACAGTATTCCGGTAAATCCACAGTGAAATATTCATTTGCACCAGTTAGGAGATTCTAGTGAATATACTAGTGTTAGCCTGTATACGGTATTTATCTGCTGAGAATAACAGATGCACCTTCTCAAGCCTCAGGATAGAAAACCAGTACTTCCCTATCAAGACAGCCCTAATTGTCATGGGCTGTAATGCAGCTCCCTGCATAGACAGCAACCCAGGTATCTCTACTGGAACAATGAGGAAAATTGTTCAATAAAGTCATCTCAAAATTCTTCCCGGGCTGTGATACTTGGAAACCTTTTGGGAATGCAGGAAGTAACCCCTAGCAGGAATCCTTGCAACATGTTTGTAGCCTATGAAGTATAGCAGAATAAGCCCCTCCGAGGTGATGATATGTGGAATCAGTACTGCAAGGCATCAGTGACACTAATTTCTCAGTTAGGCCACAGTACCGCTCAACATCTGCAGTCAGGCTTTATGAAATGAAATGAGGGCAGAACTTGGCCTTGTAATTCTATCCCCTAAGCTGAAGGAGAAGCTCCAATTACGACCAGTACTATTAATACTGCTACCCTCATTCAAGCCATCCAGCCACTAAGGGACAAAGCAATTACAATTCATTTCTAAGGTAATACAGATGCCTCCATATAACAACTCGCAAAAGCAAATATTTTGAACTATGCAATGGTGCATTTTTTTACTTTTCCCAGTTCTTGACTGCTACTCAGGCAGATGAAAACTGGAAAAGTCCAAAGCCTGATCATCACTGTTTTTATTTTCCTGAAAGCAGTGGGGGATTTTACAATATTTTGTGGGTTCTGGGCCTGAGTTTCAGAAGCGTTAGGTGATCGTACCTTCTGTTCTACTCAGTGTAAGCCCTTGCTGCTCGTCTTATGTTGAAAGTAGGTCTTCGGTCAAATCTGTGCTGTATCAGGCTTCTGAAAACTTGGGCATCCATTTTGTTATAAAGAAAAGAACATAGGAAATTGTGTGTGTGTATATATATATGGACATGGATTTTTCATTTCAGATTTGCTGGCTTTTCTTCTTTCCTGTTTTATTTTATTTTATTTTTCCTAATGCAAACAACTTACAGGAATAAAACAAGAGGATAAAGCACGTGGAATAGGATAACTTTTGGACTAAGATAAATGTGCACAGGGAAATAAGGGAACGTTTCAATTCTGTCTTCACAGCAGACAGAAGTTCCCAGAGCAGCCAAGATCCCTATACAGGAATCGTACCTGCAGATCCAGCCCCATGTCCCTTCCGTTTCCCAGGCCAGTGAGGCAATGGGAGGAAGAGTTTTACCCTGTTGACAGGGTAAAACCCAGGACCACAGAGAGACTTAGACTCCTGTCCCCACCACTCTTATAGCATCAGTTCCCAGACTCCAGAAAATATTGTTATTTTCACCAGGTTAGTAGCCTGAGCACCAAAAGCTACCTTTGTGTTCTGTCTGTAAGCTGTGGGACAGTGCTCCACAGCCACCTCCTCCTCCTCTATATTTATCCACAGAAGTCTCGTGGATGTCCCAGGACGCTTCTCAGCTGGTTGTGCAACACTCAAAGCCCCCGTTGTTACAAAAGAGACTTTTTCAGTTCCTCTCAGCAGGCTGCTACGCTATGGGCCTTCAAATCAAGAACAGACTCGTCTTGGGTTCCTCTTATTCTTCTTAATGTGCCTTTTCTCTAGAGATACCTCCCCTCCCCACATTTAAATTTCCTTTCCTCTTTTGCCAGTGCTAATGTTATGCATTAGATAATTGGCACAGCTGTGATATATATTTCCTCCCTCCTAACTTCAGCCTGTCTTTTGTTCCTAAATGAAAGCAGACTTCAGAGCACCCGCCCCATGTGGCCAATCTCTCTGAGCTACACCTGCTTTCACCTCACCCAGAACACAGGGAGTCATGAACAAAACATCTCAAAAAATGCCAGTGTGTAATTTAGAATATCATTAATAAATCACCCAAGAAAGTATGGCACTGCTAGGGGATGGCAGCTTGTTCCTGCTCATGTAACAGCGAAAAGTGTGCCTCGCATGCAAGTACATAGGAATGGAATGCTGGTACTTGTACTGGATTTTTCTGGATCATATCTTTCTGTTTTGCAAATTATTCTTCAGACTTTTCTGACATTTTAATTAGTTTTTTCTTTTTTAGCTTGCAGAACATGGACAACATGACGTCCTAATCATCTTTTTCAAGTCTCCCATCTCCAACAAGAGGCAATCGTCATTTACAGAACACTGTTTAAGAAGTTACTCCCCTCTTCTTTCTCCAACTGTGGGAGGCTGAAGGAAAAAGAGTAGGAGTTGTTGGAGGCAAAGTAAGGCTCCGACAAGAAAAGCCTGAGGCAATAGTGGCAGCCACTGCATCATATCTCACCACGATGTCATTGCCTGCCTGACAAACGTGACGCCTCCACCACATTACCACAACCAAACACGTCAGGATCATCACAGACAGCTGCTGAAAATGTTTTGTCAATACCTAAATTTCAAGATTTCTTACCCTAGCACATTGGTTTTTCTTATCCCTTGACTTCATCAGCTTGCAAAAAACCAAACATATAATACTTGGTTTTGGTAAACTCTGCAAATGTATTTACATCTTTCCTGTGGTTATTATGGTATTTTGCTTTGAAAATGTGATCTGCATTATTATTGACACTTACTCTTTGCTTTTGAGGAGGTTCCCACTGCGCTCACTCATGTGAAGTGGGGTACCACCATGTTGTCTGCTGGCAGTATATAAAAATCAAGCATTTATAATATGAACTGATGGAGCTGTCAATGTGTAAAAGGAAGAAAGTAAGTCCCATTTTCCAGCTGGGGAATTGAGGTGTGAGAAAACTGACTTAGCCAAAGTGGAGTTGAAGCCTGACCATATTTTCCTTGCACAGTATGATGAAGGCAGTGGTTTCATTACAGCTGCATAGATATTAGTATATTAGTATAGATATAAGCATATTCATTTGGCATATGGCATATGCTTTATTGAGGAGGTAGAAGGCATAAAGGTGCCTTGGGGGCTCTACCACCAAAATCCCAACTTCTGGAGGTTACTACTGCAGCAGACTGATTTCACGAAAATTATGGGGCCCCAGCAAGGGCACGTGCCCGCTTGTGCTGCTGGAGCCAGGCCTCAGGGGGGACAGCTTAGTCACAGCTCAACAGGAAAACAGGGTCAGCAGGCAATGAGTGTGCAGCAGTGCACAGGGATGTGGTAAATGATCTGCAGCAGCTGCAAACTGGAAACTGCAGAAAAATAGTGTAGATACTAGCTTTTCAGAGAAGAAGTACTTTAAGGTGGAATTTTTCAAGAGGAGAAAATTCAGATTTTGGTTTTCAACTTCTCTTGTACCTAGGAGCAGATGAGCAGCACAGCTGGCTAGATGGCTTTTCTTGATGTTTATAAGGTAATAAAAATTCATTGGGTGTGTTTGATCTTTCCTGTTAGTGTCTTGGTGTTTGTGTTGGAGATATCCAAATCTTGCAAGTCTGGAGCCAAATATTATCTGTATGAAATCTTTGTCTCAGTACTACATCCTCCCTTGCAACATCATTCACATGTAGTTGTTCTGTTGCCAAATTCTTCAAAACTCTAAGTAACATCCCTTTCACTGACTCTCAGCCAAATCAAGTAACTGAATGCTTGCTGTGTTTCTTGGATTCAGGTTATAAACTGCCATACAATGCTACTGATTACATTTACTTCAGTTCTCCCACTTCCCCTTAACCTCCCATATGGGCCAAACTTCCCCTCCTTCTCTGCTGCCTTCCCTTTCTCCTCAGGGTGAATAACAGCATATGTCTCAGCAAAACACAAACCCACCTGCTTTTAAGCACTGTTTGTCACACCTCCTCCCCCAAACTCAGTGTCCTAAAGCCCACGTGCTCTATGTAAGGTACAATCTGGTATTGATTTTGAATGGCTAGTCAAGGATCTAGGCTGGCTTTTTTCCAATGGGAGGGATGGAGATTCGTTATGGGTGAGGTGACTGGCATAAAGAAAACCATTATCCTCCAAAAAAAGGCTAAAATTGACCAGCTCCAATAGTACAGGAGTTGAAGGGAAATAGAGAATAAATCAAAGGCCACTGCAGTAAATGACAAGTTTTCCATTGACTAAAAAGCACTTGATCAAGCCTTAAGAGTACAGAAAAAGCATCATTTTTAGAAAAGAAAAAGTAAGGCTGGTTTAATGAGACTCGAGATGTAGAAAGTCTCCAGAGCTAAAAGAGAAATCAAAGAGTCTGATTTTTTTCCTGGGATGGACGCTAGAGCAGTGACAGACTGGCAGAGCAGGGTTAGTTCAGGAGACAAGCTCACCAGTGACCAGTACCATTTACTCAGGTGGCTGGGTCTTGTGCGGTCACTATGTTAAAACTGACTATGAAATATCATGAATCCCAGTGATACCACCGTGTTCTAAGAAAGGTCAGTTTCTAGGACTTTCTTATAAGAAACTACCAGTGATAGGGACCTCTACAAAAAGGTGTAGTTAAGGAGAAACCTCTTCCTGCTAATTGTTTAAGGGACAAGCAAGTACCAAAGCTGTAGATGAGGAGGTAAAGAGAGGAAGGAACCAGTCTTGGAGCATCGCAGCAAAAATCTCTGTTGTAGAAAGGAATGCATGGGTCCAGCTGGGCAGTTTCTCTCTGCAGATATGCCTGAAATAATCACAACCGCCAGCATCATCACAGCTCCCTTCACTTTTAAATAGTGCAGTATATTTTAAATAAAGCAGTATATTTTTTTTCTCTGGAAATACCACTGCTATAGATTCACAAACCAATATGGAAATTACACTGTTGACAAAGGCAAAAAATAGACACTTGTCAAATACTGGCTCTGGAAAAAAGAAAACACATTTTTAGAAATCTCTTCAATTAGAAGGTAGAATTTTGAACTAGATATGTTAAGGCATAGACTTAATCTGCTAGGATTGTAAATGCCTCTGCACTTCAAGTTCCTAAAGATCCATGCATGCTTTACATGCAGAACACATCACTGAGATTAGGCCTATGAGCCCTCATTTTTGGAGCAGAGATAGGATATAGAACTGTTAGGATATGATGAGATGATATTTCAATCATGTTTTGCAGTGGTGTAAATGATTGTAAGAGGACTAAACTGGAGGCAAGCATGGCTGAAGTAAGGTAAGCCTGAACAGATATATGAAAAAGCCACCTATATAGGGAATTCATATTGAGCTTAGTGTTAGTGAGCTGAATGTGTTATTGTCCAAGCTCTAACCTTCATAAGTAGGCACATATAGACCACAGCCTACAAAGACACAGATTTTAATGGTTTCTATGGCTTTCTAGATAACTTTAAATGCACCTTGAAAGATCCAGCTTCAAACACGCTAAATCCAAACTCTTAAAATTCTGTTTGATCCAACCATACCCATAGACTGCTATGAAGCTGTTAGACCTGTATTAGCTTGACGACTTCCATGCTTCAAAAACGTAGCTATTTTATGGGAAGTGTGGGCTAAGTTTGGTCACATCTAGAAAAAAACATGCAGATGAAAGAGCAAGTGATATCATGTAATGTAGCACAAATCATTCCCTCCATGACTATTAGTTGTTTTTTTCCTGTTTGCCAGTCATTCGGGAACACTCCCTCTCTGTCTGCAATTCTGGGGGTTCACCACATGATTTACATGGACATATCCTGCTCTGCAGATAGTCCGCCAGGAGAACACTTCAGCATTATTCATTGTGTACTATTAGTGGTAAGCACCATGTCATTTAGGCTATACAGTTTTGTTTGTACTATCTGGTTGTGCAACTGCAATGCTGAAGTAATGAATGGTGAACGTACTTCCCAGATGAAGTTTCAGATGAATGACTATTCATGGTAACTGCCATAAGACTTTCATGATTTACTTATGTTTTCCATGAATATGCTTATAGTCATCCAAACAATAAATTTAATAACCAGAAGAACAAACTTGTTCTGCAGATTCCTAGAAACAGATTCAGGTCAAGAGTTCCCTGAGCTCTAAGCCTTTTTCAAATGCTGGAGTGAATTTCAGCATTTCCAGACCCTGATAAATGCATTCCTCCCTTTTTTTTTGCTTTCCTGGGGAAAAAACAAAACAAAACAAAACAAAACAAACAAAAAAACCCCACACAACAACAAAAAAAAGAAAGTTGATTAAAACTATTGTTCATTTTCATGCAGTCCACACAGGAAAAAGAGTTTGTGAACAAAGAACTGAAGGACAGGAGTTCCTGAGTTTTAAAGCCAGCTCCAACCACAACAGTTTCCATGACAGTTGGTCAATTATGTGTTGTGACTCAGTTTCCCTGTCAATGTACTGAGAATGTTTGTTTCCTTCAAGCAAATAATGGGCAAAAAACAACTTCTCTGATAAAGCTGGTCTTTTGCTTGTGAAATACCTGTCATCTGTTTGCAGTTTACTCACGCTATTAAATTTACGCCTCACTTTTTTTTGTAATTGTGGAAGGAACACAACACAGCCTTTAGAAGGTTTTGTGGTCAAAGGTGTTGTATAACCACCAGCTATTTATTATGAAATGAATCCACTCTTGTTCAAGTGAATTCCAGCATGAATATCATATGACAGGACTGAGAGGAAACTTGTTTATTCTATAGACCAAAGTAGTATTTGTCTTAATAAAATGATAACATTGTTCATTTATCTTTAGAGAACTGATCTGATATGTCTGTTGGTTAAGCTTTAGGGCCAGATTTTTCAACCCTGATTCGCCTTGCCAGCTATTTATTCCTGTGAACAGTCCTACATGAAGTTCAGTTCATACCATGTGTGAAAGAAAAAAAGGAAGAGCTTATGTCTTAGCCTCTATTCCGGGCAGCCCTCAGTCTACCAATGGCATTGGCTGGGAATGTCACTGAAATAATCTAGGCAGTAACGTTCTTACATTGCAAATAATGTAACATTAGCCAAAAGAAAAAACAATTAAGATTTAATTAAACTAAGATATGAGAAAGAGTCAATGGGAGTTCTTCCTGTTGAAAATAAAGTGTTTCAAGGTGACTCCAGCAGAAGTTTACATAGCAATAGCTTGAAGCAAAGGATGGATAAATTATGAAAATAATCTAAATATTTAGAAAACTAGAGTAAATAAGAAAGTAATAACATTGGAGTCAGTCTGCAATAAGAGTGAGCTACAGCACCTTCTCCATTGCTCAAGTGTCTTTTCTCTGTGGGACAAGAAAATATCAGAAAGAAACACACTAGCATGTGTATAGTAAAATGTACTTTTCTTTAATGAAAGTGTTTTCTGATCTTCCAATATTGCTTGTGCAAGAAGATCTTTGTGGCATACTGTACCCGTAGTGCTTAAACAAATGAGGTTCATTCAGCAAATATTGAACATGATATGGGTCCAAGGGCCATGACAATCACCACAACAGTTAAGAAATCACATTTCTCATGAAGTCATGGCATACACATCACATAGACGTGGCATACATGATATCACGTGTTTCCACCTTTCTCCAAGAGGCCACGTCCAGGTCAGTGCTTGGGCCAAGCCATGAGACTAGCTAGACCAGTAAGGTCTAGCTCATGTAGCAGATCCACATTAGATCTAGATCTGAAGTGTTTTTTCTACACACAACCTGCAAACAAACTCATCACCCTTAGCACTGTTTGTTACTGAATTCACAATAACAACCACAGCTGCCAGGTGCTCTTACCCTCAAAGCATCAAATTCAAATAAGATAGCCAAGAACTATATCAAACCAGAAAGCAAAGCAATCAGGAAGAAAGCTTGCATGATCATCAGTAGAGCCATGTTTATTTTTGGATTTTAAAGTTTGGTACATGAAAGTCTCAACTCTTTCTGTCTCCTACTCACACATGCAACATATAGCTCCAGTTTCATGTTATGAAAACACCACTGTGATAGCCTGCAGGCCAGTCCCCACATTATTTTTTTTTCAACTGAAAAACGACCCCAAACAAAGCAATTATGTTGCTTTGCAATTATTTTTCTTTGAAAGTATTTTGCAATTATTTGTCCCCCACAGGAGCTCAACCGGAGCTGCCCTATTTTATTTAGCATTACAGATGTAGCCAAAATTTCTCTACCGCCTTTTGTGACATGGAGTGCCTACCAAACAGTGACTACCACAGTAACAAACATTCAATCTGTATGATTTATAGCATTATTGCCAACTCATACTTTGAGGAATACGTGCATGCTACTGCAACCCTCTGCGTGTAGCACTTAGCCCACAGAGGCAAGATTGACTCCAAATATTTACATCACTTCAACTCAAACTGAGACTTGTGATTTTTAGTTCTGGAGGTCCCAGCTTCAGTTCTCTGCATTTTGGCCAACGGGTGACTGCTGTGCTGTAAATCCATCTGGAAAGTTATGACCATGCAGTGACACAACCATGACTGCGACTATAATTCTAAGCCTGAATGCTCTTAGCAAGCTTCCCTTCCTTCACTGCTGCATTTTTAATGCCTGAGCTAACTAAGATTATTCGAATTGCTTCAACCATGTAAAATATTTATGCTGCTACGGAAGTCTTAAGGTCATAAAGAAATCGCTACTAATAGAAGCAATGTATTACCGGAGTCAGTGTTCATGAGTCTTAACTTTTTCCTGATACATGACTCACCTCACTTACTTATTTAGAAGTGAGTGTTTTTTAAAAGGACTGACTTCCTCACTGAAAGGACTTTCTGCTTAGGTACAATCACAGTAAAACAGATCCAAGAAATTGAATTGAGGGAATGAAACAGAAAGGAAAGTATAAAAACTGATTTCTGTATTACTATTTTTAGGCATTCGGTATTGCACTGTATGATCTGCCAGAGAAAGCCAGGGGAAGGACAGCAAATACAAGAATGTACATTCAAAATACGTTCAACACCTGACCTGGAAACTCGGTTCCTAAAAAAGCTGAGGCCAGAAGCATCTCCACGCTTACAATGGGGAGCATCTGAGCAGAAGATGCCATTTGCTCTACTGCTCTGGTTTGGAGGAGAAAGGAGGAGCAGCCTGCCTCCTGGCGCAGACCCGTGTTTCCAAGTGCTCCCCCAGCTTTTAACTGGATCAAACCTAAATCCTAGACCCAGCAAGCAGAAACATGGAGGTGTGCAGGCTCCAAATCCGGTTCCGTCATTTGCATTTTGTACAGGTTCTTCCAGGGAAGAACAAGAGAGTGAGCAGCTTTATATCAGAATAACATTGCAAGCTAGACTATCATAACAAATCTTTCTGATGCATTTCTGGGTACTTAATCTCATTTCCCTACCTCAGCTCTCTTCCTCCAGCCCCCAGCTCAGCAAGCAGGGGATAGCACTGTCACCCGGCTCTGCACCCCACTGGCAGACACCATGGTGCCAAGCAAAGAGGAGGAGGAAATACATCTTGTGATCAGAGGAGACACGGTTCAGCAAAGCCCTGAAAGCTGTGTGTGAGCAGAAGCAGCTGCTGTGCGGGGAAGCCCAGGCAGTAAACCGCTGGGAAGCAGGAGCTGCTGGCAGGTCAGATGTTGCCTCAACAGGAGGTTTCGCAAGGGCAGCCAACCATCAAGTCATAGCTGTGCGTGCATGTTTTCAAGGAGGAGGGGTTCACGCGTTGGCGTATCCCTTTACAAAGGTATTTTCATGGGCCTACACTCGGTACTGTGTTTGGCTAAGACATTACTTTTTATGCATACATTTCCACAGATCAAGGGTCAGTACTGGGACCGGTGCTGTTTAACACTGAGTGCACCCTCAGCAAATTTGCTGACAACACCAAGCTGTGTGGAGTGGTTGACATGCTGGAGGTAAGGCATGCCACCCAGAGGGACCTGGACAGGCTTGAGAGGTGGGCCTGTGCAAACCTCATGAAGTTCAACAAGGCCAAGTGCAGGGTCCTGCACGTGGGTTGGGGCAATCCCATGCACAAATATAGGCTAGGCAGAGAGTGGATTGAGAGCAGCCCTGAGGAGAGGAACGTGGGGGTGTTAGTGGATGAGAAGCTCAACGTGAGCCAGCAATGTGTGCTCGCAGCCCAGAAAGCCAACTGCATCCTGCGCTGCATCAGAAGTTAAGTGGCCAGCAGGCCACAGGAGGTGATTCTGCCCCTCTGCTCTGCTCTGGTGAGACCCCACCTGGAGTACTGTGTCCAGCTCTGGAGCCCTCAGCCCAGGAAAGACATGGCCCTGTTGGAGTGGGTCCAGAGGAGGGCCATGAAGATGGTTCAGAGGGCCGGAGCACCTCTCCTATGAGGACAGGCTGAGAGAGTTGGGGTTGTTCAGCCTGGAGAACAGAAGGCTCCAGGGAAACCTTATAGCAGCCTTTCAGTATCTGAAGGGGACCTACAGGAAAGGTGGGGAGGGACTCTTTATCAGGCAGTGTAGCGATAGGATGAGGGGTAATGGTTTTAAACTCAAAGAGGGTAGATTTAGAATAGTTATCAGGAAGAAATTCTTTACAGTGAGGGTGGTGAGACAATGGAAGAGCTTGCCCAGAGAAGTTGCAGGTGTCCCATCCCTGGAAGTGTTCAAGGCCAGGTTGGATGGGGCTGTGAGCAGCCACGTCTGGTGGGAGGTGTCCCTGCCCGTGGCAAGGGGATTGGAACTAGATGATCTTTAAGGTCCTTTCCAACTCTAACTATTCTATGATTTTATGATTTATTGTAGTTTTGTATTTGTGAGCTAGAGGGTATTCTGAAGTCCTATGCAGGCCTCAAGCCTCACGCCAAGAGGAAGTTGGAGTGTGCACCTTGTAGAACAATCAGCTGCAGTAGGAAGGGTTGTAATACAATGAGATTTCTAGATCTAGAGCTAATGGAAAAGCAGAGAACACCCAGAGGTAACAGGGATCTCTACAGCTTGTAAGCTGTGTGTAACTCTTGAATTGTTGCACCATGACTCCTGTGGTGGGGCTGCACTGGATAACTGGCAGTGACACTGTACTGGTGCTGTAGACACCATGATTCCCCCTCTGCAGGAGAAATTAATTAGCAAGAGCTACTGAGCCCAGCATATTCAATAAAACGTATCCATAAAGGCACTTTGGGAAGCCATGGTCACCTCCTATCTGTGAGCACTTCCCTGTCCTTTGGGTGTCTGAAATAAGCAGCATGTGGCTTGCAGCCCCCATGTTCTGCAAGAGCAGTCCTGCCTGATTACAAGAAGCAAATGTTAGATGTTATGTCCAGGGAAATGCCAATCTGCATTACCAACAAGATACTCAAAATCCATGCCAGATGTTAGCAGCTGTGTGCCCAGAGGAGCAGTGAGGAGCCATGGCCATGACTGAAGTCACAGAAAATCATGTGGTGAGCATCTGTGTGTTTAATGACTGACCTTCCTGTCCCACATGTAACCAGGATCATGCAGAAGAGGGTGTCCTAATATGTGAGTATCTTACCTCTGGAGCACAGGCCCTAGCTGGTTTACAAAAAGCAGCTCTGCTGGTAGCCAGGGTCAGTTAATGGCAGAGTTGACACTAAAGGAGAGGGACTCCTTTGCCATCAATGCTCCCTCTGACCTGCCTGGGGCATGTTCCCAGAAGCTCTGGAGATTTCTGCAAGTATCTGCGAGTCTGTGACCAAGTTGGTGTCCATCTGAGCATCACTGGTGCCTGACAACACTGCTCATAGTCTCAGCAGTGATCTCCTGCCAAGCTTGTCCACATATGTTTAAGTGTCCCTGGGCTTGATATGTACAGCTGCATGGGAGGTTCTACTGATCCTGCTACAAAGCTCTTCAATGGCAGTTTATTCAGAGCAGGTTAGGTTTTTGCACAATAGGTTACACAGTCTAACTGCCTGCTTTCCTTGCTACCGTGCATTTTTTTTCATCTCACCTTAAGCTTCTGTTCATTACATTCAGAGCAGCCTACTTCCATCTTAGACACTTTTTGAAAAACCAAACAGAAAACCCCCTTTGTGTTAGATGGATTGTTTCTGTAAATGTAACTTCTGATATTAACCTTAAAATTTTACTCTAAATTTGTTTGCCACTGTCTGCATGCTGTCTTTTCTGCAATATATGTTATATGCTCTACTTTGTCCTATCATTTAATTTCAGGATACATTTTTTTTGTGTGACACATTCACAAAACACAGCTGTATTATATCTAAATCTGCCTAGGCTCAAAGCCTAAAGAACCACAGTGTCTTTTAGTGAAAAATCATCTGGCTTATCCAGCAGAGATATTTTTGTAGTCTCTTTTTAAAAATTTGTTCTCAGTGTTTGTTTTTTTAAGTGGTATCTTGAAATAAAATGTCATGATTTGCCTGTACATCATAGTTCATCGGTACAAATCAATTTCAAGTCATAAAGCTTGAAATGGGACTCAAAGTCCTAAAAGATTTTGGAGCACTTAAAATATTCAAAGCATTTGAGTGGATTTCCAGCATCACTTGTTATTAATGAAGATTTATTTTTACTGGAGAAATGGAATGACTTCTGATCATCATGGTATAGTAAACTTTGCTAATTACAAAATGTAACGAAACTGTTTTTCAGGCAGGAGCTGAAGAGTGCAATATATGGTGCTGTTTTGTTCATTTTTTTTCAAAATCAAAATAAAATTGTGAAAATTTTGATTCTACAATATGTAACTTCCACTTATGGAGTTAAACTAGTCATCGCACAGACACTGTCCCTCAGTGCATACAATATTTCGTCATTTGAAATCTGTTTCCTGTGGAAGCTTCCAAGGCTCCAAAATGTGGTACATCAGCTGAAACTGTCAATGGTGGTGATGTTTTAGGTAGTCTGACATGAGGCATTTGCAACACTATAAACACCTTATAAATGTTGGCCTGTTAGGCTCTGCCTAGATATCTAATAGTGGAAGCCAGCATGGAAATAATGAAGCAGTTAGAAAATATCCCTTGATTTTAAGTCTGTAGTATAAGAGATAGTTCATAGTATAATTTTTCCCTGATGGCACTGTTATTTTTAATGAACGTGTATATGATGCAACCTGCCAGGCCATGAACTCCAGCCTGGCTTGAAATGTTTGCGCTGCTGGACCAGAAAAGACTGTGCCCACAGCTGATCTCAGAGGGGTGAGCACCACAGAGACCCAACGTACCCAGCCCTGGAAATAAAACACATTAACCAGGTCTGACTGTGCTTCCTTCCTTGCCTCGTAGAGTATACAATATTTATGATTAAGCTTTGTAAATGAAAATCAGAGCAGTTGCTGTGCTCATTCGAGCCACACAGTCTTATTCTGGGTGATTCATTCATTGAGTCAGGCAGCCATGCATGCAGTCATTCATAAGTAATGCCACGCTTCCCTTCAGCATGCAACAATGATTTACCTCCCCGCTGCCTTTCAGTGTTTGTTCAGCAAACACGCCAAGCTAGAGAGTTCCTATTTCAAGCCTTACCCTTATTTTTAAAGAAACAGTGTTATCCAAATGCATGCATACAGGGTGCTGTACAGAGAACTGGGCAGAAGTGTTGGTAAGAAATGGCCGCAACCCATAGTATCCCTCCCAAAATACTGTCTTTACTTGGCATCCGTGAAAAGAGGCTTATAGTTACTTACAAACAAGATTTCAGCTCCTTTTAAATTCATGCCTTGCCACAAACAGGCCCATTTTAACATTCACCAGGACTCCTAGAAGAGGACTGATAACTCACCTCAGCCTCATACAATAAAACCTGGAGCACCAGGATTTGATTTTCTGTTGCCAGCAACTTTTTGCTAGTTTCAGCAACTAACAGGAAATAAAAAACATACAGAAAATCACAGACCAAGGAAGAGCTTTTGACCTGTGCATTTTTAAGGAGCAATGAAGAATGAAGATCTAGCCGGAGCTGCAGATTGGGCAATAACACGTGCTTGAATTTTTTAAAATCATAGCATAGGGGATTTGCCTCATCCCGTTTCACACAAATAAAAGTGAGGCACTTAATCTAAGCAAATCATTTTAGTACCCTCCTCACTTAGAGAGGGAGAGAGTGAGTTTACATGGAATGAACGCACTATGTGACACTGCCTATGTGATCGCTGAGTCTTCTGGCACCAGCTGATTTCTGATTACAGTGAAATCAATACAAGTAAATATCAACAAATACACAGCTCATGGCAACCATCACAACTAACAAAATCCAGAGCGCAGCCACACTTTGAGAAAAGCAAAAGAGTTATGCAGCATGAGTACCTCCTCCCCATTTTGGGAGGGGAAAAGATGTTATTTTTTTTCCTCATTTCTAAATAGACTTCTGAGCTGAACATGTTCCAGTTGGGAACGCTGGCCTTAAACAATGTTTTATTTCATGTAATTCCACAGGAAAAAAGGAACTGAAAATTAAAAAGGTTTCTGGGTGTGACATGTTCATACATCTCAAACATCTGGGGTATCACAATTAGAAACCCTTTGTGGACCTATTTTCATTAGTCACAAAAAAGACAACTCATTTTTTCCTGTTTTCTCAAGATTTCAAAGCTGTACACTGTATCCTTAAACATAAATCATTAAACTGTGTTTCAAGCTTAAGGAATTTCATGCTTTGAAACTCTTTTTGAAGTTGGCAGATGATTTTATTTTTCTGGTTTGCTTTTGTAATTTTGGTCTTTAAAAAAGGAACTTCAGTTTATCTTCCATTATTGTTTTCTTTTATAGCTCATCAAAGGACACCCTTATGAAAAGGTACATATTCACGTTAAAGAATAATGTTTTGAAACACTCTGCTGTATTGTGAAATCCTTGGTAACAGCAGGACTTTAAAAATACCTGTTTAGATTATTTACCTTTCTTCTTTTTAATCGGATTTTCAAGGAAATTAATTTTTTTCTTTGAATTTTTGTTTCTTTAATTTTTGAGGTATCTAACATATTGCCCAGAAAAGCAGTAATATTTGCCTGCATTTTTCTGCTGTTTTTTAAGTTCTGAGGCATCTTAAGAATTTACTGTATTCAGGACACTGTATGGCCATTTTTCCAGATAGCAGTCTATGGCTGATCTTAACTGTTTATAAGAAAGAAAAATGCATTTACAGAGAAGGCAGGCTTTGCCACACTATGGATTTACTGAAATGTCTGGCTAAGAATAATTTTTAAAGGAAAAGTGAATTTCCCACTGAGCAATAAATTCTATAGAGTGGCTGGCTAATGCAGAAAATGTTGATTGTTTGTCAAAAGAATCAAACACCCCAAAATCTGGAATACTTTGTACTTAGAGTTTTGAGTCAAATTTCTTCAAAGTACTTAAATGAAATATGCATGCTAGAGGTATAAATGTTTCATTTTTACTTTAAAGGATTTCAGCCTTTGTCTGCGTAAGAAATGAGAGAAGCAACCCTCCATTGCTATGAATATATGGCACCCAACTCTCTGAATGATCGTATCGCAAACTGATACACAATGAAACAAATCAAAGGACAGAGCAAAAGCAGAAGGCTGTGGATGGGGTAGGAGAAAGATGAGCCTTCTAGTGTAGCCATGAACATGGGATTCCGCTAGACTCATTTGGACTCAAGATCTATGACCCCACATACTTTCTATAAACCTGTCTGGACTGATTGATCATATGGACAAGCATTAAAATCCATTATACTTGGCCATAACTGATTGTCCAGGACACAGGGCAAAACCTTGATGCACAGCAGTGGTATGTTTAATTCAGTAATGCTATTATGTTATATACAGTGACAAATGCTACAGTAAATGCAGTGGCTCGTTTTCTGGCCAATACTTTGCAGTCAGCCTAGCCATTTCTCTACCTAGCTGGGTACAGATCTACAGTTAGAGCATGAAATGTAACTTCTTCCCAATTAAACAATATTTGTAAAATAAATATTAACCTGGCAGAGTTTTGGTGTACTGATTTTACATACCTACCGGATTAAAGAGGCTAGTGTTCTCTCTGTGCTTGAGGCAGAACTGTAGAAAGAGCAGTGGAAGCACAATCAACTCCCAGTGTCTTTCCTGTTACTTAACACTAACATAATTATTATTGTTAGTATAAAGCAGCAATAATCTGCCCTGTGGTTCAGTGCGGAACCTTAAATGAGGCTGGATCACCCTGGCATAGGAAAAACTGGACAAGATTTAGGTCTTCCTAAAAGACCTCAGAGCTATAAAAGGCAAAGGTTTGGACATTTTATAATTATCTGCATTTTTCAGATAATGGAATGAGGCAAATGAACCTAAAGTCTGCATCAGCTCTAGGAACTGAACCCAGAGCCTGTGATTTCACTAAATCGCTGGTTGGCAGGTAGTCTCCTGCCAGACAGTCACTTATGTAGGCCGATGCAGTAACTCCTGCCGTTACCATTTTCTTTTAGTGCTTCATTTTTAATTGCCTTCGTTCACCTTTCTGAAACCTCAGCAGTGCCTCACTCCTTCTGTTCTGACCTTGTGCTCTTTGTAGTGCGGATGGCTGAGGAGAAGTTGCGGCCGACTTAGCTGAATGCAAATCTGCTACTTTTTTACACAAGAGGGAAGGAGCCTGCCATGACTGAAACATATCAACAGCCAATATTTCCTTCCTCACAAAGAACCTGCTCTTGTTCTTTTTGGGGCAAATTAGACTGTCTACACTAACTTCATATCTGAAAGAAAATCTCTGCTTTCCATGAAGGTGAGTCCTGGAAACACTGAACTCATCTACAAGACAACAGTCTTTAGCAGGATTATGTTGATGAGGACCACTATTAAAACCTTTCTAATTTGTTAGCTTGTCTTTGTACTGCAATGCGTGTCCCTTTATTAATTTTCTGCATGCTATCTAAATCTCAGGTTGCAAATCTTGTGGGGGAGATGTCGTTTTAGGTTTATTACTCCGGACAGCACAGGGGGCATCATATCCTCTTTGGAAGACTGACCACAACAAAGGGAATGAATAATCACCAGTATGAGTCTACAGGATGAGCACGTTTCATAAGCCAACCCATCTAGAAGCAAACAGCTCAGTCATCAACACACTGTTCATCAAGCCGTTTCCAAATAACTCCTCTAAGAACCAGGATACTATGGGTTGAATGGCATTTCTGCTCTACTTTCCTCTTTCACTTTCAATCCATTCAGGCACCTTGAAGCCACATGTAGAAGTTGCAGTGACAGTCACTGGAGAAGGCTGAGCTGATTACTTTCTGCTTCATGGGCTGCTGAGACTCCAGGCACCAGGTTCTTTATGGTACTGATTAGCCTTGCATTTTAGCCCATTAAGCATTGCGTATCTGCTGAGCTATCCAACTTTTATTCAGAAAGCTAAAAACCTGTGCCATCATCCAGCACTCTGCAGATGCCCCAGATATTACAGCAGCACAATCAGCCTACTGTTTAGAGTACTTTGTTCCTGTCTCTGTGAATTATGGGGTGTCACATCATGGCATGTGTTGCTAAAGTAGGAGGTAACCCAACATGACATGACATAATGGGATGCAGCCTGTGGGTGCAGGGAGAGGGGTGGGAAGGGAAATACAACTAGACCCATATCTGATGAAAAATCAGTGACCAAAAATTTAGCCCAGCAGTTACTTGTATTTTACCAGATTATTCAAAGAAAGAATCACATTTTTGTTGCACAGTGACCTAAAAGCAAAGTAGTTTGATTACGTAGCTGTAAAAAATTAGACTCGAAATCTTTATTTGTATTTCAAATAGCTCATAACTTCTGCTGATCCAAAAGATGCCCCACTTTATCAGCATTAGCAGCCTCTGTTAAATTAAAACATTCTGCAGAAGCCCTTCAGTTTCACCAGAGTTTGGAATACACCAGGAATGAGTTTCAAAACCCTTAGGTTTCTGTCAAAAACTTGTGTATGATTTTCTGTCAATCTCATCTCTTCCCACTCCCCCCAGCCTTGCAGCTCCTTGCCAGCAAAAGGCTCCCAAGATCCACCAGTCTGCTCTGAGTTCAGACCCCTTGCCTTCAGAGATAATTTTGGCAGTTGTGGTTTTCACTGTATGGCAGATCAGAACCAAATGTCAAAGTGGTGAAATCCTTTTTGGGATTTATCTGAAAGTGTTTTACCTTTCTCCACACAACTCTACTCAAATGTTATAGGAAGAACCAAATTAACTGCAGAACCGCTGTTGCAATGACACATAAAATCAATTCCTTGGGAGACATTTAGGGTTTAGTCACGCACCAGGCTCCTTTCCTTCTTTTTGTCTCTTCACCTACACCTAAGTAATCTCAGCAGCCAGCAGCGAGGAGTCTCTCAAGAGAGGCATCCATTAGCCTGCAGCCTTATTGTTCTCGAGGGAGAAGTACTTTCCCTGTCCTAGAATAATTGTTTTTAATTGCAAAACATCCTCTGCCTAAATAAAAATAAGATTCCCCTTGGCAGACTCAGACAGGCCAATGATTATTTATTACTTGCAATGCCATTACACATAGGAACTCGGTCATGAATCAGAATCCCAAGGGGCATCTTGCTACATATAGATGAATCTAAATGTACTGTTTCTTATCCTTCCATTTCTGACTAAGTTTTTCGATAAGTGGGTCATTGAATTAGAGAAATGGGCACAGAAGCAAAGAGCACTGGAAAGCCATTCCCTGCAAAGTGTTTGTCTTCTATTAATGTGGTACTTGTCCCATTGAGTGTTTTTGAGCAATAAGTACAGGGTTAGTTTCTGAGAGCAGAAAAAGGGAATTGAAGAAACATTTCAAATGGCTGAGAAGCCTTCAGAGAACAGAGAACAAACAAGAATCTTTCACCTGATAATTAAGAAAATGTATTCTATAGTCTAACCTTACTGGATGCAAAAGTTTATGCTCTTATCAGGTACAACCCTTATTTCAGCTCTGTTTTTAGTATTTTCTGATAAAATTTCAGGACAAAAATCGGGCTTCTCTTCCATGATTTATCAAATCGCTGGTACCCAACCTTTTCTTGCAGCTCTTCACTTGTTTCTGAAAGGCAACTTGGAACAGAAGAGCTTCATGGTGGTGTGTCCCTGTACATTTAACAAAGACCTTTCCTCCTCTGCTCCAAACCTGCCAGTTCCACCAGGTGCACACCAGAATCATTTGTTCTAGTTCCCTGTCTAACTGTATCTCTGCTGTATCTCTACAGCAACAGAAAAATCTTTTCTCAAACACCGATTACCTCCAGAAAAAGAGTTTGGTCACTGTATGCTTTCCCTGCAATCTAAATGTTTATAAAATCAGTCCAATAGGCATCCAAAGTCTGTCTGTAAGGGCACTCTCTGATGACTCACACTCATGTTACAGATGAGAACTAAGATGGAACAGAATCAGCAATTCACTACATCTTTGCTGAGTTGGCAGAAAACTCAGAAATCGTAGCACTGGATATGAGAAAACATAAGAAAAAAGCAAAGTAAATCTCCCTACTCCCGACAGACAACCAACTCCACTCAACTTTGAGAAATTATTAATGGATGTCTTCCTAGACAGAAGTTGAAAATGCATTTTAAAGAATAAGGGGTAAACTCAGTTGTATTTTATGCTTCCTGGGCTAACCTCACCCCCGCTTAACTTTGCTCTTGTGTGAATGTTTATAGTAGACATCAGCTCTGTTTTCCTATATTTTCCCATCTATTTGCCATTTGCTATATGAACCTGTGCTGTGTTTTGAAAAGATGATTTAGCCAGTTCAACCAGATGTTCCTTCTGGTTTAATTTTTCAGCCTGGGCAAGCAGAGGATGAATTTTGGTCCTGTGGCTCTGAATACATTTCCATCCTTCCTTAGACACAGTCCCTCCAATCGTGGGGAAGGATTCTCTGCTCCCAACAAGAATCTGAGACTGGACACAGAAAGGGCAGGGGAAAGAATGAATTTTCTCAGATGCCCCACCTGCATATATTGCTCACAGGCCCAGGGACATATAGCTCCCCAAATTTGGAGTCAAGGAAGGAGTTTCTTCTCGTTTCAGGTTCTTTGGGAGTTTGAGAGGTTGAGGGGAGTAAATTAATTTGCCTTTTTATGTAACATGGGTCACCAGCTGCTGTGATCTGGGCGTTTTTAAAATGATACCTGTGTTTTGGTACTAGTGACATTGATTTCTTGTATCTTCAATGGCAAATCTGATAGGTTGGTTTGTTCAGTTGGGTTTTGAGAACTGAGGCATTTGGTCTGACTAATGCTTTCACAGGAATGAAGAGTGCTGTGTTAGATCAGGTGAAAGTGGTACTGGATGAAAGCCCAGTAACCAGTTCCCAGCAATGGCCCACAGTGGATGCGTAGGTGAGAATACAAGAACAGGACAAGCATGTCTAGATATATTACCCCACAATACTTTCCCAGCCTGCAGAAAAGTACTATGCAGGGACTTCTTTAACCAGAAATAATGTCTCCATATTTAGTAACAACCCAGTCTCACTGGATTTTTATTTCATAGAATCATAGAATGGTTTAGGTTGGAAGGGACCTTAAAGATCATCTAGTTCCAATCCCCCCTGCCATGGGCAAGGACACCTCTTACTAGACTTGGTTGCTCAAAGCCTTGAACACTTCCAGGGATGGGGCCTCCACAACTTCCCTGGGCAACTTGTTCCAGTGCCTCACCACACTTGGAGTGAAAAATTTCTTCCTGAGATCTAATCTAAATCTTCCCTCTTCCAGTTTAAAACCATTACCCCTCGTCCTGTCACTACATGCTCTTGTAAAAAGTCCCTCTCCAGCTTTCTTGTAGGCCCCTTTCGGACACTGAAAGGCTGCTATAAGGTGTCCCTGGAGCCTTCTCTTCTCCAGGCTGAACAACCCCCCAACTCTCTCAGCCTGTTTTAATAGGAGAGGTGCTCCAGCCCTCTGATCATCTTTGTGGCCCTCCTCTGGACCTGCTCCAACAGGTCTATGTCCTTCTTATGTTGGGGGCTCCAGAGCTGAACACAGTACTCCAAGTGGGGTCTCACGAGAGCAGAGTAGAGGGGGAGAATCACCTCCCTTGACCTGCTGGCCATGCTTCTTTTGATGCAGCCCAGAATGCGGTTGACCTTTTGGGCTGTGAGTGCACATTGCCGGCTCATGTTGAGCTTCTCATCCACCAACACCCCCAAGTCCCTCTCCTCAGGGCTGCTCTCAGTCCATTCTCTGCCCAGCCTGTATTTAATGCACTGGATGTATCCAATCACTTCTTCAATGTCCCTAACACATCCATAAGTGGCAAGGAAATCTGACAGCACCTACGGGGGTAAAATTTAGCAAATAAGATAATCTTTAGTTGTTTCTTGAATTTAAAAGTTGTGAAACTTCTTCATATTATTGTTAATTGGCATCTTATGTCACCCTTAATATCAATGACAAAAATTTAGTGCCAGCAAAATTCATTACATTCCATTTTTGCGTTAATAAATAAAGAATTCTTCTGTATCTCTTTTCTCTATAAAGCAGTATGGAGACGCAAAGGCTACAAGCCACCTAAGCTTACATACATACTGTATTTGTTGCTTTTCACATTATCATTGCAACATAATATAAGCAAGTCATTTCCCCCACTCTTCTTTTGGTCACATGCAGATTCTGAATAGACTTTTCTTGGATTGCTTGGAGGAAATTCTTATTAAACAGGATGTGCCGCTTCCTCAGGGTGACAGGTTATATACAAAGATTTTTCATCAAAATGAAAACTGCTTCATTTGCTGCCAACCATATGTAAAGCAAGAAGAAAAGTCTGGCCTTAGTGACTCCTAGGAGACTTAAAATGGAGACTAAACAGAAAACACATACATTATAAATGTTCTTTTTTAAAACATAGTTTTACAAGACTCTCAAAATGTGGAGAATTGAAAAATATATTCAAACAACTAGGTAGTCAGGGATGCAAACATATACAGTTTTGAAAATAGATTGGTGGATTTTAAGTCTAGAAGGGATGGTTGTAGTCACTTATCTAATATCCTGCATACTGCAGATGAACAAATGAGTGGGACAAATCCACTCCTGCTTTAAGTGCAAATTTATTCAGAGTGACAACAATTGGTCCTGTGCACCCAATGATCTGAAGAGTTGGCTGATTTGGCAAAAAAAGTGTATGAAATTTCCAGTATCCAGAGTACCTAAATTAACTATTTTTTTCCAAAAAGACCAACTTGATCTCAAATGTTGATCATAATGCTGGATCTCTAAAGCATTCATTTGATATATTTATGTCCTGTCATTGTCAGTCATGTGGCCATTAGTGAGTTGAGGCTTTAATTTCTCAGTATAGCCTCTTTGTTGTGGTAGATCAGTATTAATTTTATTATATAGTACTACTGACAGAAAAGACCTCTAATTATCTATTTTGGGATTCTTTATCTGGTGTTTAAAGGCTTGCTATAAACTTATCCTAGAGAATGTGAAAGAAACACATGGCAAAAGATAAAAAGCAGATCATGTTAGTGGGTTTGAGAGTGTTGTGTGGTCTTCCTTTTTTTCATATTTTGACCCGATATTTTTTGTTTGGTTTGGTGTGAAGTGTGGCAAACTTGAAAAAAGTAAATCTTGCCTTAAGATAAGAAGAATACTAAAGATGCTTTCAGATTAAACCATCAATTATACAGCAAGTGTTTTTGTATATTCTCTGGAATATTCTTGTGTATTCTGCTATTACTTTTTAAATAAAGATAAGAAATACATATAAACTCTTGCAGATTCTGATGCAAAACCAACAAGTGTCCTCATTTTAAGACTTTCCCTTTGGGCAATCCTCATACAAACATGGAAGATCTAATACCAGCCGCTACAAAAGTTGGCTTGATGAAACTTGATTTTTCAGTCTGTGTAGTATTTTTGTCCTTATGCCATACTACTGCTGTTGTGCAGTATTATTTAAGCTGTTCTATTTGAATCTTTCATCATACTGATGATGCCGAAGAACTACTGTAATAACCCTGACTCTTGCAGTGACACTACACCTCAGACAAGTGTCAGAAGGACTTAGTTTATGGAAGTAGAAGAGAAGGATGTCTGTCCCCTAATAAGTCATCTATGGCTTAGCCTATGTGAACTTTCTGCGTGCAAGGTCCTGGTCCCATATGCCAAGAGGGAAGGCTGCTCCAAGATGACACCAGTGGTGGGACTCCTTTCATGTCCTTCATGATCCCTGTGCTGCCTGGTCTTTGACCTTCCCAAGCCCCACAGATTCCCACACACATCAGACATGCAACAACTTTACTCTGCTCTGGCACTTTGCTACACTAAAAGTGAAAACTGCTTGAGCAAGGTAGTGTTGTGGATGACAGGATGCCATCTCCCCACCACTTGAAGCAGATATTGTATAGAACCAGGAACACAATGGGGCTGCTGGTGCTGGTCAGGATCAGGCTTGCGATGCAGCCCTGAGCAGAAGACACTATCACAATGCCAGCCCTGTAACACTGGTATTTTGGGTAACACACGTATTGTAACTCACGGGATGGTGAGGTAACAAACACTTGCCTTATTGCTTCTCTCTGTTCTGCTTCCCAGTTCTGGCAAGTGAACCGCCTGTGCTCCCTATACAAGAGGTTCCACAAATACATTACAAGTTACCCTGCAAAATGAGTGTGTTTCCTTTTTTTTGCCCTGATTTGGTATTTCTGTCATCATTCAGGTAAAAAAACCTGTCCTTCTTTCTCACAGGATCAATACAAGTCACCAGGAGAAAGGTTCTACACAGCAAAGGAGATAGATCCTGCACCTGACTTTCAGCTTAGGGCAAAGTACTGGTGAATACAATGGGCTCATATACAAGGGTATTTTCACTAGTAAGTGGACAAAGCACACTTTGCGGAGTAGCCCAGCAAACAGGAGTAAAAACTTTTCAGAGACAAGGCACTAACCTGTTTCACTAACTTCACTGGGAGCTGGCACTTGCCTGCATCTCAAAAAAAGTGGGGGTGGATTTGAACCTGAGATAGCAAGTAGTTTAAGTAACCTCTGTTTATTTCACACTTATGGCACTATCTTCCTATGATCTGTACCTAAGATAAATCATTCTTCTGTGGGCACGTTACTTATCTTAACAGTACTGCTCAAAACAACTAAAGGTCAAGTTAGGAGACAATAAAACTTATCGATTCAAATCACATTAGCATTTCAGAAAGTCAAAGATATGGACATATGTGGGGTTACTGGGGGAGGAACACAACATTTGAGGTTAACATCTAAACACCCGACCTTTGGCAGAATTGTGTTCATAATTCTTCTGTTGGCTCATGTACTAGAGCAGCAATCACAATTTAGGAAAAATAAAAGGTCAAAATGCTAAAAGTTATAGTGACAATAACTCATGCTCAATGGGAAGCTAACTAGCTATTTAAAAAACACTTTTTTTTTTGTTCCCTATCAATATGCAAATGTTAGTTTTACAGTGCTGGAGAGCCATAATTCTTAACAAAGAGAAATTTTCCCAACATGAAAAATTGCCCAAATTATGTTCCAAGTGCCTTATGAATAGGAACCATGATAATTTTGCCATTGTAATCTACAGGCAGTCAAACCACATTAATTTATTTTTACTTCTTTAATGTAAGGCTCAAGCCCAAAGTATTTTATATTACTTTTTGGGGGGGAGTAGGAGAAGGAATCAGTGCCATTGTGTCTGTACGTGCTGAAAGTGCAAAAGCTACAGAGAGCCATTGACCTACTAAAAGGCATAAAAATACCTGTTATAAAGTGCTTTGAACATTTTTTAAAGCCAACACCCAGATCTATCCTCAGGGTGAGAGCCTAACACAATGAGTTGTCATTCCACATTGCAGCAGTTGGAAGAATGATTCCTGGTAGCAGTTAGCCCAAAAAGTGGGACACAGAGTCTTGTGGAAAGCTTTTCCCCTGGGATGCCATGGTAGTACATCTTCGTAGCACAGCTTTGCTGGGTATCAGAGAAGGCCCAGCTGAATAAGTGAAGACACAGTAGCATAGCTCACGCACAAAATCCAGCTGACTTGCCCGAATCCCAAGAAATCAGGCTAGGATAGGGGCAGGATTTGTGATTTTGTCCTGTGGGAAGACATGGGAGAAACTCCATGCAAGATTCCTGAAGAATATCCTCCTTACTGACACCTGTTCCTGCTTCCAGGCTTTTCTGTTGTAGAGGGGGCAAGAGCGCGGGCCCAGAGCTATGTCACTCTGGTGCTGTGACTTGGCTCTTTGTCCAGCTCCTCTGTGGTAAGGGCGACAAACCTCACTGGAACAGGCAAGCCAAGACCTAGCAGATATCACCTTACTTGAGGAGCTCAGTGTGGAAGGAGGCGGTGATGTCAGAGGGACACAGATGAAGAAATACTTCTCAGAGGCACCCCTGCATTGCCGGAGCAGCATTTGGCAGGCAGAAAGACACCCAGCTGATCTTCCCCTTCTGGCATGTGTGCCAGAAGGGGAAGATCAGCTTCGGAGAACATGGTGCCCAGCAGAGCAATTGTGCTTTTGAGGTCCAACACACACTGTGGTAGTGGCAACTGTTCACATCTCCTCTTAGGACTCAAACAACTTGACCTGGTTTCACGTCTGGTTGTGAAACCTCAGTCTTTGCCCTCAGTACTAAGCAAATTCACTCTTGTAGGTGGCTACCACATGGTAGCAAGTACTTAACTATCTTGCAGCATGATCTGCATGGAAACAATGTATTGTAGTTTTCTACCCCAAACTAAACTAGGACCTGACAACCACAGCCCCACTGTTAACAACCCCACGGTGAAAAAAGGTTTCTGTTATCATCAGTGACAAAGTTTGAGGCTTTTGGTATTTGTGAAGACAGAGCAACCAAACCCTGGTTTGGGTAGACAAAAACCGATGCACTAGCACATTCAGGTTCTTATTTTATTTTCAAGTCTTTGGGAAGAAAATTAAATTATTAGGAAATAGCTGCAATTTCAATGCCACAATTTTCCAGAACGTTTTCTCCTAACTCCTTCTTATGCCAGAGTTACTCTGGCTGCTGCTAGTGGAAATTGCATCCACAGTCTCAGGAGCAAATTATCAGCCTGTTTCTCACCTCCAGCAGTTGATTTCTGTGTCTTTTGGCAAGCTGTGCAACTCCTGTGTAACAGAAGTTTTTTCCCAACTGAAGCCTCAGCGTACCCTCTTCTGCCACGAGCGTACCTCTGCAGCGCAGCATCCTGCTGTCTGGATGGCACCTTCAGCAGGGAGAAAAAGCAACGGTGCTGGCAGCAACAGCAAAGCACAAGGGGATGCTGGAACAGGGATTATTACACTGAAGATAAACGAATTTATGCAAAACTAGTGTTTTCATTAAATGTACCGTAACAAGGATGTTCAAGCCAAACAGGACAAAGACATTCTGGCCTAAAAATATGTTTTACCTCATAATCACAGTACTTGAAGCTTTCCTACAGTTTTCTATGAGAAACAGTTTTCTATGAGAAATGCTTAAGCATGAGGGAGGATAGCAATGGGTAAAATACTGTGTGAATGGAAAGAATATTTAAACTACAATACAGTGACAACGTTATTTCAGGGACTGGATAAATAACCCAAGGCATTTCCAGAATAATGCCTCTCCAGTCATCCAAACTCTTCTTAAATTGGTTAAGCACCATGCTGACAAAAGCTCACTATGTCCCTTTGAAAATCACCCTCGAGTCAGTGGGCTCCAATGAGTTGCAGACCAAACTACTGCTGTAGCAACTCCCTCTACAACACTCTCTGCAGGATAAAATTTTACAGATATTTTGCTTTTCTGTCTGTGAGTACTTTTGATTAAAATTTACTCGGGGTCTTTTGGTCACTTGGACAAGGCATTGGATTTATAAATTATATATAGCACTCCCCCTGCCACACAAGCTGATGTTTGATCATTGGCCCATGCCTAAACAGCAATGTTAACCTAAAGCCCCTGTGTTCTTTTCTCTTCATGCATGATTCTTGCTCACAGAGCTTCACGCAGAGGAGCTGAAAAGAGGATTTCCAGTGAAAAAAAAAAACCTTCCAGAGGCAAACAAACCCAGAGTCTTTAATGTCAGAGTTGTCATTATAAAAGAATAAAATAAATGGACCTAGGAATATTTTATACAGTTTACAGTCCTAATGCTTCCAGTGAGGCCAAACGAATAGTCTTAAGAGACATGATCCATGCATTCAGTGTTTCAGTTAACCTCCTATGAAATGACTAGCTCACTCTTGCATATAATGGAGATACCCAGCTGGTCTTAGTTTACATTAATTAGTTGTATCCTAGGTCATGGCTAAATGCACATTGAATATCAGATTAAACTCTTAAGAGGCAATGTGATCTACCAGATAAAGCACAGGACCAGGATCCAGAAGAACTGGATTCTGCTCCTGGCTGACTCCAAGGTATCTAGCTCTCCCATCTGTGCCTCAGATACTCAATTAGTAATGCAAGAGAACAACTTTCTCTCCACAATGCTCTTTAATGCATACCAAATCTCAGTGTTGCAACTTGCAAAACCTTTAGGGCGTACCTGCCTTTGCACATCAGAGAACGGCAATGGGATATCTGTTTCAGGAGTGATTAGCGTGAAGAGCAAGTGCCTCTTTATTGGTCCCCTGGGCATGAATGATTAAGCCAGTGAGGTACCAAGAGGTGCATATTGCAGTATAATTAGCCTCTTGCACTCTCTATCAGCAATGCAACCGGTTCCTTGTATGTCAGGTATCTGCATCCTTGTTTCAGGAAAACTCTCTCTTTCTGCAGTGGCTGTAAAGATCTCCTGCACAAGTGGTGAGTGTTTTAGTGTTCAAGGCCTGAGGAGCTCAGAGAGGAAGAAGAATAATTAGATACATTCACCTGGAAGAAAATACAGATACTGAGCCAAATGAGCAAACATTCCTTATTTTTACCCAAATCTCAAAAGCTAATAGTTGGGAACAGCTTGTTGCATTATGGTCCTGCTGCCAAAAAACCACTATGAACAAGGATTACTGGAGATCACTTTCTCACAACCTAAAGATCGTGACACACTTCTACATCTCCTTCAACTAGTGCTAACAGTCACAGTGTGTGCCTCCATCACTCCATCACGGGTTGTCTGCAGATTACTTTAGCCTGGATCTCCTCTGTATGGAGAAAAACAAGAGCTTTGAGGGAAGTTGGGATTCAGTGCTCCCTCTTAAGCATAGTGAAGGTTTGTTTCCAAAGCTGTTGTTTCAAGTTGGTCCATCTCTCCATTTATTCCTCTTTCTTTATCACCTAAATTCATTTTGTCTCATTTTTTTGGCCCTGTATGGCCAATATGTCTCACTCATTTTAAAGATGGCTCCTGCCTTTAGTCAAACTATGGTACCAGGGAATGTCATCAGCTTCCTACATTTTTTATTAAATACTCATGGTTTTTCCCTCTGTCTGCTGTGTTCCACAGGGTGGAGCTCCTTTAAAGCATCCTACAAGCAAATTCATTATCCATCCTCAAACTTCCCTTTTCTGCCTATAAAAAATGTTACAACACTTACTGTGCCATTTCACCATGGCTTGAGCCTGCAATAGAGAACATTGCCACTAAAAAAGGCACTTCTCTCCCACCCATACAGATCTCTCCTTTTTGCCCCTTTTTGATCCCCTGTCTTGTGCCAGCAGAAGCAGTTGTGTGGCAGCACAGTGAAGAATTGGGAAGTTGACATGGGTAAAAATAACTATATTTTGCTCAGTTAGCTGTTTTCTGCATCAGCGCTTGTGCCGGGCTAAAGTAGCTGGCAAAGGGAGGAGGCACAGGGGATGCAGAAGCTGGAATAATCAGCCAGAGAAAAAGACAGGGCAGGACTGCCTCTTTTGGCAGTGCTACTGGTTTCTGCTGGCTTAAACTGCTTGTAAACTCCTGGAGCAGGCCACTGGCCCCACTGCCTCTCATGCAAAGGTGTATCACCTCACTGTTTCCTTGTACCCCTCTCTCTCTCCGTCTCTGTCCTTCTGACGGACTTTTGTTCTGCCATTTGGCACAGTGGAATTTTAGCATGTATTGGATTTTGGACAGTGATTAAAAAAGTAGTAGTAGTTACAGTAATAGCAGCAAATACCCATAGTAAGAGAAATGTCTCAACTAACCTAAAATGATTTTTTACTCTTTTCTAAAAATCGTAATATTTCCTCACAATGCAAACATTCTGGTTCATGCAGTTCTTTTGGGCATAGATATATCCTGCTGCAAGCTGGAAAAAAAGCCCTCCATAAGTCAGGTGTGCCTGCACCAAAAAAAAGGGTTCCTGACAGTTTGCTTGTCTCTGCTCAGGGCCATTGTCCCCATCTCTCTTGCAGAATGTTTTTCTAATTTTTTTTTTTTTTTTTAAGAGCTACCAGCAGTTATTCTTTTGAGACAAAATGTTATCTTTCTGAGAGAGACAGGCAAGTCTTGCTGCCTTGGAAAGTCATTTCCCACAGCTACAGAATCCACCAGTCTGAAATGTTCCTGAAAGGGCTTTAGCAAAGTAACTTCTTTTCTCACTTCTCCTCACCTCTCGTCTCTCAGCTGCCTGCGGCTTTGGAGACCCAGAAGGTGAAACAGTATCTAGAAGCACTTCCACACAGCAGTGGCAGGACTGAAGAGACCTTTTCAGGGTGAAATAGCAGCAGAGGAAGCACACAGATCTGATGGAAATCCTGGCAAACTCGAGGCATCTCCACTATCTTCAATACTCTTTACTCCCTTCCTTCCTGATGACGGGAACAGAGTCTCCCCAGGTCCTGCAGTCCCCTGGGAGGATTCCTGAGGCTGGAAAGTGACCTGTAAAATCAGCACAGACAGGCTTATCAGCAGGAATTCCTCGTTCCCTGGGAATGATGCTTTGGAGAGCCACCCTTTCCTTGGCTTGTCTGCTCTCTTTTCTCACCTACCTATTGCCTTGTTTGCGCAATCTCACCTCATTGCCAAACAACCGCAGAAGTGGCCACCATGCATGAGGCCAAGAGAAGATGGCTCTGAAGCTCTTAGAGGTGTACAGGAATCTCTCTCCTCTCTGTCTTTGGGGGAGAGGTAAGCACAGGCCTGTTTCTTTGGGTTTGTGAAGAGCCCAATGGCATTGCTGCACCCCAGGTTCAGCACACTGTACCAAGGTTGGGCTCACATTAGCACATGTCACGATGCCTATACTAGCACTTTGGTTTGAGTTGTTGGCACAGTGGTGAAGCAATTTCCCTGAGGGTCTGCACCTACCACACACTGATTTGGCCACCAAGCGGTCCTGGTGCACCTTGTCTAGATTCCTCCTGTGGAAGGATATTCACATGCCCTTCCAAGTGCTCCAAGCCCTAAATCGGGCAAAAGGGTCCAGGGCAAAACCACTTCTTTGGGCAGCTTTGAACCACATGTTCTGGGGACATATTGATGCAGGAGATGAGACAAAATCCAGTCCCAGTTAAATCCCCTGAGCCACATAGCGTGAAGGTGTAAGGGCTTCAGTGCCACCTGTTTCTATAAAATAATCCACTTCTCTCATGCCAAATCACTTGCTAATGAAGGCATAGCCGCTGTTGTGTGATTATATCCTCACTAACTTTCATCACCCAGGCATGAGTTTCTTACATTTCCTTCTGTTCTCCTTACCAAAAGCCTTGATTGCAGAAAAACAGCATAAAGAAACCTGCTGTAACACTGCTAATTTGATGTGTACTTTGAACTTAATTTTGAAATATATTTGAAAACTTACTATTAAAATGTTTAATGTTCTCATTTCTGTCTTCCACTGATTGCTGACACTCGGTAGAAATAAACCCTCCTCCGTTTTACATGTATTTTGATGATTTTAATAGCATTTTCTTGCGTTGTTAACAACCACATGAAAACTTCACAAGGCAGATTTAAGCATGGGCTATGCACACCTGGTTCTGTAACCAGGGTCTCTGGGACCCTAGTGATAACTTCCCCTGGGGTTTTCCCCTTCTTTTTCACAAAACAACCAACTCATTTCTTACTCTGCTAGGTTTTATATCAATATCTGATCTATGTTAGAAAACTCTCACATTTCTGCTGTCGTCTGAATGTCAGACCACTTTCCCCCCAAGAACTTATCACAAGAAACAGGCAGAGAACCAAGAGTGCTAGTAATATTTGTCTAATGACTCTGTCTCAGTTGCACCAGAGTGATAAACCAGCAAACAGAGCGAGCACTCTGGCAAAAAGCTTGTCTTTGAAGGTGTACGATATCGTGTCAAAACCAGCTACAGAATATTTACTGATGGCTCAGAAATATTTCTCACCTCTGTCTAAACGTAGCACATTTGAAGCAAGAAAAGAAGGACTACATCACAGACAGGAAACATTAAATAATTAATTACTTCTTTTTGGCACAAGTTGTACAGCCCCGAGCTTCTTATAATGTATAAAATAGAGTACACCTGTCACGTCTTGAATGAACACGAAACCGGGACTTGCAAAATTAAATACATCTGCAATAAATTGTCTCAGTTTCAAATTGGAAGTTATATTTGTAGTAGGTAGTCACGTAGTAGGATAAGTAGTTTATGCATGTGTGCTTTTTAGTAGGTGGATTTCAGTTTCTACCTTCTGTCTCAGAAGCAGCAATAGTATTTTGGCATATGGGCTTATACTGGGGGTAGGGGAATCGATTTTTTTTTAATTTAAAACACACCAGTAGTCCTAAGTAGTTTGATACGTAGATATATTCTTTACATGACAGAAAGAAACTGCTTTTGTCCTAAAGGTCACAGGAGTGAGGGTCAATGGTGCTGGGCTCCAACGTTAGTTTGCATCTGCTGTAAAATGTTGGTCAAGACAAAGTCAGTATTTTTAACGTATCTGTGTCCATTTTTACTTCCCAGCCCTAAGAAGGTACACTTTAAGCAACCTAAGGTCAGATACCAGAAATTTAACTGGTGTGAAATGGGCCTTTGCCTGGACTCATTTGCTGAGCTGAGAAGCCATGTGTGGGACCTGCTTCCAGTACCCTTGTTAGGTTAACCAGAACTCATTTTGGTATCTTGGTACTACGGTGGGCTGCACCATGTAAGCAGAGCAGGTCTGCCACGCACATGCCATAGAGCTGATCTGTACATGCCTTAAGGTAATTTGTTAGGTATTTCCTGATTTCCCACAGCCTAGTCAAAGCTGTAGCTTTGTCTGGGCTAGCAGACATCTAAAGAAGCATCAGCACTGTAGCTGATAACATGTGAAAGCAGAGAGAAGAGATGCAGAGATAGTAAAGAAGTAGAACAGACTTGGTGACTACTGCTAGAGAAAACCTGGAGATGCTGCTTAAGAGAATGCTTGGAAAAAGAACTCAACCTAAAAACCCTTTACTGCCAAAAACCACTGGTCTTGTTTTTCCTGGAAATCAAGGTGCAGGGTTCTTTCCATCTTTCTCTATTTTCTAATGTATGAAAAAGAGTTATAAAAAAAAAAAAAAAAGAAAAGAATTTAGGAGGCAAAGGATCTCTGGAGACCTTCCAGTCCAGCCTTTTGTTGAAAACAGGGCCTTAGACTAGGTTATCTAGGGCCCTACTAAGCCAAGTCTTGAGCATTTTCACCCCTTCTCTGGGCACTCTCTTCCAATGTTTCATTGTTCTCTTGCTGAAGGATATTTTCTTAACATCAGATAGAATTTCCCCTGAAACAATTCACTCCCATTGCCCCTTGTCCTGTCACCATGCGTGTCTATGGTGAGAGTACCTCTGTCTTCTCTGTAACTACCTTTCAGATTTTGGAAGACTGTGATTAGGTCCCCTCAAGCCCTCTCTTCTTTAGTTGGAGCAATCCCAATTTGTTTAACTTTTCTTCATATGAAGATTTCTCCAGTTCCCTAATTATCTTGGTGGCCATTTGCTGGACCATCTCCAGTTTTTTAATCTGTCTCTTGAACTGGCGGGACCAAAACTAGGCACACTATTCCAGGTGAGGCCTAGGAAATGCTGAGTAGAGTGGAATAATCACATTGCTTGATCCTAAAGAAGTTGGTGTTGAAAGTACAAGACTTTTTCAGCTCTGCTCTATCATCTTCTAGTTTTGTCTTTCATTTTTCCATGTCATTCTCCCCGTTTCTCTATACATCCATTCTGTTATATTTTCCTTTCATCCCAAAGGCTAATTCAGGCTGACAACACTCATGAATCCTTCCCAGGGAACACAAGGAGATTCAGAGTGAAATAGCATAGCAAGTTTTCAGTATATTCTCTTGGCAAAATGGAAAGCAGTTTTATAGCTTTTAAAATAATACAATGGAGAAACCATTGCTTCTCCTCCCAACGAGTAGGGTCTTGCTAGAAGGAACTCATGTGTCATCAACTACAGAAACTAAATTTAACAAGCTAACCTCCCCGGGCCTCTGTCAAAAACCAGTGGGAAGAAATGGACTCCTCCAGACCTTGGAAAAATAATAATAATAAAAAAAAAGAAATATTGATAAGCTGTTAATCTTTCTACAGCAGACTTGACACAGGATTGAGCAGTGTTTATGATGGAAAGGACATCACCCTTTTTGTAGGGTTTCTTAATGCCAGCAAACACAGGGGATTGGTTCATTCCTATTGCTGAAAGCTCTGGAATGGTTGCTTTGGCAGAGTTGTGGCCCCCTGGCTCCATGACTGTCTGGCAGCAGTGTAAATTAAATAGGGGGAACAGTCACCGGAAACTTGGGCACCTGTGACAAGGCAGCAAGCCAGGGTGATTTGTGCAATCATCCAGTTTTGAAAGAGAATAAATACATCAGGAAATAGGAAGGCTGGGGTCTGAGAAATGTCTATGGGGTGATATTTTTCTTAATTGTTATTATTATAGCTCAAAAAGTAAAGGATCACTGATCTGTTATTTTATCAAATATGTCGATTACTCTGTTTCGGCAGATATACTTATAGTTCAGACATTGCTCAGCATTTGCTACCCTTTTCCTCTATTGTATCTCTCAAGTAGGTTTTTATTCTTTGAACGATAATGAGAGCTCTCTCCTGGGAAAAGGGAATTCATGAGTGTTAGGGCCACTGAAACAGTACCTGAAGTTGGCTTGGCAGCAAGCACAGCTGGTGAGCTAATAAAGCCAAAATTTCTTACGGATTCCTTTCATTGTGGCCATGTGATGAATGTCATTCTATACCATCTCCAATTCTTCACAGAGGAAATAGAAGGTTGGAATATTTTTGAAATATGCCTCTGCCAGAACCTGCTCAGTCTCTACCTCTAAAACACTTTAACCAAATGTTAATTTCAAAGCCTGTAACATATGTCAATGAGCATCTTGATTCTTTGGCAAGAATTGATTATTACAGAGGACAGAAAAAAGGTGTTGATCCACTAGATCATCACAGAGGTGGAACACTATGGTATGGAGTATTTAATTACTTCAATTTTATTAAGAAGAGTATTAGGTCTTTGAAACTTTGGTTCTGTTCAGAATAATGGCAGAGTGTTTGTTCAGTTTCGGTGACATTGCTAACATTGATTAGACATGGGCCTTGAGTTTTAAATAAAGTGAAGAATCTTTCAGATTCTCCTAGAAGTAGATCAAATAAGAATGGCTTGAAAGAGCAGGCTGCAACATCACAGGGCTTTGCATCAGCATGTTTCCATGGCCACAATCAGATAGTGAGGAACGCTTTTGTAAGAGCGTCTCAATGCTCTTTGTCGACATCTCCCTTCTGGTGTCATATGGCTTTCTTAAAAACTATTTATGTTTCATTCTGAATCGCTTTCCATCACACCAGTCAGGTTACAGATAGGGAAAAAAACATCAATACATCTTGCCCAAGAGTTAGCAGGACTCATATTTGGAGAACACCTGGCAACCTTGGAGAAGGCAGTGACTGTCTTTTGCAAGGGCCTGGGCTACCCAAAGATGCTCAGTTTTCTTGCTGGAATACCCATGTGTGGACTGATACCTTCAAGTGGCTTGACGATAACAGTGAGATCCAGTGCAGCTCTATGAGCTGTCATATCACTTATCAGACCCAGGTCTTGGAGCTTCCTGTGCTGGAAATGTGTCTCTCTCCATACAAGAGGAGACCAAATCTGTAGCAAAGAGTAGAAGCATTCACTTTGTCACCTGTGTGTCCACATGACCTGGGCCCCTCCACCATCGGCTGGGGTGGTTTCTGTAGTGCACGGAGTGATGTCTTAATGTTCAAAGACAGTTAGCATTCTTGCAGCGGCCTGTTAAATACACACGCCACAGAGCGCCCTGTTCCCAGCTTCACCTGCCTCCTTGAGGAGAGTGAACAGAGGTTTGAAGATGCTTTGTGCTCAGAAGGAAAACGTCCCAGGTTTCCTGTTCTGAAGAGAGTGATCCACCATACAGCCCTATCAGAGCTGAGGGTTTTTCAGGCCAAGTATAGACACTTTGCTTCCACCTGAGTCCCAGTTAAGATGTCTAAATTCTCACCTGATTTAGTCCCCACACCCTCACAACCCTTATAACATGAGGAACATAAATAGCAAAAGGACAAGAATTACCATTCAGTATTACACAAATGTCTTTATTCATTTAAGTCCCTCAACAGCTGTCAGCAAAACTCATCCAAAGCTGTCCCAGCTGAGGCCTGAGCTCTGGACCAGAAGAAAATTGCTGAGATAAAATCACCTTTTGGGAAGAACCGGCCACTGAATGTCTAATGTAAAGACTTTTCCCTTCCCTGGGAATATGGTAGCGGTCCTCAGTGAAGAGTAGGACACCAGTGCCTGTCTGGATGGTAAGGTCACAGGCCCCTCCCAGTGCGGTCCTCTACAGCTGAGGGAAGTTAGCACCTAAGATTTGGAAAATTATTAGTCCCTCAGTGTCCCAACACATTACAGCCTGGAACTAACCTAAGTGAAGGCTTCTGTGTGAATGCCAAAAATAAGTTTGTTTGCTTGTTGGTTTGTTTTTAAGGTCAATTACAAATATGGCATATACATAATACTTTTTTTTTTTTCCCCTCAAGAAACAAGAGCAGGTTTCACCACTGCAGTTCCTGACCACCTTACTGGAGAGCAGCTGCGAAATCAGCCATGTTTGGCCATGCTGTGCAACGAGCTTCAGTGGAGAGACCAGAGCTAGCACAGACCCAGCCCAACACATCAGCACAGCCCAGTGCAAACCAGTTGAAACGGGCACAGCACTTTTCACATGCACCTGCACTGCTGCAGGTCAGAAACCAGATCTGGTGAGTCTCTGCTCTGCCGTGTTTATATGATGAAAACAAACCTCCAGTGATTTCAAATGAGTGAGGTATGACCAGTTCAGAGGTTTTCAGCAATGTAAGAAAAAGAATTTTTCTGCCCAATGACACTGGGTCACATCCCACTGAGGAAACAGGCTGCCAAGAAAGTGGAGCTGGGGGGAAAACCCTGTAAAATCAGCCTGTCTGATTCTTTTGGAAGGATAGGAGCCTCTGCTGCCTTTGGGAATAGCTGTGCTCCTAGTGATAGCCGCTCTCTCGTATTCCAATGCCAAGCAGCACTCCTGGTTTTCCAATGTTCTGGCATCCACAGAACATGGCCTAGTCACAAGCCCTATGGCCAATTTGCCGGCCCCAGAGGTCTGTTGCTCTAAACAGCTGCCAACTTTACCTATGTCTAGAGGCAATCCAGTGGCAACCAGTCTGACACTGGCTAGGTTCTTCATCATGATGCACAGAATCACTTAAAACTGTGCTGGCGGGATCTTTCAGGCCATTTGTATTTTCTATATACGTAAGGGATTAGCAAAATTTCACAGGCAAAAATTTTCTTCTTGAAAAATGCATTTTCGAGTTGAAAGAAACAGTCTGTAAACCTGTGTGATGTTCTTCAAACCACTTTAAGCAGAGAAAACCAGGGAAAATGTCCAACAATTCTATGTCTTGAGTTTGGGTATTTTCAAAATGCAACACTGGAAATCTTTTTCAAACTGTGATTAATTTTGAAATTTCTTTAAATGAAATTTAAAACGAAGACAACTGAGAACCCTGTCAACAGTACTTTTGGTTTGATGGGATTTGCAGGGATTTTGACCTTGGGCTGTGAACCAAAGAACTAGCTCTCTGTACACATCTAGCAGGTACAGCTTCCATTCTTCTCAGATCAGAAGTTTCTGAAAATTCATTGTGCTCAGAGTTTCTATGAAAGCTCAATTCAGGAACTCTGTAACACCTGACTGGGCTCCAACATGGCTGTGGAAAGCAGCAGAAAACAGGTTTTCAAGAAATGCTGGCCATGAGCGTTGAATGCAGATGTGATCTGGACACTCTGTAGCCTGGAGGAGACAGCAGCACAGAGAGCAGGAATGTGCTCGTGCTGGCAGGAAGGCCTGTGAGATGGGGCTACTGGTTTCTCATGTTCCCTAACCTGTGAAAATTAATGCTTTTTAGATTCTCAGCGAAGCTTTCTTTAAAGTATTTCTGCGAAGCAGTTAAACTTTTAAGAGTGCCCAAACTGAAGCAACTGCTCCTGTTTTCAGTGTCCTCAATGGACGGGCAAGGTTGAAAATTAAGGTTTTCCCTGCAGATGTGGAATAGCTCTTGGGAGCTTTGAAACAATTTAGGTGTGTTAAACTTCAGATTCAGACTTCAAGGATTTGCATGAAAGGTGTAAAGGGCTTCCACTAAATGCCATGGGCTATAGTATAGTCCATAGACTATTAGATTCCATTACTGTTCTCAAAAATACCTTGATATACCAAGAATGCTTAAAAATAAAGCAAGTGTAAAATTTCTTGTTTCTCAGATCATAATTTTTTCCCAAAAAATGTTTTTTATTTTCCATAAATCTTTCAAATTTTTTGGAAAAAAAAAAAAAACAAAACAAAAAAAAGAAAACAGATACAAGACATTCGTTGTTGAACTAAACACGTTAGGAGTGAAACATAAACTGGCTGTTTCGGGGGAGCAGAAGGCAAGGGAAAAAGTAGGGATTTTTTCCTAAAGTAATAAAGCTGAACCCAAAGTTTATTGTGAACACTCCAGGTGGACAAATTTCCTTTTGCTATCCTGCATACAAACCCTATGCGCTATTGATAATGATGGTTAACTTTGTTATAGCACACTTTAAATCACTAACATACTATAATTCTCTAATAAACTAAGAAAATAGCATATGTTCTCTGTCACCTGCTAAACAGATGGCGAGGAGTGTAAATTCATTTATTTGACTTTCTTTTTTTCATTGCTTTGGGCATCTAAAATTTAAATAATCAGATTCAAAGCACCAGTTTCAATCTAAAACAGGCATGCTTTGGAGAAAGGAAGGATCCTTTTTCAAAGGAAAAAAATGGCTCTGGTAAACAGTAAGCAATTAGCCGCAACATGCTACCAGGGATTGTTTAATTGAGGCTGCCATACTAAATTAACCAGATACATGCCCTTGGAAGGACTAGTAAAGCAGAATTACTTACAGATGTTTTCAGTTATTCTGTATGAAACCATGTGCTGCTTCTTTGATTTTTTCATTTGTTTTTCCACTCCAAGGAAAATTAAAATGCAAAACAAACTAACCCAGTCCTCCTTTCTCCCTAAATGGTAGGAATGATGGCATATTAGCTGCCAAAATCTCCCTGGGCTTCTCAGCGAAACTCTCGATGGATGGATTCATGAGACACAAGTAACTTACAGTTCTCATCTGACCTTAATGCCCATCCTATCAAATTAATCTGCTCTAGTTTCCAGCTTTAAAGAGCAATTATGACTGCTTAGCTTTACATGTCCCATAGATCATTTGCTGTGGGAAGCATCTGGAGAACTGGAAACCAGTTAATAAAATAGTAGGGAAAATGTCCTTGCTGCCACATCCAGATTGAGTGCTTCAAGTATACAGGAGCTCTCTCCCAGCACTGAGCCACATATTTTTTGATTCCTAGTTAGAATTGTTCTTTGAATGGTCTTGCAGTCTTGTCTCTTGAGTTTCCTCGCTTTGGTTTTTTGGCTTTTGTTTTTTGATCTGTAGATACCATTTTCAGGAAGTTACGGTCTTATGAGTTCCCAAATATCATGTGAATTAAATTTACGGGCCAACAACAAATTCTCTGTCCCTGAGGACAGTTTGTAATTAGACAGTATATGTCTGCACTAAGGGTAGGTTAACTGCACAAAAGCAGGCAAACAAAGAAAAGGATCTTACCTGAGTAAGTCATCAATGTGATGAGCTCAAATCTCGTTATCATTTCTTTGGAAACAAAAAACCCCCAGTCTTTAAACTCATTAACGTAGGTTTAGCTGGCACCTAGAAAGGCTCCTGCAACCTTATTTGAAGTACCAAAATCCCTAAGGTTATGCCCCAAACTCTAGGGAGCCCAGAAGATAGATATTCTAGGTCACCCTCTGGGGCACCAAACTATCTCTGGCACTGCTGTAATTTGTATAATTTAAGGCTAGGCACCTGAAATCCAGATATTCCAACACTGAAATTTTCTTTTTAGTACACATCATTTCCAGCATAGTCCTTGAACGCAGGACTAGAGGGTCACTGGCTGAGAGCACTGTGTGTAGCACAGAACCTGAGGTATATGGGGCCAGCATGTGAGAGAAGCCAGCTGGGATGCAACTCCGTAACTCTGCAATATGAACGCTCTGTGGGTGGATCTTTGATTTTTAGTCCTTTCTCAGCCCAGTTCTGTACATTGTCTAATGGCTAGTAAATATAAAACAGCCAGGCTAAGAAAAGTCTAAAACTTTATATGAAAATAAGTGAAACCTTGCACTATGTTTGCTCAAATCAAGAAGAGATCATATAAACCTGGTGCCATAAACAAGACATAGGCTATTTAACCACAGGCACTTAACAGGAGTGCCAAATTAGGAGTTTATTTGCTATTGGCTTCTCTTCTAGTCGCTGGTGAAAGACTGGTACTTCCAGCGTAGAGCAGGAATTCACCCAGAGCAGAGATCTGCATAAACACAGGACAGGCATGAGACAGGTCTGGGATGGGGCACAAGATCAACCCTACAGAGTCTGTATTCAGAGTGCTGTATAGGCTCACGCAATATGACTCAGAGTATCAGACTGTCACAAGCTGTTAAATTTATTATTTAAAAACATCAGTGAAGTCAGGTAGTTGTAAAGTATCTGTAAGAATGTAGCACATAAGAAAAAAAAATGCTTTAATAATCTATTTAATATCTTGCTTCCTATGACTCAAGAAATACATAGACCTGATCTCTAGAGTGAAAGTATATAAAGTACTCATTTTTAATTTAGCCTTGCTCCAGAATCATGTGTCTCATACAGGTAAAGGATGGTAAACAGTGATGGGCAATGATTTTTAATGTTAAGAATAATGATCGGTATATGTACTGTCCTACAACCAGCATGTAAGTATGAAGAGATCAGATGACTTCCTGTAGAATAATAAAGGTAGTGTGTCCCATTATTTAACAATATCTCAACACTCTAACTATGTATCATCAGCCTAGGTTTTCAGATGACTTACCACGCAATTTCCTAGCTTTTGTGGGTTTAAGTTTATCCCTCATGTTATTTTAATGTAGCTTTGTGGACTTTAATTTCCTTTGAGGATTTTATAGAAGTAAAAGTATTACCCAAATGCATTAAAATTATTAGTATTTGCAGACTGTGTTTTTTTTCCTGCAGTCTGGAAGCAGCTCCCACAAAACAGGAAGCCATTAATTGCCATGAACCGTGGAGATATTGCATGGGATACTTATAAGACATTTAGTGATGGAGATAAGGGGTTTGGAAGCTGGTTTTGGTTATGGAAATACTGACAACAGCAGTTGTATTCTTTTCATTTACATCACAAGACCTTATTAAAAAAAAAAAAAAGAGAGAGAGAGAAATCTATACTTTCAGACCAGCTGTGAAGATTTTCAGAGCTTGCAGTTATAGGGAAGCCCAGAAAAAAAGGGTGCCTCATATAAGTTATAAATGTGGGAAAGCTTAATTGCTTTTCCAATTCTGAAGATTCACAGCTAAGGCATGGCCTGTCCCTCGCTCCCCTGACCTTCACTATTAGGAAAAATAGACAAATTGATGTCAGTGAATGAAACAGTGGGGATGAAACACAAACAGCCATTGATGAGACCTGGGAGATTTATGGCTTGAAGGTGGCTGGAATTTAACCTGAAGGTGAGCGAGTCACTGCAGTGCAACAGTGTTAAAGACTCTTACTAATCTGCCCTGCTCAAAACATTGGCATCTGCATCCACTGCACTAATTTAACCTCCTGAGTGGCCGGAAGGTTTAGTCCCTTATTTAGCACTTTCCACTGAGCTGTAACAGAAGCTTTAAGATTGCTATTCACAACCATTATCATATCATGGAAGATTACAGTTGGAGCAGTAACTATGGTCTACAAGCTTGAATTTGTGATCTGTTCCCTCACAAGGGATCCCTGAGTAAAGCCAGAAAGAAATAGAAACGCAAAGCCAGACCCAGTTTCAAAGAGGAAGAGAACTGCAAGCTTACAGCAAAAGAGAATTTAAAAAAATATGTCTGAAGTCAAAAACAATCCAGAGGGAAAAGGGAAGCCTAAAGTCAAGCCAAAGAAAAGACCACATAGATCAATGAAAATAAATATAAGACATTTATAGACAGTCAGATGATCATGGGGCAGCACAGTCCTCCTGGCAGATTCTGAGGCTGAGATAGCTTGCCTTTTCCATTGTTAAATTTCCATCAAGGCACTGTCAGGGTCCACAATATTGTTAAGCATTTCTAAAGTTAAGAGAGCAAACAGACTAGAAAACACGCAAAGAAATAACAGTCTCATGATCCCTGGAAATTTAACACTTGTGACCTGAGCCTGTAGCATCCAGTGTGCTCCTGTTTCGAAGGAAGTTTGCACTACTTGTTTGCACCAGATTTCTGTTGCGTTTAATGCTATATTTCAGGTGTCCTCTGGTAGTTTGGAAGGCCCTGAAAAGAAATTCCAGTCTTGTTCATACTTGGTGTCCATCTTGGCAAAGTGAAGGAGACGACAGCCTTCCTCTGGTTTGCCACATCTGGAGATAGGATTTAGGCAAGGAGTGCTGAGGAACATGGTGGCATTCAGTTCCTGTACTACCTGGAAGATTATCATGTTCAGGATTTAACCTGTAAACCTATCTGGGGTCAGAAGGTAACTTTTTCCAGGTCAGGCAGGAACCTTGCTTTTTGTAGCATGTATGCCTCACAAATAAACTAATAGCATTATATAACATATTTGCAGTTTTTGAAAAAATACATGACATTGGATTCTTCTTATTGCTAGCAAGTAGACCAAGTGAACTGAGAGGAAGCATCTTTCCTGATCATGTATACATTTCTAAATGCCTGAAGCTGAAGCACCAACCTTTGAGGCACCAAGTGCCTTTTCCTAAATGTAATCCTCCTCCTTACCTACTCCTTATACAGTGGGTCTAAGTTCTCAGTGGTTTGCAAAAGGGATTTAAAATAATGTGGGAAAAATCTGTGGCAAATCCGTCCTTGTAACACCTCGTCTTCCTAAATTTGGCTGCATTTTAAGACTGACAAAATCCATTTTAGGTATTGTCAGTTGACTTGCTTAGGAGTTTCAGAAAAAGATTTAGTAAAAATTCTCTCTTCTGATGAACAAACTCTAGGTTTGCATACCCAAGCTGTGTGTAATCCAACCCCTACAAAGTCAGTAAAGACAAAAAATAACATTTCTGTAGTGACTGCTCCTGAGAAGGAAGGAGGAGCTGAGAGTAAGTAGCTGCTGCTCCCACTGACCCTCATTTTTGGCACAGCCGAAGCACGCATCAGGAAGCCTCCTCAATAAAGTGTAAAAGAAACAAGAGCTTTCAAACCCAGTGTTCCTGTCCTGCCAAATATTCACAGAAGCTGCTGGCAAAATATGTGCCTCCTCCCATTTCACTGATGGTCCACAGAAAGAAAGGCAACCTTCTCCAAGAGCTCAAGTGCTGTGCACTTTTCTCCAGCACGGGGCAGAATTCTCTTCCCACAATAACCCAGAGCAAAGCCTTACCGTGTGTGAGACAGGAGGGTAACTGAAAATAGGAAGGAGGCTGGAAGAGGCAAGCTGCGAGGTCCCTTACAGTTCTGTGCTCCCCAAAGGAAAAAATGACAGCATCTAGAGAGAATTGCCCACATTAATTTCTGTAGAATTTGTTGGCACAACTCCAGTGAAGGAAGACAAAACCTTAGATTTGCCCTCCTTTCAGTAAAAGCAAGGCTGTCTCCACCGCAAGTCTATATATATGCTAAGATGGAGCATGGAGACAAACACAGGGTCCCAGTTAAATCCCTAGCAAGTAGGTAATGCATTTTGGATTTGATTGACGTTGTTCACCAAGGAATGTATCACCACCAAAGAACCTAGCTATTAAAATGCGAAGTGTTCCAGCTTCTTGCAAGTTCCACAATTACTTAATAATCCCAAGAATTTAGGGCATTTTTTCAGGTTAAGTCAAGTCAACTAAAGTGTCACATGCTGTTAGCTCACTTTAGATCTGGTCTTATATAATGCCACTGTAAAGCATATCCTGGTAGGACACATCAGAAATAAGAACTAAAAGCACATGGCTCTGTGTCCATAAATCAAAGAAAATTTGCCTATAGGTCGGTAACAATGAGCATTTTCGGTCACACCTATGCTAAGTGGCTGCCAAATCCAATTGCCTGACAGTGGCTTAGCAATTCAGGTTTTGTAGGGTTATACACGCACTATTAAAAAATATAAATGAATCCATAAAAGCAGGGCTCGGTATTCTTTATTCTTAATTTATTTTCCTTACTGTCTGAAATGTGCCTTTCTTTTATAGCATAACTAGGCCTTCTGGCTGTAAGAAGGTACACACAGAGATATTGTTCCTGAAGAGCATATTACGGCTGCCAATGTTCATGCTTATATGATTTCTCAATGGTCAAAAGTTTAAAGCATGGATCTTAGCACAAAAAGGCCTCTGTAAGCATCCGACACTGACTCTAAACCTTCTTAACCTTCACCATCATTTCAACTTCATTGGCCCTGTTACAGCTGGGAAGAGCGTGTAGACATCCTCACCATACCCGTGTACTTCGTGTCAGAGATCCCTGAGGTGGTTCTGGTGAAGCCAGTGAGTGCTTATGATACTGCATAGCACAGAACAGGCTGATGAACCCATTTGCATATGGTTAGATAGCCTGTGGATCCAAGCTGGCTTGGCTGGACAGGCAAACTGCTGTCCTCTGTGTTCTGCTTCTGTGGTTCACACAGTCAGTTCAGGTATCTGCTATTAGATACTATCACCTAGACACCTCCAAAATTTTATGCAGGGAGATTTACATTACTCTACATGTAATATAACAGTGGTGGCATCAAATTGTCATCTATTTTAACAAAACTTCAAATCAGTTCAAAAAAACAGAAAACAAAACCTTTGGCCAAGCCTGCTACGTGGACATGCAAAAGTAGATGATCAAACAGTAAGATATGCAAATGATCAACCAGCAGTACCTATTGAGCAATATGACAAAAACCTTTACGTTTTCTAATCTGATTTCATCAGAGAGCCCAGCTGGAATTGTTTCATATACTCCTATTTAACTAGTCACTAACATACTAGCCAGGCTAGACAAGATAAAGTACAGACTTCAGTGTGTTCTGCAATGACCAGCAACTTCCTTATCTTGTCCTCCTCTGCCACACCTTATATTCAAGGTGAAAAAATGATCCTTGTGGAAATCATCATGAGAATAGCTGTCCGCCATATGGAAAGCCATGTGGTGTTTATTCTTTAGGGTATTAAAGAGACTGGAAATGAACCATTCACCTGCTTATGTGTCTGTTCTAAGGTGAGCACTTGTCCATGTCTTCTCCAAAGAAAGTCATCATCCAATATGTTATATCATATATTGGCCTAACCGGTGTTTGGGAAAAGCCAGAGATACAACCCTGCAATAACCTGGGTATTGCTGGAGATCGACCACTGCTGATCTGAAGTAACATTGGTCAGAAAGGGAACGTTAGGGAAAAAAAATAAACTGTGGTGTTTTGGAATGAAATAAGATTTCTTAACACTGATTGGACTGTGATGTATTTCAGTTTGATTAACAGCTGTGTCTCTCTGAGAATAGCATTAGCGGTCTCAGTGTTGTGTCCATAGTCCCTGGCTAATATTGAAGGGTTAGGGGGTTCATTTTTTATGTGAGTCATTCAGATTTATCCCTGTGCTTACATAATAACGGATTGCACGGTTAGGTTAAGCTCTGTCCAGTTTGTAATCCTTTGTTTCTGTTTCTGTTGTTCCAGAGAAAGCATCACAGATGTGGGTGAGCTTTTCCGTGCGGTGGGATGAGAACTCTCTTCAGAAAGAGAAACTTGGTTATGAGACAGATTTGAGGTGGTGTGGGGAGATTAGTCACTCTGCTGTCTGGAACACTTCTGTTAACTGAGATTTTGCAAATCTTGCTCTAGAGGGAATGGAGAATTTCTTGGTCTCTCCCAAGGGGTGATATAGCAGGAGAATAATAATGTTTGAGTTAGTCTTCATGCAAACCCCAAGAATGGGCCCTTTCCTCTTACTCACCTGCATATTACCCAACTTACCATGCTTTTCCCCATTCTATTCATTCCTCTACAAGACCACCCTTATCCCCTCTTCCAACAGTTTGCCTGTGGTGATCTATTCTTTTCCCTACGTCTCCAGTTCTGTTCCTGTATTTCTCTTTCCAGTCCCTTCAGATTTTTCCTTCCAGCAAGGATGTTCCCCGGGTGGGCTGTCAGATTGCTCACAACCCACAGGGCTGGAGCATTGGGTAGGGCTAAGTACAAGGAGTACTAGGACCAAGCTTGAACATCAGAGGGAGGAGAAAGAGCTGCCCCCAAGCCCCCAGGTCCCCCCCGCCCCCAAGGAAGGTCTGCAGTGACAAGCAGGGAGGGTTGCTAAAAGTGTTTTTTCAGTGAGTTCATACAAAAGCAATGCTTTTAATATCCAGTTCCACAGAGACAGATTGAAAAGCAGAGCCTTAGTCTACATTTCTTCCATGTCAGAGTGGGTCCTTACCATTCCCTTGGCTTCCAATGCTTTCTTTTTCCTTGAACGTACAGTTACTTTATTCAGGTTAGTACAGTATTACATGTTTTAATGTGCTATGTATGGTTGAGCTAGTTAAGCAACTGGAAACACCCAACTGTGTAATACAAGACTCTACCCAGGGAACATTGTACAGCATCACATAGACACACCGTTACTGCCAAGTCCCTGAGTTTCCCTCATGCTGGCTTGCTCTTGCCTACTGTTTGTCCCATCCTTAAGCAGACATTTATACTGTGTACAGTACTATCACATCTGAGCACCATCTCTCTTCTGCAAAGAGGGGAGGTAACAGGAGGTTTCTTTTTTGAAGGCAGCCATTCTTGTCTCTTTTAATAATGCCCTTCAGAACATTTCTCTGGCCTAAGGAAGCTCACGAATGCTGTAAGAAAGTCACTTCTGTCTATTTTGCTTCAGGCACTTTCACCTGCTGCTGCACCCTGATTTTATTTGATTTCAGTAATTGCTCTCTCTCCCTGCCACCATTGTTCACACATGTAGTCCTTTTCTTGCTTTTGCTGTTGATTGACAAGCTTACCAGAAAAGGTCATCACAAGAGAAATGAATATCAGGCATTGGCATTCCAGTCCACACATTTTCCCTTTTGGCTTTTTTCTTTCTTTTTTTTTTTCTTTTTTTCTCTTTTTTTATTTTGTTTGTTTCATGCAGTGCTTAGGTTACAAGTGTGATGAATGAGTGTTTTAAAAAGCAGCAATAGATTGATGACACCCTGTGTTCCTATATGTTTTCATCGTCTTGCATTCTCTGTAGGGATTGCTTTTTTGCTCTTTTTGTCAGCTTTGATCCCTAAGGCCTTAACATGATTTGGACAAAACCTCTTGGTTTAGGTATCATCCAATTACAGAAGCACTGGTAAGAATACAGCAGAGCTTATGTTCAGTTCCTATAAGTTCCTTAGAGATCTGTTTTTTCTAGATCACCACCCAGTGTATTACCCAGACTGTGACTGGGCAATTTCTTGTTGTGGTCACTGGTGTTTGGTTTTGGTTAAATCAAATCCATTTTTCATTCAGGAGTTAATAGTTTCAGTTGCTCACCTTAAACAACACTTTTAGATTGCCAAGGTAAGTTATTGCTGTAGTTAGTTATGATTTCAGTATAACTCAGCTGTTCATTACAGCCAAGTGAGATGATTCAATTTTCTTGCTGATATACTGAATTCTTGTTATAGCAGGAAACAAACATTTTCTTGGTAAGATAAACTCATTTTTTACGGTGATGAATGACTCACTGAGAAATCATTCTTGACAGTGGCTGCAGTCATTTTTAAACACTGGTTTTCTAAAGGAGGAAGACTGTGTTTAGTTGTTCTATTTTATGGTACAGGCTAGCACATCGATGAGTATTATTAACATTTTACATCCTCTAGAAGAGAACTGTGGCATCCATACTAATATCACAGGATCTCATTTTATTTCCCATGACAGCTAGCAGGACAATTTTGATCTCTTACTAGGCAGAGAAAGCACATTTCTTCCAAGGTGAATTTACCAGTTCAAAACAGAAAGAGTAATACCCACACTTCATTAAGCCAGTCTTAATTACCTTGTACATACAACAGGCCCTTTCCCTCTAAGGGGCTGTAGGTAAATCCTTACTGCTAACAATTGTGGGGTGAATGACAAGAGTTGTCTGAGACTGAAACTTCTCTACAGTGTCTGCAATATCAATATTTCTCTTTGCAGGCTGAAAATTTGGAGGAATGTTTAGATTTGCATCTTTTATACAGCAGAGGTTTCCACTCTGACATTTTATGTGCCATCTTGTCTCTCAGATGAGTAGTTTATGCCCCTAAAATGTAAAGCTAATAGCAAAGATGCTGATGGATCTTGATTTTTCCTACTACTCTCCTTATAGTGCTTCTTATGCATGTGCCAATGTGTGCTAGGCCTACCCAGAGGAAAAAAAAAAAGATTCTGCAGCCCTAAAAAGATTATGCTTCAGAGGTCCTTTTCATACATCACCGTATAAACTACACCATGAGTATTTCCATACCTGTTTGTAGGGTCAGGGTTGTAAAGTCTGGCCGTGATGTTTCAGGAGTACCCATCAGTTTGAAATTACTCTGGTTTTGATCGTCCCTCTCCAGGCCTCTTGAATAGAGCTGAGAGGAGCACAACCAAACACGGCTTCAAGTGGCTGGGCTGAAATACCTCGGAGGTGAAAATCCAAGAGTCATCCATTGCCACTGTGCATCTAACACAAGTGTGGCACTGGTGAAACTTGCCAATGCCTCCAAATTTGAAGAATGCCAAACACTTTCAGTTTTAATAGACAATTTTCAAACACTTCACCAAATATGAGTCACTGAAGGAAGTGGCAAGAGGAGGGTGAGTGGCCATGAGATCAGGACAGGGAGAGAGAAAGGGAAATTTGGACTGTTAGAGAACAGGAGAGGAGAAGAAGAGTGGAGTCTGAGACTGGGTGAGAAAGAGGAAGTTAAAGAAGGGAGCTATAAGTAAGAAGATGGAGTTATATGTGTAATAGAGAGAAAGAGCAGAAAGGGGCAGCAGGACTGGGATTTGGACTGGAAACCAGAGAACAGGACAGGCTTTGCCGACAGGCTCATCCTCTGCTCCAAAGCCTAAAAGGGCACCTTTCCCCTATTGTCAACAGAAACACAATTTTAAAGCACAGGTTTCAACCTTCCCAAAGCTAATTTGTAGAGAAAACTACCTGTTTCATACCTTAACTGCCTGGTACCATTTATTCTACTAGCTCCAGAGGTTCCATAGACACCTGCCACTGGAACTAATTTGTCTGTCTTCCTGTTGTAGAACCCAGTATCATACTAAATGATGGAATTTCACCTTGTCATTTTCACAAAAACTAGGAAATGAAAAAAAAAAAGCTATATTCCAAGAACATGAAGAAAGTAGAACAGCATACTCACAGAGTTAAGAAGGTCCAGATGATTTCCTTGAGCAACCGTACACATTATGATAGCCAGGAATTAGATGATTATACATTATCATTATTTGCATAAGACGCCTCCACTGTACTTGCCTAAACTACCAGTACAATTTCAACAGCAGGTCTTCAATATTTTAGTTTTCCTATAGTTATTTCCCCGAGCGTTATTTGATTCTAACTACTCAACACCTCTGAAGGCAGAATAATTAATTGCCTCAGAGGTTTTTCATGGCTGGCATCACCGTAGAAACAAGGTGTTACCTTTCTTTACACCGATATGGGGGGCAGGGGGAAGAGTGGATTCATTTTCCCCTATTTACTTCAGAATTGTGGCTCAAACTAAGGCTAAAAACTATCTACTAGAAAGGACCATTTGTCTGAGACACCTGCAGCCTGACTTTTTAGCCTACTTAACAACTCCAGATCTGTAGCCCAGCTCCCCTTGACTGTATCTGGGAGTGCTCAGCAGGCTCACATGGGTGCACAGAAGATGAGGAACATAAATTTGGAGGCATCTTGTGAAAGTTCAGCCTATCACCATGTGCAAAGGCTCTGGTAGAGGTAGGAGTAGTTTCATTCTGCAAGAAAAAGTCCAAATATCCCAACCATGGCCACGTTGGAGGTACCTCAACTATGAGGTTATCCTTGCTCTTTCTGATGTTCTCAGCTTCATTCACTGCACACCTAAATTTCTCCACACCTGAGGCAGGGATCTGGGAGAGCAGATTGCTTACTTTGCATTCCTGATCTATTCCTAGAGAAAATCCTAGTAGTGTATGCTGTTTGGGGCAGGGCTCCTGAAAAAAAGAAATGATTGTGTAATTAAATATCATATTGATCCATATACAACTTTAATTCTGTTGTGTCTGCTCTTACGAATACTCAACTTTGCCATCCAACTGATCCTTTATTTTGTTTTCCATAGAACCAAATGCAAAAGCATGCAAAATTATTTCTGAGTGTTGATAAATTATGCACATCTCCTATTTCTTTTTTAATAAACCATAATTTCAATGAATCTTCAAGATTCTAAAATGTAATATTGGACTAATATATACCTTATCTGTGTCACTACACCATATGTACTTCCCACCATGCCTGAAACGTGTTTTCTTTCTCTTGCTCTTATGCTTTGTATTTTTGTCTGTTCTCATTTAAAATATCAAAACCTCTACAGCAGCTCCTCTTACTCCAGAGCATCCTAGCTCTCACATTGGGTGGTCCACCCCATTTTATCTGCCCCATGCAGTTTATATGTTCATGCACCTTTGGTGGCAAAGTTTTCTCTTGACCACACTCAGCACATGGCCGAGTGCTGAGCATTTATTTCTCAAGTCACATAAATAATCCATGAATCCACGTTCCTTTACATCAAGCACTACGGAATAACGGCATCTGAAGGGTTGCTGAACAGGTTTGCAATGGAAATTGCAGATGCTTTATCTCATCACAACCCAACAGACCTCCACATCATCAGCTCCTACTGTAACCACTTCTGTGTAGATATGACTCTAGCATCTGTGATGGCAGTGCCTGTGGAGCTTAGGGGAGATGTCTTCACCATGTTTCCAGTTCGCTCAAGCCTTCTTGCTCTGTATTCTGCTCAAGCTTTTCTCTGTCACAGTTTCCAAATTTGAGAACAGGACAAGTTCTCATTGTCGAGCTAGAGGAAAGACACAGACAGGCTGCAGGAGGAAGCCAACATATGACTGCTGTAGCAATATCAGACTTCTCCAAAGTAGCCAACAAGTCCATTCTAACAACAGTATGTAAGTCTTTGCCTTATTCAGAGTTTTCTCCTGTGTGATTTTACGTCACAACTGGCAAGGACAATTTTTGTGTGGGAGTATTGTGGGGGTTTTGAATTAAATCGTTTGAATTCCTTTTTTTTCACATTATTTTTATTTTCCAGAAGAGTAGGTGGGGAGACAGTCAAGCTGGATGGAAAAGGTACTACTGACTCATAAGGATGAGAAATAGCCAGCCTTAAGAAGGCATTCTGGATTTATGCTTGCTGATTCATAACTTCCTACATACATGTGGGGAAAAAAGTGTGGATTCTGCCCTGAGCTATAATCTGCAGGAAACCCGCCCTCCCTTCACAAAGTGAGAGAGTAGTTTCAAAACTGTAGGAGGACTTAACTTCAACTCCTAGAAGATGTTCCCATGAAAAATGTTTAGAATAATGGCCTGAAAACACTATCCCCAACCACCAAGTCCTGCTTTCTCTGCTTTCACAGAGAAGTCCAAAACCAGTTAAAGCTCAAATTTCGCAGTTAAATCATCAGATAAAACAAATGTACTAATCAAACAAGTAACAGAAGATGGCTGAATAGGAAAGGCACAAAGGGTTTTGTAGAGAACTGCTTTTCCTTTTCCATGCAAGTACTACTAGATCAGTTCTTTACCTTATGTCCCAAGTAATTAAATAAGACAACATAAGAAGAACATGAACAAAACCAAGAACAACAAGAAGACAATTAAATAAGTGCAACAAGTGCAACAAGTGCTTCATTTCTAAGGGACATAAATCCAAACAGTTTATTGATTAATTGCATCTTCATATGGCTGCATGGAGCCTGAAGAGGGAAGATTCAGTAGGGGAAAAAAATAAATTTGGGAAAAAATCAAAAAGACTCCTATTCTCACTGCTGAAAACCAAATACATATTGCAGATCATGTGAAACATCAGTAGCTGCAGATCTCATCTTCCCTTACTTCTTGTTCCCTGAATACGGCTGCACAGTGGACATATCCAGCCTAAGGCACTGTCTCAGTAGTGTGCACGATATCCCCAAGCTGGAAATAAAAACAAGATATTCCCAATTTCAAACACCATGGACAAAAAGTCAGATACTGTGCCTAACATGTTGCAGGCATGGCCACTCAAACTGAAGTCCTTTGTTGAAGTCAGCTTGTTCCTGAAAATATGTGTCCAGGGAAAGATGATAATCAGTTCGGTGTTCTGAAATCGGTTTCAACTGTATAATATATGCCCATGGGAGCAGGGAAAGTTAAATCTAGACAGGCTTAAGTAAGTACTATAAAATTGTTATATCCTTTTCCAGGACTCTTACATTCACAGGTTTGAGCTTTCTTATATTTCTGATTCAGGCCAGAATGAGGATCAGAAAAGGAAAATAATAATAACAATGAGAGAAAGAGTTTTATATAAGAAATTGAGATGCTGAAGAGATTTTATGTAGCTTGCGCTGTCAAATTCAAGGCATAATTTAACCAGAATCATCCTCAACTAGGGAAAACTCTATGAAGCAATAATGTGAGCAATGGAAAGCATTTGACATTGGTGGAATTACAGGAATGAACAAATTAGAATTTGGCTTAAACTGTTTAAACACAGCACTGCCGTAGCAAGTGATTACACAGGGCACAGTGGAGTCTACAGTCAAATTCACAGTCTTCTCTCATATCAGTTTATTTTACTCAGAAAATACTGTTTTTCCAACTGTCCTTGGCAAGTTTTGCTGGCACCTAGAGAGTAAACAGATGAATATCTGGGTGACAATGGCCTCAGCCAGTAGAAGAGGTTGTAGTCAGTGGAGGTGCCCTCACTCTAGGAGCCTTCAGTGGGGTGAGGCACGTCCTGACGCACCAGCTGGCTGTCACCCTGAAGAGAATTCATTGTTAACTGGATGAAAATACTACAGTTGGAATTGTTATCCACCCACTTCCTAACACCTGCTTCTCTTCCTGGTGTGATGCTTGCCCTCGCACCAGCCTTAGAGGTCCTAAGGTCTATGGAATGCAATGGGTCATGGGCAGGTGCTGGCCACTGCTGCCCTACAGGGACATGGGGAGCAACCACCAGACACCTCACCAGGACATTGGCATGCACCATGCACTTCAACGGGTCATGGGCACCCTACCAGGAACCTCACAGGGACATGGGCGCCCTGCCAGGAAGTGGGTCTCTCCTCTTGGCACATGGGCACCCATGGGGCACCTCACAGCCATGGATGCCTGTTCTTTCCTCCCTCACGTCCCACCACACATGGACAGCAGCACTGTTGCCTTTCATGTTGCCAATCCACTGGACATACGCTTTAGCTGGAGTTGCACAGGGACCTAGAGAAGACTCTCCTCTTCTTGCCTTTTTCTTGCACCTTCTTCTTGCACCTTCTTCTTGGAGTGCTGGTGGAGGCAGTAAACATGCCTCAGATGCCTGACCAGACAGGTGGTGTGGGCCTTCAACCAGCAGACCATGTTGTAATCGATGTAGGTGCCCTTTCTTCAGCAGTCTGTCTCCATGGAAGATGAGGCTGTCCATCTCCTTCCCTGGAAATGACAGGGCCAGAGGTACAATGAAGTGGGAGGGGGCTTTGGGGAATGAGAAGTGTCCTGCTGGGCTTGTTTTCCTCTGGAAGAACTCCAGCCTCGTCAGGCTGCTCCAGGCAGCACATTGGGCTGAGGAAACCTCCGACAGGCCCCGTGTCATGTTGGGGGCTCCTGGAGGGTTTCAGCCCTGCGGCTTGTGTATCCTTGGGGAAGAGGCAGAGAACCTCTCAGGGCCTGCTGAGGCTTTCTTGCCTGTGTTGGGTTTTGTTTTTTCATTGCAAGCCTTCTTGACCAAGGCTGTTGTGGTTCCCTGCTCCCCACAACCTGGTCCCTTCCTGTGTGACTAATCTCACTGCTTACTTGTTCCTGGGGTCTCTTCACATTTCTCCAGAGGCCAAGTTCAATCTGAGCCATGCAGAGCAGCCACACAGTTTCCCAGTCCCTGCAAAGCAGCCAGGTCATATCTACCTAGACAAGGTAGTGCCAAAGCCAGCCCAGAGGGTTGGGCAGATTGGAGGCCATGCTCTCTGCACCAATGGGTGGTTGCTTCAGGCCCTCAGGAATGGCATCCCTCCTGACCCTGACCCACGCATGGGGGCTGCAAAGGCCAATGCTGCTAGGCAATTTGAAGGCCATGTTCTCTGCAATAATGGGCACTTGCTTCAGGTGTTCAGGAAAGACATCCACCCTGACACGGGCCCTGTCGGGGAGCATGCAAAGGCCAAGGCCACCAAGGAACAGAGAAACCATGCAGAGAGCCATGGTCAGGGAGAGAACCGGGCTGTGCATCATCCTGGTCTCTCCCAAAGAAAAAATCTCAACACGTGACCCAGCTTGGGCTGTCACCCTGAGCAGAGTTCAGGCAGTGACCACTAGGACTTAGTGGCCACCTCGCGCGTCTGTGTTTGCAAGGGTTGCCGATGTGACAAGCCACAGGCTGATGTCACACCTGGCCCCATCATGTCAGAAGGCCTTTCCCCAGACGCCCGGCAGGTGATGAAGGCTGAAGTGGAGCTAGGGAGGATCTATGCAGGCAGATTTTGAAGTCTGCTGCTCCTACTGCTGTGCCTACTTGTCGACTCTGAGAGCAGCAGGGGAGTGGGACTGAGCCCTACGGTTTTTGGGCTGTGCCCTGAACTTCTCAGCAAGAAGGAGCTATGCCCAGAGCTCCATCCAAGCTGTGTTCAGTGCTGTGCCCCAGCTGGGCAGCCGTGACACAGTTCTGCTCAAAATTCTCTTGGGGGCAAGTGGCAGCCCATGTTAAGATGAAAGCCAAAAATTCACTCGTGGTTTGTCAAAAATCTTAACCGTTGAGAATTAGGGGTGTGATTAGTCTAGAACTATTCCTGGAGGGACATGACCCACAGGGTCCTGGGCATGCACTGTTCACTGCTGCCTCACTGGGACATGGGTATCTCCCAGGGGTCCTTGCTGGGCCATAGGCACCTGCTGCACACCTCGCAGCCATGACCCAGCCAGGGTGTCTGCGAAGGGCAGTGTCAGAAGCCTGGTGCTCTGCACCAGTGGGCAATTGCATCAGGCCTTGTGAACTGTGCCCCCTACTCCTAACTCCTAGTCTGCCATATTGTGGGGCAGGTGGCCATTAGATGTGGACAAGCTTGTCATGTACCCGCTTTTCCTTTAAAGGGGTCCTGGGTGTCTGAGAACTTAGATGGGACTTAGACCAGAGTTGCTGCTCCTGGATGGCAGGCCTGTGATCCCACAGTGGTTGGTGTTGCCTCCACCACAGACTGCTTCCAAGGCTTGAGTGAGTTTTGTACATGTACTTTAAGCTCAAGTTATGGTTAATTTGTTAAAATGACCTGATCGCAGAGGGTCGCTGATACTAGTTTTGTAAAAGGACCCAATCTGCAGAGGGTCAGGTTAAAATAAAGTTTTGATTGTAACAACAACTTTTTGTGTCATTATTCTACCAATGTTCCCAAATAAATCTGCCTGTCCCCATAGTGTTGGGTGACAGAATTAATTGGCATAGTCGGCAGGATCCTTGGGTTAGAATGACAACTGATTCTCCTGATAAATGGTATCTATTGCAAAAGCAGTTTATGGAAAATGGATGGCAAGATCCTAAGTGGGATAAGCAGTGACTAAAGGTAATAAGCCACAATCTGAAAGCCATATGGAATTAATTCAGTGGTTGGAAGGATATGCGTAAAATAAAGACAGAGGGAAGGAACGGATGTGCTAACTGTTAGCTGCAATATGGAAAATTGAGAACTAAGGGACTGAGAAGTTAGAAGAAGAAATTAGAAAGTGGAAGAGTGAATTTTCAACAAAAGATTAAGAATTAAAGCTAAATTAAAGGCTGGCAGTGAGTTTGGGAAAAGGGCACATCTCAAAAAACAATTATTGCCACAGGGTATAGAGAAAGCAAGAAAATACCATGAAACACTAGTACAAGGTAGCAGTCTAGACCCCATAAAAGTCTGCACAGCTCTGTATGATAGCAACTGGGATGGAAACACTTGGAATAGGCCAGATGGATCTGATGAAGAAGTAAGTAAAGTAAGTGACTCTGTACCAACATGGCTCCTGATTAAACAAGAAATCACTACTGATGACCCACTTGGAGAAGAACTGCAGAGATGGGATACCACTAAAATTCATGATTTTAATACAGATGATCTGCAAAAAATTCAGCTAAGGTGTCAAGAACAACCTGGGGAATCAATAGTTGAGTGGTTATACCAGCTTTGGTGTGATAGGGCAGGAAGAGTGTCTATTTGTGAGAGAGGCAGAAGACTTAGACCTAGGCCCTCATATTTTCCTCACCCTCCGAGAAGACACCGCTTGGACCTTATGGGCTCTATCTATTAGATGGGCAAGAGGGGTCCATTACCAACACTGAAGGGAGGAATTCACATTCTCTTGGCAGGCCCCAGGTGAATTGCAGGGAACATTGTTACAAGCAGCTGTTGTAATATTGCACCAAGCTGAAGACCAAGCTGATGAACCTAGTCCTTGGGACATTCCTGCTACATTCCCTGATTGAGATCTGATGGGAAGAGGGCCATGGAGACACAAAAATTAGTTTTTATGCAGATACATCAGGGATTACCTGTGGAAATCTCCTTTCCACAATGTTGGATATTATGAAAATTTTCTTCACCGAAAGGGTTGTCAAGCACTGGAACAGGCTGCCCAGGGAAGTGATTGAGTCACCATCCCTGCAGGTATTTAAAAAACATGTAGACATAGCACTTAGGGACATGGTTTAGTGGCAGACTTGGTAGTGTTAGGTTACCAGTTGGACTCAATGATCTTAAGGGTCTTTTCCAACCTGAACGATTCTATGATTCTGTGAAGTATAGAAGAGTATTTGGGTCAAATTCTGGTTTTAATTACATATGTGTAAAACTGCTACTCACAAGCTCTGCCCGCAAGTTAACTGAATCAGAAGGTCATGTTTGGCCTGTGGGAATGGGAATTTAGAGCCGTTATTGTTCCCCTGGAAGATTACTGTGAAGCCTGCTACAAGTTCTGCTGGTGTTTTTGCAGTTCTCAAGGGACTGCATTTTTTCTGAACTCTGATAGAGACTTGGCTCCTATCACCATTTTAATGAGCAGTCTTTTCCCATATGTAATGACCCTTGGAGCAGCTAGAATAGAAACTTTGTTTGTTAACCGCACAGAACAGCATCATGAATGAACACAGCAAGAAGGACCTGTGATACCACATCTATTCTGCAGTTTCGCAGAACAGCATTGCCCTTTACAAAGGGAGAAGGTTGGAGGCAAAATGCGAGGTACAGATGAGGTTTGCAAGTTGTCACAATATCTGGAATTGTTCAAAGATGAGGTTTTCTTTCAGGCATCTCTGGATAACGAATTATCTTGTTTACTTTCATCACGCCAGATGTCACCAAAGTAATTTTGATGTTCAGTGGCTAACATGAAAGATTTACAGTGTAAAGCTGTGCCAACAAAACATTTGAAGAGCACAAGGGCTGCTTCAAAAATAGACATGGATCAATAGCGGCAGAGTTCATTAAGACGACAATTTCTTTATTATGCTAGGAAAAGACATGATAGTTTCATTAGCAATAGAAGGAAGACTCCCTAAGAGTTTAAAGCTTACTGTATTAGTGTTTATATTACTTGTAAGGAATTGATATTTAGGCCTTTTTCTTGGCTTTATCCTAGTTGCTAGGCTACAGAGTTGCCTGTGACATGATAAGCTTTAACAATCAAGATGTAAGAAAACTATATCCAACAAAGATATGTGTGAATGATTGCTCTTTTTTCAATGTCACTTTAGGAAAAAAGAGGAGCTGGGAGAACACACTTTTAACAGTTCTTGGAAGAACTCTGTTGAGGTTATGGAGACCTCTGCCTGCTACCCTCCGATGAAGTTTTAACATCACGTAACTGGAAGGATAATATTATTTTCTCACATTCCCTGAAAGAGACTGAAACCAACACAAAGGCAAATGATCGGCCCATTTGCTCCTCTGTGGTGGGCCATGGGCTCCTGGCACCCTGTCTTTCTCCCAGCCACCTTTCCAACCCTGAGTGCCTTGTCCCACCTGCCCGCAGCAGTTCCCACAGGCTCAATCCCTCCACTCCCTTGACCATGGAGCAGAAGGGAGCGCCAAGGTCAGGCAGCATGGCTGCAATTTTGCTCCCTGGTATCCAGCTGCCAGAGTTCAGCTTTGAGATTTATGGGTGAAGCAGGCTGCAGTGGGTTTTTCTTTCTCCCCCATGCCCTGCTGGGCTGTCAGTAACCCATCAAAGCAGACGAAACACTGGCAGAGCAGGTTTTAATGTCATCAAGCACAAGTCATTAACCTTAACTAGACAAGAGGAACAGCCTTCAGGGATCCATTGTTATCTCTAAAGGAGACGGAGGAAATGAAAATGTGACGTGCCTCTGTGGGGTCTGTAGATCTCCGAGTTCATTTCTTTTAGTGCCTTAGGAAAGGAAAACAAAGATGGATTTCAGCTTTTAGTGCTTTTCTACTAAGATTAATGGTTTGTAGCGCCCATAACAACTATATTATTCTTGTAACAATAAGAATTATTATCTAATGGTTTTTGCATTGTGCTCCCCTTTTGCTTGCAGCTTTGGTGTACCTGTCACACACCTGCTTGGTTGGAACAAGGATAATGAACCGTTCACTTGACAAATTCCAACTTTCTGCTGGCAAAGAACGAATGCCTTTCTCAGGTAAAGGGATCAGCACGGTATTTTGAGGACTAGCTTTTCTGTTGATTGCTGGGATGTTGTTTACAAAGGTTTCCACAAAGAAAAGCAAACTGATTTCAGCAGACATTTCACCACTTAACTTGCAAAGAGGCATCAGCAAAGACACCAGATTAAGGCTGTCTCTGAAAATACTGAAATGTGAACTCTGTTGTGTCCTTGTAGTTGGTTACAGGAGTTATGTACATCATTTTTGTTCCACAGACATAGCAGTGTAACTCTAAGAATTACGGTACAGTTACAAAGATTTTTTTTCTAATTCAGATAAAAAGAATTTGATTATTACTTCTTAGAACATCCTGTATGTGAGGATCTATACCCATTTACAAGTAAACAAAAGAAATAGGGCAGGGAAGAACTGAAGCCAGATCTTTTATATTTGTATTTATGTAACATTTGCAGAGATCCTTAGCTAAACACCTAGAGGATGTAACTTACAAAGCGCCAAGGCACATTTAGTCAGGTATTGCAATGCCTGTGTTGTGTTTTACATGCCTGATTCCCAGAGGGAAATCCCAAACTCAGAGTTAGGCATTTACCTCTCCTAACCAGCTGACATTCATTAGGATGAATCCCAGCTCTGATTAGGCAGTTACATAAATACAACCAATTAGAAATTGCACAGAAATGTGTCTCAACTCACTCCCTTTTCAGAAGCTGAGTTCCCACTTCAGAGCTAAAGCCAAGCACCTCCAGCCTCTTGGGATCTGGAGCCCACATCTTTTCTCCTACAGCTCTCTTTTAGAGAGCTAGGGGATAAATTACTCTTTTTGTCTGTCTCCCTGCAGGAGTGTGAGATAAAGATCCCTCAGCCCTCAGGCTCTCGCCTAGGAAGTGGGAAGCTGGGACATCGGTCTCTCCTACTCTTCCATGGCCAAAAACTCACCGCTCTCCTCAGCTCCTTTTTCTCCTTCAGACCCCAAAAAAGGTTCATTTAAAACATGAAAACAGCTGTGTCACTTGTGCTCTCCGGAAGGTGCAGTCAGGGCATTGCTGGGGCTCTGTCTCCAAGGTCCAGGTGCCTGGAGAAGAAAGTGGGTGTAGGGCTACTCCTGCCAAGGCTGCTGGAGACAGCCCTGCGGGGACCAAAGAACTTTTGAAGTCACAAAACCAGAGGGCTTTGTCCTGTAACTTTGTTTACCCAGGTCACTTGACCTCCTGACAGCAGGATGGCAATTTGAGGTTTTAATTAACATCCTCCTACACTCTAACCAGTCAGAAGGTAACCACTGCATTTGGCTTTTTATTTTGCATCTAATAGGTACTGCTGGCAGGTTTGGAAGGATTTATTCGGGTTATCATAAAATCTAAGTACTGCAAGAAATTAGGAATACATCTTTATTGCTTCCAGATCAGGCTAAAAATACACAAAATCTTCCCAGTTTATAAAAAATTACTGCAGGTTTTTCATTTCTTCCTAGCTTAACATAAAAGGAAACTCAGTATAAAATCTCTTATGTGCATCGTTTTATCCTGCATCATTAAAAAGCCCGAGCATATCTGCTCTATTTGAATTATACTACATTTTTATGCGTATTGTCCAAGCAGATAGATGAATAAATATACACAGAGTGAATCACACATGCGCTACTTTTTTCTAGTCATAAATATATCTTCCTTTTGGGACTATTGTTTTCTTTTATGTAAAGCTAGTTCCCAAAAATGTACAAATCTTCTTTAGGTAATCAGAATGACATGGAGTGAAATCCTGAATGATTTAACAAACTGCATAGAGCCATTCAGTCTGATTCTCCATTGCGCACTGCAAACGATGTAAAGTGAAGGTGAGTGAAATCATAGCCTGAGTTCTTCACGCTTGGCTTGTGGAGAATGATTGTTCAAAGTGAAAAGTCAAAGACATTGCGCTTTTAGCAGAATGAGGAATGTGGAAAGGATTTTGCCCATTATGCCCGTTATGACATTGGTAAATACATACTATTTCCATGACTGCAGCTGCTGATTGGACAAGAGCTGCAATGAACTATAAAGATGTCATTTTGCATTGTCTGAAACTGCAAGAAATTGCCCATTTCAGGGTTTGAGGTTTTTTATGTGTAGAGTAGGAGAAGGTATACCCCTGTAACATGTTTCAAGAGGTGACTTATGCACTACTTTTCTCTTGTTTCAATGATGATTCCCCACTTAAATCTGCAATATATTTGACTAATAGCACTGTAACCCTTTCAATTTATAAATATGTACACTTGTGTATGTATCTGCCCAGATATATAAATATGTCTAACTATCTAGAAGTATCTATCTGTGCATAGATAGATAGCCACAGCATTAACGGGATGACATGTACACATGTATCAATCACCAGGCAGGCCTGAACCACACACATCTTCTCAAACATTCAGAGTAAACATCAGAAATCTCGTAGCCTGAAATCTATGGCAACATTCATCATTTCAAGCTTACTATGTCACCAAAACTTACTTTTCATTTGTAATTATTTATTTTTATCACAAAATATTTGTCACTTTTTAAGAATAGATGTAACACAGTGGCTTTATTGTTATTAATAATTATTCATACTATCTGGTGCAAATACACACAGTGATGCTAACCGCAGACTGGCCTGCTTACATCTTACCTTCACCTTGCACGAGACTGGGCACTTCTTACCCTGATGAAACTGTTATACAATTCTGTATTTCTCACAGATTTATAGGAGCCCAGCAATGGCATCATTCTAAAAGCCTGCTGAACCAACTTATTCAAACTCTCATTCACAGTAGTTACTATTAAAAATGCAGTAATTCAGCTTCTTTATGTAATAATTAAGAAACATTCTGCACTCTTTTTCCTGGACCTAAGTCTTGTTTTCCAGTTTTGCACTTTCATGAGCATTCAATATTTGTCCTCGTTTTTCCTCTGGACCAAAGGAAAACAAGTGTGGTAAACTTACACTCATTTTCCTGGGCCTAGGAGGGTCCCAGTGTAGCTTAGGTTGTCACGGTAGAGTTACAATGAGGACGTGGGGGAAATAAAGTAATTGTATAGAAGGCAGTGTTTTCTGAAGCTGCACAACAGTCAGTTGGTGAGCATCATGCTGACCAACATGCTAAGTGATGTTCATCCCACAGAAGCTCCCTTAGGCACAGTTAGCTCCTGCATTGTAGATTAGTGGATCATAGCAGAAATGGCAGGTGATGCACTCTAATTGGTGCCAATAATTTACCACAACTTGAAAGGACTACATTTTTTCCTGAATGAATCGGGAAAGGTTTTTGTTGTGACCTGAAATGATTTCATTCAACCATAAGCCACCTTCTTCATGACCTGGAAACAGCCTCTATCATAGAGGCTTTTCAGAAGATGGGGTCATTCATGATGCACTCTGTACTGTCAAAGGTGCCAAATCAGTCCTGAGTGGCCAGCTGTATGCCCAGACATGAGCTGCACAGTGCCTTCATTGTAACCTAGAAATTTATGACAAGCATCATGGAGTTTTTTGTTCAGCTCAGTCACCTACTCTGCCATACTCAGTCAAGCTGCTCTGTCAGCTCTCAGGTTGTTAGTTCAAATGGGAAAGAAGGGAGAGCAAAACCAGTTACACTTTATTCATGTGGCTGCAGCCTGAAGGACTGAAAATACTTCTAGTTTGCAGGCACCACTTGTAAGTGCATGCTTTGGTGGCCCATTGGTCTCAGAAGACAGAGCTGCAGCAGAGAGACATCAGATGACTGTGTACTGTTACATCAGGGACTCAGAGGAAACACACAATTGCTATGTACCCACCCCCAAAAAATAAAATCCTCCCCAAAAAACCCCTTGCAAGCACAGAACTTAGAGCTACAATAGAGACCATCACAAGGAAAATCACACCCACCGTTCAGCGCCACTAGAGCAAAGCCTGCTCTGTGCCTACCAGACCTCATCTTTACAGACCTCCATTCTCCTTGTATAATTCTTCTGTCCACCGTGTCCCTTCTCTGTGCCTGCCCACTGTCCCCTTTTCCCAGTCTGATTCTTGAGGGTTTTCCACCAATCTCTCTCCTCAATTTCAACTTCAATGCAATTTTCTGTAATACTTCAGTTCCTCTCTTGGGTCACCCGACAATAGCGAGACACCAGACTTGTGAATCATCATGGAGACGTGCAGAGTGCTATATACCTGCTCTGCTAATCTACCTCTTTCTAAAAGCAGGGTGAGATAGTGATACTAATAAGGATTCGAACATCTGAATCATTGGAAGATTAGAAGCTGTGCATAATTCAGTGTTCAGCTCTGAAGAAAGACGAAGAGAATTGTAGGGTTATGTCTTGACATGCACATTCACACCCACACATCACACATCTCATCAGTTTAATTTCAGATTTAAGAGATTAAAAGGGCAGTCTTTAGCTTGAGAGATGCAAAATTGGCCTCTATTTCTAGTATCTGCATAAGGTATTGCAAAAATGAATGAGTCTAATTGGGATGGAGGAGCTTTTCCTCTAAGAGAATATCCTTGTATTATTGTTTTTCTATGATTAATGACAAATCTGTCAACATGACTTCTTAAGCACCTAGTAATAACAAGTCAGCATTCATATGTGATACTGGACAAAATAAAATTCAGCGAGGAAACAGAGGGTTTGTCATGTTCCTAAGGGGAAAATTATTTTAAACATTCTGGAAAGTACTTTTACCTTTTCCTTTTCATTTGCTTTGACTGATTTTGAGGCTTTCATTCTCCTAATGATGACCAGAGGCAAAAGTAGATGACAGATGTCAAGCAGAGCAGGTTCTGCTGATCACAGAAGAGAGACTTAATTAAAGCCCTGTCACTAGGATGGTGCGGTTATTTGTCACACAGGAGAGATTCTTCTACACAGAAATATTTGTACAGTCCGCTGGTGGAAGTTCTGGGACAAACACGCAGCTCTGCATCTGCGGGCAATTTTCACAGCAAGCGTTGATGTCAGTTCATTGTGAAATTTGAATGCACCAATCAATGAAGTAACCAATTTAAGTCAGACTATTGTTCCCAGCAGAGAGAAATTTCTGTCTTGAAGGAAGATAAATATTATAAATCCAAGATAATCTGATCCTGGAAATATTTTTATAACATGCCTGTGAGGCTTCTAACTCAGGTTATCATTTTCTGATGAAGAATGAGATAGTTCCCACTCTCGGAAGTGTGAATTTTAAATTGATTCTTGAACTTAAGTAATCCTGAAACCAGTTTTAACTCTTCTTTGAATTTTTAAAGTTTATTTCCAGTAATGTGTTTGATACCGATTTTGAATAGTCAGTTCAGAACCTGGAACAGTCAAAAGTTTCTGCCTTTGTAGCAGTGGAATACTGCATTTATAAGAATTGCATGTTAAGTCTGTGTAATACATTGTTCTAGTTACCATGACTACCTCTAATAAATGTTTATATACCTCAGCAGTGTCTACATCCAGTTAAAAACCCTTTATTGACATTCGCTTCCTGCTGCACTTGGCACAATAAACTGAAGCCAGGAACAATTATGATTTTAAAGGAAACAGATATCGCGTGTTCACACTTTCAAACCTGTTTTTTCAAAATCCCAGGTGGTTAGAGTAGCACATACACAATTAGAGCATGCACAATGATTTCAGTCATTTATGGAGCAGCCAGTAGGAGGGCTGGTGCCTGATTTGGGCATACGAACACATGCTCAGGCAAGCTTTAATACCCAGCTCAGTAGCGTTAGTTGTGTTAAAGTACAGATTCCTATGCAACTTGGAGCCCAAAAGGTTTTATAAGTCCTACTTCATGTCTTAATTATTGTGCCTCAAAATATCTCAGGCAATGGATACAAGTTGAGACTGGACGTTAGGAAAAACTTCTTCACAAGAAGGGCAGTGCAGCACTGCAGCATTGCTGCTCAGAGGAACACGAGACCTCCATCCTTGGAGGTTTTCAAGACTTGGCTAGACAAAGTCATGGCTGACCTAATCTGGTGGCGGCAACGGCCAGTGGGAACTGGCATTTTGTATGGGAGGCAGTACACATTGACCATCGAAGTTTCTTCTAAGCAGCATTTTAATGACTTCTGACTCTTTCTGAAAGTTAAGAGACCCTATTATATGAACTGGATGTTGTAAGTTTAATATTCCCATACAATCACATAGGTGCATACATGCACACATATGCTTACACATACAGAAATTGCAAGTAGATATGCAACCTGTATGTTAAAGAACACTAAATATGCATGCATTTTCATTCATACCTCTGCAGACAACAAAGTCCCAAAACAGGACTTCTAAATATCCGCTTGACATATGCGTGTGCATTATTTTTGCTCGGATTGTGGTTGTGGCCTCAGTTGGGGTTTGCAGGATGAATCAGGGAAGGGAGGGTTGCACAACGTAGAGTGCAGCTGCCAGCAGCAGCTCAGGTCCTCCAGGGTGGAGGCATGAGTGCAACCAGCTGCTGCAGAGGTTTTAGCTGGTTCCTACTCTCCTGCCCAAGAGGAACCGAACAAATGTCTGCTGGCTCAGGAGATGGCAGAAAGATAAGATAAAAGTCTGTCACATTTTCTAGGGGTTTGAGAGGGATTGATGTTATCTGCCTTTTGCAGTGCAAAATTTCTGAGTTTTAAGGTTAGGTGCATTGGATAGGTTTGTAAGCGTTGGACTCCAACCCTCCGTAAGAGTAGGCTGGTTTTGATGACTAGACCAGGCTGTGAGTAAGGTGTATTCAAAGAGGAGCAGCTCTTTTGAGCAAACTCAATAAATCTTTGGGCATCTGGAATACAACAAGAAGGGGAATACGCCTCTGTGGAACAAGGCCAATCTTCCATTAAGTGAATTTTGCTGTGCTGGACTGATGCTCATTTGCAGCACACATTTTGATGGGAAGAAACCATCATTTTAATTGAAGAGTTGGTTTCGCTCTAAGTCTCTCAGGCTCTGCAATGCCACTTGCAGTCAAATTAACCTTTGGGCCGCAACTTCTTGTTTGTTAGTCAAAAGCAAATACGTCTACAAGTATAATGAAGTCTACTTTAAGAACACAGAACAGGCATTTTATCTGCTTTTGGAAATATTTACTAGCCTCAAAAGACACTTAAATTGTAGATTTAATCACCTGTGTATAGAGTTTACAGAAAAGGAAACAAATCCTGCAGATCTGATATGCTTAGCACACTCACGACCCACAAGACTGGTGGCCAATGTGTATCTTTAAGGATCTGGTTTAAGGCTTCTTTATGTAAGAATCTTCCAGCAGCCAAATAAGCAGCAGTGGCAATGCAGCATAAAATTTTTTCAGACACTGTCTAGCACTTACTCCTATGACTGAACTGCAGCACTGGATAGAAATACATTGTTAATATATTTGTAAAATTCAAGATGTACTTAATATTAGTGTCATTGTTCTAAATACTATTTGCTCCCCTCTCTAAATCCTTCCTCACAAATCCTTCTGTTTCCTGTCCTCTATTTGCAGCCAAGATAACCCTTGCAAAAGTGAGCTTGGACTCTCTGGTGCACACCAAATCACACACCTTTTCATTCACCTCTCCCTGATCCCTGATATTTCTGGCTCGCTGCAGTTCTTCCTCTTTCCCAGACCTCAGTTTTCCAATACATCCCACCTACCTCAGCTGGTTTTTGGCAGAAGGGGGATAGTGGGAACTGGCAGCTGGCAAGCAGCAGCTCCCAGCAGATGCGCAGCACAGGGAAGGAAGGAAATTCTGCAGCCAGCGGTGCAGATGGAGCCTGACCCTATTGTGTTCACTTGGCCCTGCCGTTCAATGAACAAGTCCTTTCCTTAGCCCTGAGCAGCTCTTTCTGTGGCTGCTGCAAACCCAAGGCTAGTCAACAACTCCTTACACAACCGGACACTAAGAGTTTGCTTTCTTCAGTGTCAGACTTGCCACAGGTTTAGTCTGAGGAACAATAGCTTCTGCACGTATGAAGAAGAAACCCCTAGAAACAGTAAAATAATGGGAAATTGCTAACAGGTACTTTAACAAGGTGTTAGGTAGGAGGCATTCCAGATGAAAATGCCTGAAGTCTCTTTTCTTTCTTTTTTTTTGATAAGCACAGATATCTTATTGCCACAGATTCCTGGCAAGCCAGGTGCACAAGCGTATATTACACATAATATGCAACAAGCTGTGTTAGCAAGCAAAAAACAATCCAAAAAGTCTAAAATCTATCTTCAAAAAAACATCGGAAGAGAGCTTTTATATTAAATCATAGTTTTACACCCTCACAAAATTCCCTCCAAGACAATTTATTAAATGATATTTTCTATTCAGCCTTAACATACAACTTCCTGTTTACTTGGAATTGTAGTATGTGGTTTATTTTGAGTCTTGTGTTTGTTTTGTTTTCTTTTCTTTTCTTCTCCAAATTATTTCAATGACTTGTAAAAGCTGATAGGGAAGTTCGTTCCAAGAACAAAGTTAATGAAGGCAGCAGATTTTGATTCCATACAGAGTTAGAAAACTGTGTCCATGGAAACAAAAAGAGAAGTAAAACCTGTGATTCCCCTTTTCTTCTCTGCTGTGTGACGTGACAAGAAATAATCAGTGTAGTGATATCTGAGGACAAATATTTTGTTGTAGCAACTCCAAGATATGAGGTGCCAGGAAACTAGCATCAGACAAGCTCCAAATGATGACACATACTAAAAGGTAACACCTGCCATTTCCCCAGCTACTGTGTCCTGGCACGCAGGTTGCGACGAGTATGCCTAAGCTATGGGTTTGTGGGTTTGTATTGGTTTTGTAGCTATTGCTTCTGTATAAAAACAGAAATTCGTTTTGGTACCAGCTCATGGAAATACATCACGATAGCTCTTTAAACCATGAGTTAACGCACTACCGTAACTTAAATGTTGCTAATGTCCCAAACGTGGTTTGGGACATTATCTCCCTCACACAGCTACTTACATTTTATTTCTTATTGTAATACAGAAGGTTACAGCACATTTTGTGATGATATGTCAGCAAGCCTGATCTGGGGTGGCTTTTTTCTCCACCTACGTTTTTTATCTTCCCAGATTTTTTCATTTTTTATTGAGAACTGTGTGCACATACTAGTTCTCTCTCTCAGGAGAACACTATATTTATAGTACATATTTTTAAAATCTTTGTTTAAAGAAACACCATCTTAACAGGATAACTCCCCTCTCTTATTTCCCTCCGACGTGACTCCCAACAGCCTTTTAACATCTTCTTTACTCTTCATTTAGAAATGTGGGCTTCCCATCCTTTTATTTGCCCAGAGAATACAGACCTGCTTTCCCTACTCTTTTCTAATAGGTTGTTTTTTCTGTATTGCTCTTGGAGCAGTCTACTGAATCTTCTCTGTTGCCACAGATATAAGTTAACTGCCTCTACTTTAATAACTTGTGGCAGCCCTTTCATTTGAAACCTATGAAGGCTGATATCCATTTGGGAAATTTGGAGGAATAATTTAGCAAACATAGTCACAGCTATGAAACATGAGTCATGTTGAGGTAAAATACACACACACTCCCCCCCACACACACACACGCATACTGGTCATGAACAGAGCAGTTTGATTTAATTTTAGCAACCAATAGCTAAGCCTCATCACCTACTCCAGGTAGGGTTTTGCTTTCAAAACTTTCGGTTCTTCCAAACTGAGACCACAGGGACAAAAGGCCCAAACTACACTTTGACCAGTAGGAAGAAACTAAACTCTACAAGACTACTCAGTGCTACTATTTTTCTTTTTACTTTTTCAGCTAGTCAACACAGTTCAGCCATTCCTTCCTTCCTTCGGCTGTCTTGGTACCTTCTATAACAGCAACCCTGCTCGTTTAAAATGCACAACCCATTTATCCAGCTGTACTCCCTGACTGCCAGTCTGGTAGTGATCTGAAGCCTGACTTTGTCTGAGAATAATCTGAATGACTAGATAAAGTACAAGTCCAGCAAATGGTCAGCACAGGAACATCAGTAAGGTCTTCTTTGATTTAAAAACCAGTCTTTTCTCATTCATTTGCCCAACTGACTAGAACTGAGTAGGAGATACTGAGCTATAGCAAAAGTGATGTTAATTTTCCATTAAACCATGCTGGGTAGCTTGCGCTACCTTAGTTGGAAAAATGCCCTGTTACTTCGTCCTAGTCTGAAAAGATACCTAAAGCCGAGTCTAGAATTGGCAAGGCTTCAGAAGTATCTTCTCAGTGCACCAAAAAAACCTGTCTACCCCATGGCAGTGATTAATTTCCTCTGCATAGGCTTCAACATACATCTCCTGAAAGAAACAAATGAGACAGATACTTATGCTGTAGCAAGAGCATATCTGGCTAAAAATGCTCCATAATCACATCTTTTTCAACTCTGAAAACTTCATCTTTAAGATATCTTTGTAATATCTTCTACGGGAAGGTTGATATCTGTCCTTTAATGGAGATTACCCAAACACTTCTTCACACTATTTGAACATATTTAATTTCTAACCTCAGAGGATCATTGCCTTCATTGCCATGTCAGAGATACCCAGACTGGATGCTAAACAACGTATCTCCCAAACTGGAAGCAGCATTAGTTACACTACTGCAACGCTCCCCTTGGGTTAATTAGCCCTGATTCAGGGGCACAACACTGCAAACAGCTGTGCTGCTGCCAAGGTCCCCAGATAACTCACATGTAGAGCCAGGTCATGTACCTGTGCTGTCTAGACAAATCCATAGTGTAGTTTTTTTCACTCGCACTCTGTAGAAAACTTTTTAGAAGTCCAGGATTATGAAGTCTTTGGCTTCCCTTTAAAATTTTTTCTGGCAATTCCTCCAATTAGTCATGTGTGACTTCATATTTAATAGCTATAATTAAATCATAATTTATCCTGTGCTTTAACTGCGATCTACATGAACAGCTTTGCTTTCCCTAATAGGATAGTTACTCAAGTCAATAGTTTCCTGGCTATCTTCCATAGAAGCGACTCACATGGTAGAGCAAGATTAACTTCTGGAGAGTGCTGAAACATCCCTCATTCCAAAGGATGGTTAAAGTACTTGAACTTGTTTCTTTGCCTGGGGACAACAACAAGAAGTCTTCCTGGCACAAGAGCTTTATTATTCCTCCTAATTTTTGCTTTTTTCAGCTTGCTTCTGGTAACATATCAATTTCTTTGAGTAATTCTGCTTCCTATGGAGGAAAAAAAAGAATCTTTCCTGTATCTACTCGTTTTCTTTACCTTATATGGTGAAAATTACTGTAATGTTTTAGCAATGTCTTTACACACAAATTGCCATCTTTTGGAAGTCTGATAGCCTCTTTCAGATGTTTCCTGTTTTTCCTGTAATAAAAATGACTGATTCATTATTGGTTTCTGTGCAGTCTTTCTTTCTGTTAGTACCGCCTGGTTTACCGCTATGCCACCATGTCACTGCTAAGGTGACACTCTGCTTAGGCTGACTGCTAGAAGGAGAGAATGGTCCTGCCTAAAGAAGTGCAAACAGATCACAGACATGGGGTACCGAAGGCCAAACACACTACAAACTTGACTGTGACTATTAAGGAAAGTCCACTGAGGGCAAAGGGAGTGGGGCTGTGTCTCAAAGAATACCCAATACCCTAACCCATAGATCATTCTTTCATTGTGCTGTTACACTTTTTTTCCCATTTTTCTATCTCTAAGGTCATCCCAGGCAAGTTCCAATGTTTCCCTTTATCCCTTGACTTTTGGGCCCTGAATCATGATTACAGCTATCTGAAAACCAACTTTCGAATCTATTATTATTAATAATTTTCAGCAAAGGTACCAAGCACATAGAACATAGAGTAAATATAAGAAAAGATGAGTATTCTTGGGTTTTATTCTTGCCTTTTTTTTGTTTCTAATCCTGCTAGTTTTTTCAAATTCATCTCAAATTACTCACCCATCTCTCCTCTGACTGCTGGAAATGGGTCCTCTCCTAAATTTTTTTCCCTTCCTGTCCTGTTCTGCTGCTTTTAGAATTCTCTTTCATCTTTCTTTCCACATCCTTGAACAAAATAGTTAACAATAGTAAGTTAGAGATTTGCTTAGGCATGACTATCCACTGTAATCTTGGGGATCCTTTCAATCAAGGTCCATATTTTAACTTTCCTGCTGACTTCCCTAATATCCCTTTATCTATCTAACCATTTAGCAACAATTCATCATGATGAAAAAATTACCAGTTCAAATGACACTTATTTCCTAATTTGTCATAAGTCCTTTATTTTGAGACTGTGTGTCTTTCACTTTTCAGTCTGCCATTTTTCTACATTTTCTTTACCAGCTATAAATACACGATCTGGTTGAAGCTGTTTCTTTGGCAGGCAAGGAGCACAACATTAAAGTATAGGAACTGAGGTCCTTTGGTTGATCAAGTGTCCATCTAGCCCAATCTACCAATCTTGATAACGGCTAGCAAAAGTTGTTTAAGGAATAGCAGAAGCATATGCAATTAATTCAATGATCTTTCCCCGAGGTATCCAACCTGCTTCTGACAGTCAGTCTCACAGACTTCCCGAGCCTGAGGTTCCATCCAAAATAGTTGGCAAGGGCCGTTCTTGCAAGAATTTGTCTGATCCCTTTTTGAAGACGTATAAAGCTTTGGCTTCCACAATATCCTGTGGCAATGAGTTCCGCTATGTATGTATGTGCTGTGTGCAAACAATAGCCATCCGTGTGGCTCACTTTTGGACTTATTACAATGTCTTTAAAGTGTGAAAAGTGTGGCGTTGCTTTGCAGCTTACCCTGTCAGAAGAGACTTAGAGCTGCAAGCCGTGCATGGGAGTCATTTAGCAAAAATATGTAAAGGGAGAGCACAGCAGAGCATGGCAAGATCCTACAGATCCAGCACATCTGGAGCTGAAATGAGCTTTTGGGACATGCAGGTAAGCAGCCAGGCAAGCACCTACTTAGTACTCAGCGATCTCTCTGTTACCACATCGCTTAAGAAAAATGTGTAATTACTCCAGCAAGCAGTTTTACATGATATGTAGGCAGACTGTCTGTGCTACACTTTAACAGCCTCTAGCTATAAATAACATTATTAGGAAAGCACATTGCCTTAGATGGAGAGAACAGAGATAATCACCTTTCTGACTGTCTAGAAATATATTTAGATTTCATGTTTAAAGATTAAAAATAGACTCAACAAATGCATTCAGTTTTAGACATTGGGTTAAGCTTCTTACCCAAATGATACAATTGACACAATAATGCCAATAATTTATTAAAAGTTTTTAAACTCATTAAAAAGCTGGTCAAAAATCTGAGACCATAAAAGGCTCTTTAATTAAAAGGTGAAAATTAGGGCTGTGACAGATTCATTTCAGGAGGTAAAACAGAGGTGGCTGACACAGCTACTCCCCAGCTGTGTACACGTACCATCCTCCTGATGGACACCACTGCCCTGAGCCTGGGACAGCTGAACCACCACAGGTTGCAGCATGGGTTTCCACCCCATATTGAGGCTGGTTTATGTAAAATGCCAGCCTGCAAATTCTGGCTGATTTTGAGGGGGACATTCTGTGTGACTCCCTGGCATGTCAGGGATGTTACAGGCTACAGCCAAGTCTCTGCTGTCCCTGTCCCAGGATCAGATGGTGGGGCTACTTGCCGTGTCCTGCACTGTCCTCTTTCTGGAGCAAAATAGAAAAGCAGTGGCTGCAGCCTATCGCTCATGTCTTTCTTGCTCTCATGTCTTCATTTCCTCCTTCTTTACATGATAGGAAGAAAGACCCTGAGCCCTGTGCCTCTATTTCTGCTGTTGCACCACTGTGCCCATTCCCCCTTTCAAGCACCACTGGCCCATAGACTTGCTGGCCCTTTGAAACATCTGAGTGTCCCACCTGGCAGAGCCTAACCTGGAAAGCCTGAGAGCCGTTTGCTCAGTGAGCATCTCCCCAGGAAGCTGTTGTAACCACACAGCATGCAGCTCCCTAAGGTTAGCCACTTTAGCATACCTTTTGACCCAAGAAGTGGATATAGCTTTGTGGTAAGCTAAATGAGTGAGTTTTCACTGAAGCCAGATTAACCCAGCCACCCCACCCTCTTGCAGTGGGTAGATGTTGATGCCACAGCTTTCACGAGCGTTGTTAGGATGCGTAGAAAGGTCTGCACTGGGTGTCTGTGGTGGACACCATCCGGACCATTAAAGCCCTTTACATTGTTTCTTTCAGTTTGGTCCATTGAAGGTTCAAGCAGCCTCAGAAACAGCAGCTTTGCTCCAAAGCCTGTCAGCCTGACCTGTGACCAGCTGTAACCAACAGCGGCCAGTCAGCTGGAATTTCACCAAGCGGATATGCATGTGTCTGTGGAAAAAATTAGTTGGTCAGATTTATCAAACCAGTGAACTACCTATCAAACTAGGCCAACTAGGTTGGACTTCCACTTTCTGTTTGTAGAGATGCAAAATAAATACATGCATACATTGAACGACAGCACCTTAGCAAACAAGCAGAGGACATAATTGGCCTGCAGCCCATACGGGATATTCATTCACACAGGATACCTGCTATGAACGCTCCTTGCTATAAATTTTGTTTTGGTTGTTTTCTTGACAGAAGGGCAATCCCACACCCAGGCACTCCCCATATGTTCTCAGCAAAGTTGTAAAACGAGCTCTCTGAGTCAGAAGTTACATATTGTGGGTAAATACACCTGATAACGACCCACAGCCTCCCCAAAGGCTTACGTTCTACAAGGATATCTGGTGTGGAATTTCATTGGCATGCACAGTCTTTTATGAGTGCCAAATCCACATGAGATGTCCCACGTGCGATAAATTATTTTTATAATTTATGAAGAGTATAAATAAGGTAAAAAAAAATCTGTATTTTCGTCTTCATTGTTTGGTTCATCTGAAATCAAGTATTTGCACCTTCTGTTGATTATCACATACTTGCCTCTGTTCATCATCTGTTCACCTAGCCAGAACGACTGGTCCTTGATCTTCATGTTTTTCCAAACTTCATAGTAGTTGGCTTATTATGGTTGTTCATCTCAATTACTTCTCGAGAAGGAGAGAATGACCACAAATAGAGATGTGTCTAAACACAGAAACACCGAAAACATAAAAAACCACCTTTATGTTAATGATTATATCACATGTATACAGTATTAACTGAGTAGCTGAGAAGACAAGTGACATCCAAGTTAAAAACAAACAGCTTAATTATAAGCTGGGCAGTAAACAGACAGCTGGCCTCTAAAGGATTTTCTGCTTCCTGCTGCTTTCCACATACGTAATGTTTACTTTAAATTTCAGCAGGCTTGTGCAAACTGGACGGCTCTACTAACTTCTGATTAGATTGTTTAACTTTCTGGTGAATGAATGGTACAAATCCCTCTTTGTGACAAACGCCAGAAGTCAAAGTATTGCAGACTCTTGCCATGCAGATTTGGCTCCTTAATTCAAACTGTAGTAGCTCAAGGTCCTGGTGTGATGGTGAAGAAAGAATCATCATCCTTGCTTACACACAACATTCAGCCAGTGGATAATATTTGATATATGCAAATTTTGTTCGTTTAATTCTCAGAACATCCACTTTGTGATTGCTAAACAGGAAAATTAGAAGCTTCACAATAAGATCTTTCTCTAGTTAAACCAATGTCTCCCTAGATAATGGGGCTGTTGCCACACATTTTGGCCAAATACAGTGCCTCTAAAGCAAGGTGAGTTACACAGTCTTTTTGCATAAGCATTTCTTGTAGAATTTTTTTAGATTAGTTTTAGTTGCTATTAATTTCTATGAATATTCCTAATCTAATCTCCTTTCCCGCTAGGGGCATCACCCAGCTCTTAGCAAAATAGATGGGAGCCTTTCCATTAATTTCAGTGGGAAATAAAGTGATCCCCAAAGATCAATTATCAGATCATTGGTTAGTTATGTGCAAAGCTCTGCTAGGGATGGATTTTACAACTATTTTGTAAAGGACCCATCTAGAAACTGGAAGTTTGTTTCCTGTAATTCATGGCCCCATTGGGTAATGCAGTAGAATGCATTATGAGTGTTAATGTGAGGACCAATAACTAGACAAATATCTCATTTAGTCACTGTCATCAGGGCCCTTGAAAAGAACACCCCATAAATTCTTAATGATAAGTACCTAAAATAAGTGTCACTGAGACACACTGGATCAGACCAGAAAATAAACAAGGTATCATATTCTGAGATCTTTTTAGTAATGTTTAATTATTACACCTGAAGAGAGTACTGTCCTTCTTTTTGAATATTTTTCCAAAGGTGACATTTACATAAATCATAAAATAACGTCTCCCAACTAGAGTAGATGTGGGGAAATCAATGCAGAAAAAAGGTTTCCTCACTGTTTTGTACTGTCTTCCAGCTTAGAGAGTTAAAAACAGATTCCAATTTCCAGATAATCCACGTTTGTCCAGAGCTGAATACCAACACTTCTTGTGTTTTTTGTTAAATCAGTAATAGTATCTAAGTAACATTTTTAAGAACTATTAGTTAGAGATGTGGAAAACAATGAAGAAATCAAATAAAGTGCAATGTATTTACCATGCCAGGTTATCTAGATATCTTTCTGTGATAACTGTCCTTCAGGACGCATGAAAGGTGGGTAAATCATTTGAGGAGTATCACTGGGAAATTACTAATTCAACACAGAGGTTGACTGCAAATATAGGTGAATGATGAAGAGAAGGCAATGTGTAATGTTGAAAGGAGAACCTTTGACTAGAGGAAGACCAGCAAAGGAGTTTCTAAAAGATCAGTCAGGGCCCATCTTCTTCAATACTGTCATCAGAGAATTCAACACAGAAATAGAAATGAACTAATGAAAGCTGGTGACAATTCTTACTTGAAAGTATTTGTCATCACAGTAAGGGATAAGGTTATTTTAAAGGAAGAACTGGACAATTTTGAGGTCTGGAGTAATAGAAATGGCATAAAATGGAACATTATGTTGGACTCTATCTTAAAGGTTCTTTCAAATCTAAATGATTCTATGATTCTGCCTATGATTGCAAAATCTTTCAATTACTAATAAGATCTTTTGCTAGAACACACTGGTTGGAAATAAATGAGAGGAAGAAATAACTGAGAGCATCAGTTGCTCACAGGATGATTATGATCCATCAATGTGATCTGACTGTGAAGAAGGCAACTGCAATCCCTGTAAATCCTTTTTCCAGGAAAGAAAAGAAAATATTAATATCATTGTAATTGTGAAACCTCATCTGTATATAGTTGTGATTGTTTGTGTTCGAGAAAGATGAATGCAAGCTGAAAGAAATATAGGGAACAAAGTCATGACAAGAAACTGAAAGCACTTAACTTGTCTAGCAAAACAGGAACCGTGAGGTGATATGTTTGTTGCACCTCAGGGGTAAAACAGAGGAGAGAGGAAAAATAGTAGAGCTAGAGGACAATGTCAGGATGATTAAGGCTAAGTATAAACTGGCCATGGGTGAACATAGCCTATAAATTAGGCAAAATTTTGTAACCAACAGAAGGTTATGAACTGGAACAGCTTTTCTCCTACAAGTGTGCGGCCATATTTTCACAGTGGAGCTTCATGAATTTGTAGAGAATATAATGCAGCCACCTGAGACAGCAAAGATTTGCACTTCTATGCTAAAGTTTATATATATTGGTTTCAGTCTTCACTTTACTTAAAATTCCTGGGGTATTTTTTATGAGTAGATAGGTGAATCTGGGTGACTCAGGGGCCCAGCTGTCGTTTTGCCACCAGCCCTTGAGGCTGACGACTGGTTGCAGCAAGTTCAAGAACAGATTAGCAATCAGACTGTGAGCCAGAGGTAGGATGGTTGTAATCTTTGCCAGAATATTTTCCCTTGCTGCAGCACCACATGGTATGAAACGCATTGAAGAGATGGAACAAATTTTTTTCATTGCCTTCTCCTTCGCCTCAAATTTACCTTAATAAATGTAGCCCATTGCATTGACCGATGCATAAGTATCCCCAAAGGAGAGAAGCAGGGTAATTCATATTCTTGACTTATTCCTGCTAACAGTTGAACCTAGGATTATTTTCTGTGAACATTAAAAAAGCTTTCCACAGGTAGAAACTATAGTGATAACTGTTTCTTCAATAAACACTTCTTGGTACCACCAACGTTTCTGTTCAGATCTATAGTTCTGCTAGGCATCTGTGTGGCTTAACTGTAAAAGCAAGAACTGTCTCAGGTTGTTGGAAGGATTTGGATACCAGCAGTAATATTTGTACAGTTTACTTTAATTAGCAGTCCTCCCTTTCGATGAAGGCATGTCATGTGTTAACCTTCACAGTATTGTGTGAAGTGCTGTTACCTTTGTTTTACACCTGGGGACCTGAGAGACTATATGACTCACTGAAAAAAAAGTATAGAAATATTGTGAAGAAATCACAAGCGAGATCTCCCAAGGCCTGGAGTAGCATTCCAGCCATTGAATAACCCTTCTTTTTCACCCTAGAAAACTTCAGCTGAGGTTACCAGGGGTTCCTGCATGTGAAAGGCCAATGGGATTCATGCCTGGAATAGAAAGTACACAGTGAAGCCACATATATTTCTAGTCTGTGCAGCTGAAATGACAAACAAAAAGCCATCAATACTTCCTACAACATAGAAGAGATGTGGCTACAGAAGGACTCTTGGCACTCAAGCCCGTTAATTTTGGCTCTATGAATAAAGGGTTGTGCTGTCCTGCAAAAAAAGGCATTCTGTTTCTGTTATAAAAGGGGCCATGTAAGAACGGAGACAGGCAAATACACAAGAGAGCTTAAAGAAGGAAACCTCTGACGCACTATGTGTTTCAGATCTTTATCATTGATTTAACTTGTCCGTGGCAAGGAGCTGTTGTTTACAGACCTCATGTTCCTCTCTGATGAGTGATTTGGGCTGCGTTGATTTATAGAGTGAATGGTCTGACTATGTTTTTGAGTTATCATCTGCTTTGCCTACATGCCCTGTAGAAGCCACCAAGAAGTTTTTCCAGTGAGATACTCTCTGTGGCTTCTCAAATTTTGGCTCATGTCCTCCGTTCGGACTTAAGCACCTATTAGAAATACAGGATAAAGTTATACTCACACTGCTTTACTTTTAGGGACATGAGTCTGTCAGACACCTGAACATCCAGTTCCAGCTGCTAGAGTTACACACCTCAGACAGGTAATCAAACAGCCCATTTACTGAGGCAGTCATTTAGAGTTAGTCAATAAGAAACACCAAGATTAGGGTTGCGTTTGAAATCACTTTTTCTTTGAGAGTTAAGGTCTCTGAAAGACAGCTGCAAGGAAAGACCTTGCAATATCCTTGAGGTCCAAACCCCTAGATTCTCACCTCTGGACAGGGTGAATCTGTACTTTTTCCTTACGTGGTATCCCTAGAGAAAGAACCAAACTTTTCTATTATAGCCTAGTGCTTGTAGTATCTTTCTTTTGCCTGCAGAGGATTAGAGTCAAATCTCCCCTGTAAGTGGGATTACATGGATAGGCAGGTTATTGATCAGCCTGGAACTGAGGAGACTCTTCTATCCCTCTGCTAAAGTATGAAGCAAAGAGGTAAAGGCTGGTGAGAAAGAGAAGGAATGACTCCATGGTCTCTAGTAGTCAGTCTGTCTCTTTATAGGAGAGATCTGCAAAGTGACTGCTACTAAGGCATGAGGTGTTTCCCAAGAAACTTAGATGCTGGAACAGCTACTGCTGGTCTCAGATGAGACCTGCATGTCCTTTTGCTCAAAAGAGATCTCTGTGACAAAGCACAGACATAAAACTTTAGGCACCAGGAAAATTTCAGGTTAAAGAGATAAGCACATAGTGAGGCTAGCAGCTTTTTCTACTAACAAGGTTTTCTATCATGATTTTAGGTTTAGGCTCCTCAGAAACACTTTGTTTCTGCTTTAGGATTAAAATCGTCTGCAGTATATAGCCCTTGGTCCAGTTGCATGCATTAGCTGTAAAGTCCAAAAGCAAAAATAAGCATGAATTTTCAGCTTTGTCCACACAAAAATACTCATCAAAAGTGCAAATGCAAAAGGTCTCTGGAGGCTGTTACTCTGGATATGCACTGTGTCAGGTTTTGGATCCTGCTGACTTCAGAGGCATGTAACTGAGAACAGATCTTCACCATGTGTATCTAAATGGCTTTACTTTACATGCATCATCATCAGTTAACTCACCTTAGGTGACTTAAGTATTGAAGGGGTAAGTGAAGCTAAAGTGGTAAAATAACGTGTAACACCGCATCGTTACATACCCAAAAGGTCTCTCAGCTTAATTGTTTGAACTCTGCCCATTGGTACTGGTGATATTGGTATGTCTCAGACACTGCAGGGACATGCCTTGTGAATATGCCAACCTGGCAAGAAGGCATAAAGAAATCACGTTTAAAGGAAGGTTTTTTTCACTCTGGTCACACTATGTTTTGAGAAAAACTGGCAGAAACCAGCTTTGAGGAACAGCTTCGCCCTGCTTGGCAGCTGGGTTCTCTGTGCCGGCTGCCGGCGGAGCTCCAAGGTGATCTCACCATCACCTTCTCTTTAGCCTCATTTCCTGAGGAACTTGAGCTTCTCTATTCGTGCTGTCTTTCCACCTGTATCTCAGTTTGTCTGTCATTCGCCTCCTACCCTGGTAGCTTTTAAATCTGACAGCTGCTGACAATCAAGTCAGGCAAAAAGTGAGAATTTCTGATGGGAGATGAGTTCCTACAAGCCGTGTGAAAACCAACAGGTGGGCAGAGGAAAGCAACTAATGCAAATTAGAGAAAACAAAAACAGAGAAAAGTTTCAATATGAGCTCCACAAGACCTTCTGGTTGGACAATCACCATGTATGTGTCTGCTTTCTGATCAGCATGCATATGGGTCACAGCATCTGCAGCACTGTGCTACGTCAGCCCATAGTTAAGGGACATGCTTGTGAAATGAGATGAAGAAAAAATGGGGAATTAGAGGAAATAGGAGTAAATAAAGATTAATGTGAGGATGTGCAGCAGACATGAGGGGACTGGGGAAGTCTTACAGACTTTTGAGAGAAACGGTGATTATCATGGGAAGGTCAGATGAAAATCCATAGGAAGTTGGGCTTCCTTGCTCTGCTTCTCATGAAACAGGATATGTGACGTATTTAAAACTAAACCAGCTCATAGTATAGTGGCAAAAATGCAGGCCTTCAGAGTACAGCCAAGCTACAATTTCATTGGATACTGTCTTCATTCCAGATTAGGCTAAATTGGACAAGAGATGTAGCTGCGCCTGTGCAGTGACAGTATTCAGAGTGAAAAGGGGCTTGCAGCTAAGCTTTCAATAAAGGCCCTTGCTGTGTAGCTCCACTGCTGCAAACTGAGTATCTGAGTTTAAACCAAGGAAACATTGGCTGCATCGAGTACTAAATGTGGGTTATTTTCAAGCATAAACGATGCCTTTGCCATGGATGAAACAGGCCTCCATCAAAGATCAACAGACGTCTCCACTGTCAGACTTCAGCTTCCTGTTTGCTGCCAGCATCTGATCCTCTCATCATTCATGCCGCATATATGCTCGCTCACTCCCAGGCTCCCTTCTGAAGCGAAATGACTAGTTTCCTTGGAGAGGAAGCCTGGACGCAGTTGACAGAATAGTTTGCTCCAGGCTCTGCTCCAGACAGACAAAATGGGCTTGGACCGCAGTAGGTTTAACTCCCTCAGCCCACGACAGTTGTCTGATGTTATTCCAATAGGCCTTGTGTCCTCAAATCCCCTACGTGCTGTCATGGCACACCACAAGCAGGCAATACATACTTTGAATTAGTAAATCACAAATGCTTAATAATAAGCTCTCGGGGCCTTATGGGGCTAGAGGAGACTGGGGCCAAGCACTATCCCAAATCAGGCCATGCTGCCCTAAAGAGAATAGTTACTCCTGAGCAATGTGGATGGGAGTCATCTCGCACCACTTGCCCTGGGGTCAGAGACCACCCTTGGGGCAGCTGCCCTGGTAGCACAGACGTGGCCTCAGAGAAGCCAGGGCAGATGCCAGAGCTCCCAACAGGAGGACTTTGCTGGGCTCACGTCAGGCTTACGGCTGGAATTTGAACTATTCACACTGATAGGTGCCACCCCTCGCCATCAGCTTTCACTTGGGAGACTGGGGCGGCCCCTTCCAGCCCTTCTCCTCAGAGGCCGGTTAAAGTATTCTCTCAAAATAGATAATGAGGTAATAATTTTATTTTCCTAGTTGCTTAAGGAGAGTGTTAGAAGAGTTAATCCAGGGATCAAAGGTCTTTGTTAGCAGAGTCTTCTGAATCCCATGTGTGTCGGTCACAAAAATAACACAGAAAGTGTACAGATCTGAAAATGACAGCCAGGATGGAAACCACATCAGCCGCTACCTTCTAATGGCATTTAGTGTGTTTTAAATGTTTGGGTCAAGTTTGATTTCACTGGTTTATGTAATTTGTTGTGGGATTTAGCCAGCTGCTGAATCTTTTCATGCAAGTAAAACTTTCCAAAAGGGCCTTAAACTCCAGTGACGAGTACAGTTATTTGTATGTCAACTGCAGCTTCTATTTATAGGATGATGAAAATATCCCCCAATCAGTAACTCTCTAAGAGACAGGCATTTCATAAAAATAGATTATACAAAACAAACAAAGAAGCAGGCATGTTTTAGGTTAACAAAAACATTGATATTCCGAACTCTTCTCGTAACCCTTATATTTAAGACATTGGTAAATTCAGATAGTAAACCCATTCAGACACAAACACACCAACTTTACATAGGATAAGGAATTTGGGTATTCAGGGAAAAGGAATAGTAAAATACCCTATCGTGAATGAACACAAAAATAAGCGAAGGTTTTTAATGACCCACATAAAATTAAATTAACCACTTTCTGTGATACCCAGTAGAGCTTGCACGAAGGCACTTACCAGAGGTGTATGTGCTTTTAAAGGGTGTTGATTTAAGACCTGATTTGTTTGAAGACTGACTTGAAAGAATTTCAAAGGATGTAGCTTAATTAAAAATATTCCAAACTCTGCATTCCTTGCAAAACCTTTTGACCTCTCATGACATTTAGTGCTTGAAGGTGAGGAGTTGACTGACTGCTTCTCACTTCACCAAAGGCACTCCTGATCCTTCCCCCCATGCAACAACCATCATTAATTGTTGATAGGTGCTCATTACACCAACCTAAAACGAGCGTCTAGAGAAGTGGCAGGTTAGTACGTTGCAGGCACCTACTGCTTCAGGGGTACTTTTTCCAGCTGTGCATCAAACATAGCTCATCCTTTCAAAGACTGCAAGAACAGAGCGTGCCCGCGAAGGTCTGCGCGTTGCAGCCATCACAAAGTCTGGCATTCCCACCAACAGAGGAATCAAATGGAGCTATCCATTAACAGGCCAGTGAGGAGTCATTAGAGGGACTCCGCTGACCCCCGCTGTCTCCCATGACGGATGGCCTGCTGTCACCCCCTTCGAGGGGGCCTCTCACCATGCAGGCTGTTTGCATTCAGTCAACACTTTGCTTTTATAGGCCTGTGGAGCCAAAGATTGCTAGACTTTTGAACCCCAGGCTAACTTCTGTCTGGCTACAGCCTCATTTTCTGGAGCCAAAATCTTTTTTAACAACTACACAATAACTAGCAATTAGGGTAAAGTCTGCTAATCTTCTCCTCTGGGCCTGGAGGTTGTGTATTCAGAATCCATTGGGGTGAAGGTAGAATTACCGCCATCAAAGCCTGAGGCTGCTTTGTAAAACGGGTTGAACTCTAGGTCAAGGAAATGTTAACTGGACAAAGAGAGATCAGGGCAGATAGTGTTAAAATTAAAACTGTCCTACTGAGATAATGCAGAATTGACTGCTTTTGCTCTGGAAAACAGCTGAATGCAAGACATGAAGGGAGGGTTAGAGCATTTCTTTCAAAAGGTGAAAGCATAGTTAGCAATAAAGGATCTATTGGCTTACTTTCATTTGGGAATTTATTTTAGTCTCTTTTTTCAGTAAGACAAAAGTGAAAGATCTATTTTTTTACGTCACCTTGTATTTGGGCCACCCTGTTTCCCAAAGCTGCTTGATTTACTAAATTAAATAAGCTATTTCTTAAATATCTTCTCTCTCTCTCTCTCTCCCCCCCAAAAGCACCAGCGCAAAATTCTTTAGAAATGGAGAGGTTTCTGCTCTTGACTTAAGAGTCCTGAGGACAAATGGGACTTGCTGGGTGGCCAGAAAGATAAACAATCGCAGACTCACACGTACAGTGGAGGAAAGATGCTCCAGAAGAGAGTGGTGCCCGTGCAGTGTCCTGGATATTGCACGAGGCTGGTTTTTGTGCCTCCGCTGCTTGCGCATAGCATAGGTCGAGGAGAGATTCCAGTTTTTCAAGAGATTAGAGCCTAACCACTGAAAATCTTTAAATGTTCAAAATAAGATCACAGATTTTGCCTGGAAATCCATCACAGAGCAGGGCAGCCCTCATTCCACAGCGTGGAGTCACTCCAAAATTAATTCCGCTCGCTGCCGTCAAGGATAACAAATACGCCACTACCCCCTCACCGGTATCAAAGCTGACAGCTCCAACAGGAACGGCGGCACTTTGTTCTCCCTCGTTGCTGCAAGCAGGCCTTTGCCTGCTGCTGCCAGTGGATTCTGAGTCCCTATATGGGAGCGGAAGAATGGAAATATTGAGACCAGCTATTTCCCATGCCAGGTCCCACTGTGCTCTGCCACGGTACCCTGACCACCTCCCTCGCTTTTGGGAAATGGAAGGAAATGCTTCGGCTGACACAGGCAAAGGGTATCTTTGGAAATCCTCAGTATATGATGGCAATTAGCACAGCAGTGGAATTACCTTGCGGTTCAGTTCTCAGGGCAAAGACGCATTTAATGGTGCTGCAATTGCCAGCTGGATTAAGCCAAGCACAGTAAAGCAGATATGGCTTTCTGCTTCCAAGCTGAGCTGTCAGAAAGATCCTCTCGTGGGTCCTCTGCAAAGTTGAAGGTTCCCAGAGTAGCTGGTACTGGTACCGTCATGGCAGAAAAAGTGTTTCGTACAAGCCAAATGGTAGCATGAACAACTCTCAGCTCTGTGGTGGGGCACTTGAGAGCACAGGGATAGACGTCCCCACCCCACATCTTCTTCCCAAGGAGGTGGCATCCTAGAGCTCTCTCCTGGGCTGTGGATAGGAGGAGACTTTCCAGTCTTTCCAGAAAAAAAAGGCAAAAGATAGTCTTTTTAGTTTCCTGTCATTTTGTTAGAATTTCCCAGGGGTTTTAGGAACCCCAGGCCGGCATTACGTTCATGAAAATGTAAACTTTCCCCATACATGAGCTAAATGAAGCAGGTCTCATCAGTAATAGCTTTCTTTTGTGATGGGTAGGTTTTGAATATATTTTCTTTTAATTATATCAGAGTAAAATAAATTAGTGGTGATGACTAATCACGGACACAAAGCTTTTTTTTTTTCTTTTGAAGCGTTCTTCTGACATGGAGATAGAAAATGACAAGTGCATTTTTATGTTAATTATGGCCATGTGAATTATCCTGGATAGATGGCACAACAGCAATGCGAAAATCCACCAAAGTGAAGGGTGCCTTCTTTTCTGAAACCTACCACAGGACCAGTGTCCATGGTGCAACAGACACTGGGATGTTTCTTCAAGGATCGGATTAGAATTAACTGCTCTCTGCTGCACTAGCAGCAACACAAAATCTAGTTAACTTTTGTCTGGCTTAAATGCCTCACAGGTTAAACTAACCAGTGCACTAACTAACTGCACCATGAAGCAATTCTGTATTTGTGTGAATATAACAAATTGGTCTTTAGTCAGATACCTCTCAGACTGAAATGCAAATCTGTCTCCTAATTCAAATGCTTCCATCCATACTCTTTTCTGTTTTAACTCTTCAAAATGCCATTTTGTGGTTGTCAGTGAAAACTGCCCATCAAAACACCACACAATACTTCTTCAATTAGGACAGCTTTTGATTTTAGAATGCGATTTATAAGCACATGTGGCTGTTACACAAAGGTCTGTTCAAAATGGGAAGAAAAAGTAGACAGAAAATGATGCTGCAGAATAAAAGCCTTCTTCCTTGAGGAACTTGTACTTTTGCACATGGGTGTTACCCTGTTGGGTAGATAGTAAGCCAGTCTGGGGATCTTGCAGGCTAGTTTTCTTTTGGAAAGAAAACAAGTGTGTGAGTCCACTGTACCTCTAGTACCATCCCATTTTAATTCTTGAATTTTTTCCATGAACCCAACAGAAGCAGATATCAGGAGGCAGTTTCCTTGCCCAGAAACCCCTGAGCCTGACTTTCCAATTAATTCTATGCCCAGACATCGGAGAATTTTATAGCTAAGCCAATCTCAGCTCAAGTTAATGTCAAAAGATTCAGTTCTGTCTGTCCCTCTATTGCCACTAATCGCATCTTCCGATTCCCAGCATTGCACTGTGTCTGATACTTTTCTGACCTCATGGTGTGCTACATCAAGGCTAGATCAGCAGGAGAAATAGTGGTAAGTTTTGCAGTTTTGCAGGCAGGCAAATGCTTTTGATAGCAAAGGAAGAAACAAGAGGGCACAACTGAAAACTCAGGAGAAGGAGAAAGGGAATTGACTGCCTTTTCAGAGGCATCTGATCATCTGGTTGCCTGGCCTAGCATCACACTGTACCCTGCACCCTGACCGTCTGCTCCATCTCAATGTGATGACCATGACTGCTTCCCTTATAGTCTGGTGACTTTTTTCTTTTCTGTGCAAACAACAGCTTGCCCATCATATTCTTGTTCTTGCACGCACAGACCAAGCAGTTTAGTACTGCTCAAGCTTTGTCACGCACTCCTTGCCTTAGGCCATAACCCATGTCTGCTTCCTACCATCTTTGTATAAAAGAGCATTTGTTAAACTCTCTGGTACTGCATCTGACAGAAGCAAACCCACTGTTTTTAGCCAGGTCTGTGATTATCAACAGATCAAAGACCTACCTGACAACAACTGCGACTTCTAGGCAGATACCCAATATATGAAGACAGCTAGAAACTTCTACAGGGAATGAATCAATTGTCATAATCACCGTAGGTAGAAGGTGCAAGGAGCAGAATCATTTGACATTCACTTTGGAACAATACAGGTTCCTTTCTATGTTTCTTGAATAACAGTAACTCACATTTACAAGAATACATTAGAAATTCTATTTTTCCTTTTTTCCCGCAAGTAATGGCACACAAACGCATAGCTCCTGGGCCTGATTCATCAGTGTATTACTTCAGCTTTATTTCAGGGACTCCATTTATAGTGCTGCAACAACATGAACTATGAGTCCTGTCTGTGATGCTCTCGAAAGCAAAAGGGTAGGATGGACTTTTTAGTGGCTCGTGACTTAGGACTGAGTTGCCTAAATTCCCTGTTTGATGCTCCTCTGTGGGACCAGCTCTCCAGGGAGTGAGGGCTCTGTACTTCCCAAACAAACTGCTTCTTCCTCCCTTATGCTGAGCAGCCAAAACACAAGGGCATTTAGCTCATTAGTCAATTCAGAAAATTCTAGTAATGTGAGGAATTGCCTTGCCCAAGAATTCCTAGCTTCTTCAATCATTAGTCCATATTATCAATTACTATGCAGCCTGCAGTGTGCAATATGTTTTCACAGCCAAAAGAATGCCCCAGTGTCTGATTTTGCCGATAGTTAAGCATGTGAATAACTTTACTGACAGGAATAAGTTCATTGAACTCTATAACAAGACTCAGCAATCCAAGGATGTAGAGAAGAACTGTCATTCTGGAATATAGCAACATGCACATTACTTAAGTCAAGCTGCACGCTGTACCTGGCTCTCAGGAAAAAGGGAACTTTTCTTTTGAACACAGATAACTACCACATCTATTATTAACATTACAATAGTGCCCCATAGCTCCAACCAGCTCTCATTAGCCAAGGTACTGTATAAACATACCAGATGATTAAATCCTTGCCAAAGGAAGCTTACGTACACTTTGAAGCATAAAAAATGAGAATCCTGTTAATTTTATTCCACCATAATTGACAGGGTCTTTTAAAACCCTAATATTATAATAACAAACTGAGGGCTTGAGTGTGATCTCCGCTACTCTTGTGTAAAGCCATAGGAATGCCATTCATTTAGATCTCATCAGAGAGGTTGAAATATGTATTGCTGGCATGAAGCAAAAAACACTAATAGAAGGATATTGTTAAGGTTGCAATGTCAAGCACTTTGAAGCTTACAGAAGAACTTGTGCGGCTAGCTGCCACCTGAGACACCTCCAAGTGTATAAAGTCTAACTGCCGACGAACCCCAGAAAGAGCTACATTTTCTCATCTCTTGCCTTTCCAGCAACATCACCATGGTACCCCGCTTTCTGTCAGCTGACGTGCATTTTCTCCTCTGTCCAACCCCAAAACAGGTGGCCGATCTCATCCGTATTTTGCCCAGGGAAAACAGGGATGTAAAGAGTATTTACACCGCACAGAGCAGAGACACTCGAGCTAGCTGTGATCGGTACTGCTCAGGTACAGAAACAGCATAGCTGTGCAATCAAGCCTACCAATTTTGGGGCAGACTTACTGCACAGTCCTCTACCCCACTGACACAACTGTCTCATATCCTCTTCTTTTTCCCAGAGTCAGCAATGACTGGGGATTCCCCCCGGCACTGCCCACCCTGGCCTGGTGGAAGCCTGTGCCCTCCCTGCTCGGTGGGGCTGGCATTTCCGCAGGCTGCTCAACACCAGCAGCCGGCTCAGCTAAATTTCCTCGCTGCTAACTTCTAAAGTTCAAGATGCAGTTGCTTGGCGTGCGCAAATCGCCATCTTCCAACTGCTCAAATCTTGGGCAAAGCGAGCTTCTCGGAGAAGCAGCGCTGGGCGCATTCCCGACACACCCTGCCAGATTTCGTCTCCCTTCCTCCAGGCACTGGGCGCCGAAGCTGTTCAAGGAAACAGTAACAGATTTTGTTACACAGACAAAAAACAAGACATTTTTAGAAAAAAGGGCCAAGTCTTTTAGGATGACATTTTCAGGGGGATACTCTTTTCTTTTCATCTTTATAGATCAGCCTGAGGCATTTATATTCAAGTCCAAACAAAGTCTAGCAAAGTTGTAAACATCTGAAAAGAAAGTCCTCTTGTACGAGGAAGCACTGGTCCACCTTAATAACAGACATTGCTATCTGCTCTGACGGTAATTTGCAAATATAAAAAAGCTTTTGTTCACATACAGTGCTCTGCAAAATTTCGCTTAAAACAAAAAAGCTGGGTGAGGGATTGTAAAGGTGTGTGTGAAAGACTAATTTGTTCTTCCTGTTTTGTATTCCCAGAAATCAAACACATTTTGTCTCTATTTGTAATAAAAACATCCTACACAGAGTCTGAGCGTTACCGAATTCCTAATGCTTAAATGGAATATCAGCTCAGTGCTGGGCTTCAGCATGGGCTGAATTTCGGCCCAAATGAGAGGTGCTGCACTACATTTCTTCACAGAGAGCAAGGTTGGCCTAGAAGACCCTCAAATGAATGTGGAAGAAATACTGACACAGAAAATGCAACTTAGACCCTAATCAATCGAGCAATAGCTGAACGTTCACTGATCGTGAATTATTATTTTTTAGGTGTTTGTAGGTCCCCAGGACACTAAAATTATCATTTTTTTAAAATAAGGAGAAAAGTTCTCTCACCGCACTGAGATGTTTTGACTTTCTAGCTCCATGCCTAGTTCAGAATCCTGTAATATTACTGTACGCAGGAAAAAAGGACCTACAAAAAGCAATAATGTCCATAATGGTCTCTATTTAGGGGCAGATAATGTCTTCAAGGGGTTCAAGAGTATCGTGACCACCAGTCTGTGGCAGAGGCTCCACTGGTAGACTTGGCTGCTATGCTGATTTACGTCAAATGAGTGTCCAGCCACCAACTGAACAGTTAATGTGTTTTCACAAATACTAAATACCAGTGCTTCCAGTCTGTTTTTGTAAGGACATCATTTCCCAGCAAAGGGAAAAAAAACGTCACCTTTAAACTATAAAGAACTTTTGCCCTGAGTAAACCAAGTGTCAGCCATCAATCTGTTTTTCAGATGGCTTCACTTGCAGATGGGAATTTATTTCCTACAGAGTTGAGGTCAGCAGGAAAAAAAGATGAAAAAAGAGACTTCCGTAATGCCCCAAAACATATCTTTAACAGAAAAAAACAGAGAAGTTCGTTAAAATAAAAGTCTTGGAGTTAAGCAAGGACGTTGCCCATTTGGGAATGTGGAAGATCTCGGCAGCAGGACTTTCCAAAACACTTGTGCATCCAGTGAAATGAGCAAAGTGCTTCACCATGGTCTCCACATTATGGTAAACAGACCTCCCACATAGTATCATTTTATGTTGCTGGTATCTGCAGTGCTGGAACAGCCTAGGGATGGGAGAGCGCCAGCATTTCTGCGCGCTTCCTGCGTCCTGGGGATCGCAGCTGTGAAATAGAGCAGGGCGCACTTTCCGTTGCATCTCTCAAATATAGTCCTGAATGCAACTTCTGTCATTAAGAAATATTTCCTAAACAGACTCCATACCCCCACTTTCCATCTGATAATCATCTCCTTGTGTTTGTGGTAAGTCAACATCCTTCATCTTTGCCTTATGAGGAAAAGCTATGGCTATGAGCACTCCAAAATTCCCTCAGCGCTTGCAGATCCCTACGATAACAAACAACAGAAAGCATCTAACACTTTTTTCCTTTCCTTACAGAGACAAGAACTTTACTCAAAAGAGAGCAGCTTCCATACCGGCTTTCTGCCTGTGCTATCTACTGAGTTACAGCACACGCTTATCTCTCAAATTTGGCAATGAAGAAAGGAGACACATGATGCAGCACCATCCGTTTCTGGCTGTTGCGGGGGGAAGGAAGGGGCAGAGTTCATATACCCCAATGTCACCACACGCCATGAGACACCACCAGTGGGTAGCCTTTATTTCCCTTCAGCTATGAGGCATTTGGAGCAAACTCAACCACCTTCCTTGAAAGCAGCATCTCGCTGGAGTGCCAGGAGTCACTCATACGCACTGCTGTGTGACGGAGGGGTCTGGCCCCATACTTGTGTTCCTGGGGTAACTGAGCAATGCCGAACACGCACACGCAAGGTCTAGGGGGGCACTGAACTAAGCTTAGCAATTTGTTCCACCACCTTCACTCAGGCAAAGCTTTGGTGATTTACAGCGGTGTGGAGAGAGGGCCTAAGCTGTAGCCTCGTTTAAGTGTTCACATGCAATTGTTTTTCCTCGAGCTCTGAATAAAGTGCCATCATGCTTCTCAACCGGGAAAAAATTTCTGGACAAGCTTTTCAGAGAAGCTCAAGAAATGCTCTCCAGACACACGGTTGTTAAGCCTGGCTTCAGTTTTGCTAGCAGAGCTGCCTTTGGCAGCTGCATTTTTGGTCTCTCCCTGCTTTCCTCACCACTCCCCACTCCCCAGAGCGGGGTCAGTGCCCTGTGACACTGGACGGCCCGAGGAAAGGCTGTTCCTTCATGCCCACCTTCCCTGTTGGCAGCAGCAGAGCACTGGGTGCTGTATAGAGAGGACCTAGGGAAGCCATGTGGAGCCAAACCTACACAGCGACAGGGAATGGAGATGGAGAATAAGGTCAACTGCTAGGAAGTGGCAAGAGGACAGCAGGGGTATTTTCTTACTTCTTCCTCTCATATGCCTCTTTCCTATAGCTCACTACAACTGACTGAGTCCATGAGACTCATCCTGTTTTTCACTGTGCAAACAAAGAGGAACAGGAAGGCTTAAGGCTGGGAGAAAGTGGAGTTGACTTAGGAAGCATGAGACAAACAGCAAGAGAGTAACAGCAAAAAGACAGAGGGTAAGAAAAATGAGAGAGAAGTAAGAAAGGACCACAGAGCTTAGGAAAAGGTCTGTGGAAGAACAGTAGGCATAGGGAGAAAAGCAGCATTAAAAAAGGACAAGAACGAGAATGGGGAAAGAGAAAATTACGGCTACAACAACAAGAACCAGAAAGAGTTGGAAGACATTGGCCATAGAGTGGTTTGAAAGGGTGCGAGTGGGACAGAGGGAATGCAAGGAGGGGAACCAGCACAATGAGCTACATGATGTTACTGCCCAGAAAATGGAAAGCAAAGTGCTAATGTGCACCCAAACACTGAGGGGAACCTTGGCCTTACCAGAGCAAAGGGGACATGGATGTCACGGGATACAATTTCACCCTTTGTATTAAAGGCAGAGATGGGTCGTGTGAGAAAGCTCTGATCACTCCTGAGGGTACAGTTTTCCTTCTTAATATCTCCATAGCTTCTGAAGGAATTCAGTACCTCACACTCCTACATTATAATGTGAAGCAGGTTGTGATTATTTTTAGCTGCAAAGGGGGGATATTCCCCTCCCCCCCCTTTCCCCTATACACATCAAGCCTGTCCCTACCGGCACAAAGGATTTATTCTTCCCTTTACAAATTACTTTACCAGCTGAGGAACTGCAATAACTGCCAAACCCCCCAGAAGCCCAAGACCTCTGCCCCATCCCAGCAAGGACTGAAACGAGGGAGGGGAAAGAGGAAGCGAGTTATTTTGAAACACGTGCTGGTGGGGGGACTGCCGGAGCAAGCGGATCCCAGCTCAGAAAAGCTGGCAAGTGCTCACGTGGCATGAGCCATTCCCTTCACCTTGTTGGGGCAGAGCTACCCGGGAGCCTGTGTGGGGAAGGTGAACATTGCTGGTGAGAGCCCTCACTGCTTTTCCCTCCAAACCGTTTGTAATTAAGAGCCGGCCCGTGAGCGACTGTGAACACCCCCAGCAAAATCAGAGCTTGAACCAGGTTTTGGTTTGGCTCCAGTTCCGATTTGGGTTTGCCTGTGACCAACGTTGTTCTCGCCCAGTCCCGGCTCAAGTTCAGCCAAGGTTTCTGACTAACAGCCCTGGTCCAGGCCTCGCTCACGGGAAAATCTGGAACAAGTTTTCTGCCCGACTCCGCTGTATGTGTGTGTGAGCAAAGCCGGTCGTCTTTGCTCGCTTGTCCTGAAAAATGATGAATTGCAGAAGTACCCATTTGGTGTTAGTCATCCGGTGAAGCAGGAAGGAAGCAGGAAGCCCTTGTGAGCACTAACTTTTCAAAGCAGCTCGCAAAGAAAGCCAAGGCCCCCCCTCCCCTAGGCTACATCGCTGCACGCTGCTCTTTACCTCCTCACCTGAACGGGCACCTAGTCACAATTAACATTTGCAACTCATTCAGCCGGAAATATTTGCCCGGCGCAAACAGCTGAGGCATTCGGCGTCAGCCCTTTCTCCGCGCAAGGCGTATTAAAAAAGGGGGAGGGAAGAGGAGGCCGACACTTGCTGAAGGGGAGAGGCCCCTGTTGCGCTCAACAGGTTCAGTTCACGCCGTGACCCTGCCCGGCTTCCTGCTATTCAGATGTGTTACTTCCCCTTTGTGGTAATGGCCTGTGGCAGCCGGCCAGAAAACACTATTAATTTCAGAAGTGGCCTGACAACAAACCCACAGCGAAACGGAGAGGAAGTGGCGGGGAGGCCATCTGTTGACTTCAGCAGAACAGTAGGGACGCAGCTATGTAGGTTCTACAAGGAAAGCAGATTAATAATCCACAAAGAGGAAACTGGCTAAAATTATCCGCAGACCGTATTAAAAAAAAAAAAAAAAAGAGAGAGAGAGAGAAAAAAGAGGGAGTCACTTGAGCTGCAGCTGGACAGGAAATTGCTAGAGCTGCTTGCAAATCTCCACTTTGAACAGAGCAGCATAGGGAATGCCAAGAGCGGAAACCGTTCAAAACTGGATTAGCACAAGCCAAGTTTAACTGCAACCCACTTCTACTTTCACAGTTTATGCACTCAATCTAGGCCACTACTGCATGAGACACTGACTCACTTTTTTTCCCATGTTTTGTTTGCTTTTCATTTCACACACTTGCAGTTTCTAAAATTACTTGAGATGTGCTCTGGCTGCCAGGAGTTTTGCAGAACCCCAGCCGACAGCCCCAGCTGCAGCATCAGCCCATCACCCCAGTACTGCACGCGGATTTTGGCACCACCCTACCTTGGGCCACTTCTCATCAGGAAGGACGTTAATGAAAATAAGTTGCAGCAGGAATTTTTGCAATTGCTGTAACTCCCCTTTTTCCTTCTGCAGGACTACTTGAAGGGTCTAGAGAGGAAATAAGGTGACTAAGGGTATATTAGTGACTTTTCCTCCTTTGCCTTCACCTGCTAAATTGCAACGTGGCTGAACAGAGAAATCATTTGCAGGCTGCAGACTGTTGATGGATCTCTGTGAAACGAGTTCCTGCCACACACGGAAGAGGAGCACGAACCCATCTCCTGGCAGATGTCACAGGAGGGGCCAAAACTTGTGAACAAACCCAGAAAACAGTAGCTCCTTACTTTTGGGGTGGGGGGGGGGTGGTGGGGAGGGAAAACCCTATGGCCCAGGGTCAGGTGTATCCCTGGGGTAGCAAAGGGATGCCGGAATATTTTACAATTAACATAAAGGCCTTCAAAAGCATTCCCTTCACCAGCACAAGACAAGAATCCAGCTCGTGCACTGTTTATTCATTTAGGCACCGGTGGACCAAAGGGGAAATGGAGGCTTTATTGTCTCAGGAGCTGTACAAAAGCAATTGAAAGCAATCATGACCTTTAAATATAACCATATGTGTATATGCAATTAACCACACTCACACAGAGGGGAAAGGGGGAAATAAACCAGCCAGGTTCTCAATAGCCAAAAATAGTTATTTATTTATTAATAATTTAAGGTTTTACATTCTTATAATAAATTCCATCTTAAAACTTTTACACCGTGAATTAGACTCTCCCTTATTGGCAACCATGTGCAGGTTCACTGTGCGTACACACAGGTACAAATGCTCGCACATACTTCCAGTTTTATACAAAAAAAAAAAAAGGAAAAGATGCAAAATATTGCATTTGAGGTGAAGCTCCCTGAAGAATTTGTACAGAGGTAATGCACTGTTTAGCAAATCTGAAAGTTTTTAAAAAGTGATCAAAAATCTTTCGCATTCAAAGACAAACCTCCTCCCAGATGATCTATTTACAAAAGGTAAGGCAAAAAATTAATTTAATTTAAAAAAAATATATATCATGTGGAAACTACATCAAGAGTGTGAGAGGGGGGAAAAAAAAAAATCACCACAAGGAAGAGAAAGATATATGAAAGAAGAGACTGTACTTGCTCACAAAACATGATTTGCAAACTTCTCACCATTGCCATTTCTCCCTCACGGAAAGCTTGCTTCACTTGAACAATAAAATTAAGCATGCTGCAAATATATTCTTTGCAAGTAAAAAAAACCAAACAAACAAACCAAAACAAACAAATAAAGCAGAATTTATGAAGAGAACAAAACACGGATGTCCCTTGGATTGATTCTTGAATACATGTGAATTCAAAAAAAATTGCAAATCGATTTAAGATTAAATATTTACATTGATCAAGTAGAATACTACCGAGCTCCCGGCAAACAATTACTCCAAATACACTAAGCTGAAATCTCTTTCTTTGGCTCCTCTAAATTAAAACAAACAAACAAACAAAAATATCCAGTCTTCACTGAAGACAAAGACGTGTGTCACAGATCCGAAAGCAGAGAGGGAAGCAGGACAGTTCCAGCCTCTAGAGAACACGTGCTCAGCCTGTCCAGCCTTAACCTATCCCCCTGGAAGTCCTCGGACCCAAGCCACTGCGCAAGCGGGGATGAGTGCCCTGCCCACCTGCCGCCTGGTCACCACGGTCCTTCCCAGAGAGCTCACCACGTTCCCTCCCTTCGCAATAGCCGATTCCATACTGTGTAACCTTTCCTAGCCTGCACTGGCAGCTACTTTTTGATAGCAGAGGCCAGAAAAAAGAGAAAGCTGCGTTTTCTTTATCACTGCCAAAGAGAAACCATTGAGGAGTGATCCCATGAAACGGACAGGAGAAGGGAGGTGGTGGGAGCTCACGTGGACTGCAGGGAATCCACCTGGAAGACGTTCTGGTTGGAAGGGGTGGTGAAGTACAGCTGCTGGTTCGGCACTCGATTGTCACAGGGGCTGCTCAGCCCCAGAGTCCGCTCAAAGTCCAGCAGCTGACCCATGAAGTTGAAGTTGGGTGAAATGTTGGACTTCTTCATCTTGACAATGTCATAGGCATCGTTCATGGACAAATTGAGCTTCTGCATGAGGTAGGCCACTGTCACTGTGACCGAGCGGCTGATCCCTGCTAAGCAATGCACCAGGACCCCGCAGTTCTTCCCCCGTGCTTCATCTGTACAGAGACAAAGAGGCAGAGAAGGACACATAAGACAGGGGGTTGGTAACTGATCTGTCAACACAAGTGAGATAAGTATCAAGTAGGAAGAAAGGACAATCCTGATCCCAGTGGCCAGCAGTGCCACGCAAGAGTTAACTTCACCGGCTTAAAACCAGGACGAGAGGAGAATCCACCCCCCTACGTATATGTACTCGAGTCCAAGAGCTGAGAAAACTAAGAATGAGACAAAGGGAGCAGGATACGCTGCATGACACTGTTTTAAAAGTCAGTTTTAAAAGACACGCTTTCACCTGGAGATTTGCCTTAAATTCTTACAGTCCCCTTGCCCCAGCATGGAAATCCTGCAGTATGTCACTGAATGCCTTTTATACAGACCAGCAGACTGCAAAGGTCTATTAAATTATTCTCCAACTGTTGTGCGGCGAACAATGGAGGTATTCAGGCATTTTAAAAGAATGAGGGAAGTCACAGGGGACAGCCCATTAGGAGGAACAGGATGTCAACATTGGTTGAAAATGGGTTCCTTTGTAATAGGAAATGCATTACAATGCCTGGAGATTAGTTTCTTTGTGGCTTCCAGCCCACATTTCTTCCTGCTGGGCTCAGATTACCTACATTCTCCACTATTACCGGTATCATTCAACCGGATTACAGCACAGCTTCCCAACAGATAATGCGATGCCCACCCCACCGCACCCCGACGGGGTGATTTTAGTCCTCCCAGAAACGAAGGAGAGTGCAAATTTTAAGCAGAACTCCTTAAACCCAAGGGGACGTGTTTCCAAAGCTGACGGATAACGTCTAAGGGCTGGCTAACCGAGGCACCGAGCCCGAGAGGTATATCATTATTACCACGAGATTTAATTAAAGCTCTGACTATACATTTGCCAGGAATACCGCTTATGAATAACTTGTATTTAAAAGCTAAAGTTAGCTTCCCAGATCGTTTCTTTTTATTATACTGCTCTTCAGTAACCTCGAGGAAAAAAAAAAAAAACCAAACAACAACAAAAAAAGACGAACAAACCATCAACCCTGGGTTCGTTTGCTTCTCCACCACCACCCCGCCAGGAAGAGATTTAAAAAGATCCCCCTTCCTGCGCATTGCTCAGTCCCCAGCTCCGACACAAACGGCTCGGGGAGGAATCCCACAGCCAGCCAAAGCAGGTACGCCTTTGCAACCAGCAAACGTCGCCTCCAATTCACCGGAGCTCCTCCATCCCCTCCCCCCAGACAGTCCCCACCCGCCCCTCAACTTAAGCCGGCTTTAAAACCAGAAAGCGGGGCATCCCCCAGAGACTGCCAGAAACGCTGCTACCGCTTCTCGCCCCAAATCTCCCGAATTCTGCAAAAGAAATTGAATTCTGCCCCTTGACACATAGCCGTTAGCAAATAACCGGGTCTCACCTATAAAGGAGATAGCCTCAGGAAAGAACTGAGACAGATTTTGGCTCCAGTGGTCAGAGATCGGGATCTGTTTGTACTTGAATTCGCCGGCGTTTTCAAAGAGATTAGGCAGGTTGGGGGTAACATTCAAGATGTATTTAATGCCGAACTCTTCTAAAACGTCCAGGTTAGTGGAGTCCTTGGCACAGCCTAAGTAGAGGTAGGGTAAAATCTCCACCGGGAAGGAAGGCTGGTTGTTGGAGAGCGGGCTGCCATCGGAGTCGGTGGCACTGTTGGGGTCTCTGTCAATGTCAGATTCAATGTCTGATGAGGAATCGGAGCTGATTCGGAGGCCTCCCAAGCCCAGCACTGGCAAAGGAGGAGAGCTGCTGCTACACGAACTGTCTAGGTTAGTTTCGCAGTGCAGGGCGAACTCGGCCTGGAACTTGCTGAAACCACCTGGAGAAAAAAGCAAAGGGAGGGAGGGGGAATATAACCTGATATAAGATGGCAAGCCGACTTACTTCCCTGCTCCAGCCCTGTCTGCAAGGGGGCATCAGTTTCCCACCCTCTCAAGCCCCAGGAAAAAGCAGAAAAAATATGTCACGCTCTCACGCAGACGGACTAACCTAAAAGAAGGTTTAAGAAAATCGCCCGCTGCGGCGGAAGGCTCAGCACATTCAAGATTAAAGCTCTGTGCCGCTTCGCCCTGCGGGGACCTCTGGAGAGATGTCGCGGCCAGCAATTCCTTCTGCCCTCGCCGGCTCATGCCGGGATCCCCGTTAGCCCTGTCCTCCCCACGCTGCTACAGCGATTCCCAGTCCTCGAGGTCTCTTCAAACAAAGCGAGGACAGGGATGCCGGGGTGGGAGAAGGCAGGGGGAAAAGCCCCCTGCCCCGGTTGGTGTCCTCCCGGAGCGTCAGCGCGCAATGCCCGGGGGACGCTGCGGACGCCCCCCTTCCTCTCCCCTCCCTTCCCCGGGCAGAGAACCGCACCGCCGAGCCGCGGGGCTCGCCTCCCCGTCACCCACAGCCCCGGGCCCCCAGGCAGGCAGCGATGTCTCCCCCAACGCCGGGCGACCCCTCTCACCTTCCAGATAAAACGCCTTGCAGCCTTCGTCTTTGAGGCGCTTGAGGAGCAGCCCCAGCACGGACTCGCCGCCCGTGTTCTCGTTCCAGTCGCGGCTGTGCTCGTCGTACAGCACCACCGTGTCGGTGCCGCACCGGCGGGCGAAGCGCTCCCGGTCCTCCTCGCTGCTGGCGACGAGGGAGCGGAGGGGCAGGTTGCCCTTCTGCAGCCGCCGCAGCATGATGCCGGGGATGGCCACGTTGATGGCCGACTCGATGTGGGACGACTCGTACAACTCCTGCGGCCGACAGTCCATCAGCAGCAGCCGGTCGTTGCCCATCTCCAGCTGCTCGTTCAGCCACGCCACGGATTTACTAATCGCCATTTCCGACGCGAAAGGGACGGGTCTGAACGTATCTAGCATGAGGAAGGACGGGGGGAGCGGAGCGTGGTCTGGAAGCGCCCCTCTCTCTCACAGAGGCATGCGGCTGGCTCGGCGGGCGGGCTGCACCCCTCCAACTCCGCACAACTTATCTCCCTCCGCCCCAGGAAAATGAATCACGCAGCGCCCCCCCCCCCCGCGCCGCCTCCCCCGCGCCGGGCGGCGGTGGAGTCACGGGGAGGGAGAAGCAGCCCCGGCGTGTGTGTGTGTGTGTGTGTGTGTGTAAGTGCGAGCGTGCCTCTGTGTGTGTGTGTGTGTGTGTCTCTG
>VFFE01008014.1:2661959-2750067 GCA_008921705.1 Burhinus oedicnemus | reverse complement strand
CTCCGCCGGGGCCGCCACCGCCGGCGGAACAAAAGGCATCTTTTCTCTCCCTCCATGTTTTCTCTCCCTAAATCCGACGGCCGCGGGGGGCCGGCTGCGTCCGTCCGTCCCCCCCCAAATTCCCCAGCGCTGATCCCGGTCCGGCTTTTCATTAGGGCGTTCCGGGAATCCCATTTTTAGGGAGGCGGGTAGCCTCTGTCCTCAGCTGATCTCTGCGCGGGTGAAGGGTAAACCCCGAGCTAATCGCTTCCTACGGGGCCCGGCTTTAGCCGCTGCACGAAGCGCAGCCGGGGAGCCGGCACCGCCTCAGGAACAGCCTGCGGGCACCGCTAAAGCCGGGGCGGGTCACCCTAAAAACGTGCCCGGGGAAAGCGGCCCGCTTCGGCGCCGCCGGCCCCTCCAGGTAGCCCGTAATCGAAGGGCGCTCGCCCGGCTGCGGTGTGGGGCCGCCGCCAGCGCGGAGCCCGCAGCCACCCCCGGCGGCGCGGGGAGCGCCCTGCCCGCCGCCAGCAGGGCGGGCTCCGGCCCGGCCCGCAGGGGACCCTCGCACCGGGCAGCCCCCGGCACCGGTTCCTCCCGCGGGGCGGCCTGCGGGTGGGGCCCAGCCGCCGCCGGCCGTCGCTTCCCCCCGGCCCCGGACGGGCGGAAGGGCACCGCGGCCTCCGCCGCACCGGCAGGCGGGGGCGGCTGCGGGGCCCGGCGGAGCGGCGCCGGGGTAGCTGGGGACGGGGGGGACCGGGGCTGAGCCGGGCTGGGTTGTTCCAAGGTGCGGGTTGGCAAATGGGTAAGTGAAAAGCGAGGAGCGAAAATAAAGCGGGCCTAAACGCTAATCCCGTCGCCAACATCTGCCTGGGAGTAGAATTGTTCTGAAGAGGCTAATCTCGTTTACGCTGCTGCTGGGCTTCAGGGCTGATTATTTTTATAAACCCCAGCTGAAAGAGGTTCCTTAGGTGGCTAGTGGCGGGAGACCCTGGGAACAGATAGTGGCACGGATAGTCCTGCGTATTCTGGGCAGAAAACATCTGTGATGTTAATTAAAGTTGGCACGTCAGTCGCTGCAGTTTCAAGCAAGGCAGACACCCAGATGGCATTAGCGACGTCCTCCCCAGCAGGGATTTTGAGAGGATCCCTGCTCGTTACCCGTTTCAGAGGTTTCCTGTGGGACTGAAGTGTTACACAAACCTTGCCCTGACCCTAAACGGGGATTTGGCCAGGCTGATGTGCCGTTCGCTGGACACACACCACGCATACTTTGTCCCACCGCTCAGTGGGGACAAATTGCCCGGTCCACCTTGCCCACCACTGAAGAGTTTCCAGGCTCTTCTTACCAGGTGCTTCGCTTGCTGTTCAGCTCTGTGTATTCAGGGTATGGTGCTTAAATGTTCATAGCAGTGACAGATCAAAGCAGGAGCCTTTGGTTTTTATTCATTTATTTGTTGATATCCGCCCCCCCCCCCTTCCCTGCTATATTTAAGTCTTCTGTTTTCACCCATGTCAGGGTGCACACAGGACAACAAATTCTTTGGGGCTGGCACTGTTGGCTGCTCTGTATTAGTATGGCAAATAGCACAGCCCTGGTAAAAATGAATAATCAGGTCATAATTTAAGTCCTACTTTTTTTTTTTTCCTTAGAATTGGCACCAAATTTATTTTTTTACCCTTCTTCTTAAGTATATCAGATCAACTTTTGTTCAGGTTTTCCAAACTGATATAACCCAGACCTCAGCCTTGTTAACCATGGATTTCAGGCTTAAATAGTGGAAGTTCTGGAAACGGAAGTTCTGCAAAGCATAAGTGCCTGAAATAGAAAATCTCCAACAACCTTAACTGTAGTTATCTCTTAAGGTGCAGTATAATGTGATGCTTGTCTTACGACCATCTCAAACATTCCTTATTGCTCATTTATTCTAATAATAAGCTGTATTTTCTCTGTTAACCTTCATCCCAACAGAAGCCACTGCCAGAATAATCCTCAAATGATCAATTGTCACCTAAGGGGTCAATTTGGAAAAGTCATGTTAAACTAGTGAATGTGACCTGAAAGTTAAAGACAGGGACAATTTCAGTATAACGTTGTGACAATTCCCAGCAAGATTGACACAATAATAGATACGATTTGTTCCTTGTGATCTATGTTATTATTAATTAACATGGTTATGTTGTACTTTGATTACATTTTTAAAAACGGAGATGCACAGAAAGACATCGGCATGCTGCACAGTTAGGATTCAAAGAAAACAGAACAAGCCCCAAATTACTTCCATATTCATATAAGGTAAACTTGCCTCTCTGATGACTAAAATATTTTAGGAAGAAAATATGTTCTGATTATCATCTTCAGGGCATTTTCAGTGACGTTTTATGGCAGTGGTTTAAAATAAAAATCTTAGTCATTCAACATTTTAACTGAAAGCTATATATTATGCAAGCAGTTTATCAACCCTGTTGAGATACCTGCCTAGTAGTAATGCAATAATAAATAATGATAGCATTTAAAGAGATTTTTATCATTAGTACTGTCAGATCTGATTGAAATGTTACGAGCATTAAGGTTAAGTATATGAAGGCAATAAAAAGTTAAATGAAGCATGCTCAGGAGAGTTGTATTTCCCAAGTGGAGCTGGGCCAGAGAGTTGTAATGATGATGGCTATAGCCAGCTCATCGCATGGCAGCAGTCTGATGGTGGCATTTGGCGAGTTGGGATCCGGGCAGGAGATGTTGCACTGCAGCAGAGTTAAACAAGCAAAATACCAATGACACCCTTTGAATTTGTTGTAGTACCTTCCTCAGCACACATCTGCTGGAGAACTCTGAAGGAGAATGAGAACTACGTGGGACGTTGTTATCTTTGTGTTCACACGCGTGTATGCGCTCACTTTTCCTCTCTCTCTCTAAACCACATTGTCCTGTCAGTCACTGAAGGATGCAGGAGTGGGCTCAGTTAACCACGCTGCCATTTGATGCTTTGTCAGAGACCAGATCTACAGCCCAAGTCTCACCAGGAGGTCTCTTATCCTTCAACTTCCAGAAGTTTTTATAGTACCCAGGCAGTAAGAAGAGCCTGTTCCTGATGACCATGATCCCCTCATTCATCCGCTCACTGGCAGAGTTAGATTTCGAACCCTGAAACCTGTATTTCTGGGTGGGGTTTGTCTTGTTTTTGATTTGGTTTTCATTTTATACCTCCCTGGCTGCAAATGAAGCCTCTTCAGCCCTGCTCAAAGCATATTCATCACAAAAAGCCTATTTTGATGGGTTTTGGGCCATAAACCTTCTGCTCATTCTTAGCATGTGTAGAGGCCTGACTAGATCTCCATGGGTGTTTATAACCTGAGCTTGTCTTGGCCAGAGATGCAAACACAGAGGACGAGAGTCTCACATGGGAGGATGAGGATTAGAGTTCAGTGTTGCTTTGCCCAATTCCTTCATGTCTCCCCCTGTAATAGAAGCCCTGGCCCTGAATTAGGCAGACAGGCTATCTACATAGTGTAACGGGAGAGAGAAGTACCAAAAAGGCAGGTATATCTATGACATTTTGAAACCAGGCCAAGTGGGCCACTGTGAGATGCTTCACAGCCTGGGATACTGAGACAGTGATGCAGAGGCATCCTCAGGAGGCTAAGTACTGATGAAGTTTCTTCTTGCATTAGACATCAGGGATGGGAAAGTTTTTTCCTGATATAAGTGCTTTCTTCTTCTAAAGGTGCAGGTTCACTCCTCTCTTCTATTTGATTTGGAACAGAATTCGATAGGAGCCTGTCTTTCTATGAGAAGATGGGGCCTAAAATAGGAAAGGCTTTTCTGCTTCTTTGGTCAGATCTTTCCCGTGTTGCATCAATCAATATTTAGTCCAGCCTTGGTTTTCCACGTCCTGCTGGTGACCTGAATCAAAGTGGCAGAGACACCTTCTGTCTCGGCACTGTTTAATGTCAGGTGACTGAAGTACATTCTGGTATTGCCTGCTGGAGAAGGCCAAGGAGCATGAAACATGCTGGCATCTGGATTTTGGTTGAAATGCCAATTCAACTCAACGCTGGAAATGCAGGTGCTTGGAAAATGTAGTGGAGACAGGTTTCCCCACTGACAGGTCACACTAAGGCATGAATTTTGAAGATCTTGACCATCAGCTTTGACTGAACCAGCAGATGCCTGTGATTCAGTTGGGTAGTCTTTCAGCTTTAGATGTCAGAGGTCAGATGTTCACACTTTAGCTAGTTATTTCTCTTAATAATCACTTTCAGGGGGTCTTCGGAGAGGAAAAACTGCACTCTGGAGCTGCTCAGTTCCCTTCCTTGTCTCTAAATGGTGCCTAGTGTAACCAGCCCTTACTTGTAGGCACTTACCTTACAGTCTGTGATTCTCACCTCTAGATTTATCTGTAAGTCCCTCTCACAGTTCCTTTTAATTTCAGTAAAAGCGAGAATTAATGGTGTATCTGTGTTGGTTTGTGTAAATTATCTATCTGAGTATAGAAATACACAAATCATCCTAGACCAAACTGGCCATGAAGTACAGTGCCTTTGGTGCAGAGCTGGTTAGTGCAGGGTGCCTCAAAGGGAGAACAAAACTGCCCTATAAAGCATGTTAGTTGCTTTATGTAAAGCACAAACAATTTATGGAAATGACATTTAACTGATTATTCAATGTCCAATTATTCGCATCCAAAATAATTCCTGAAGTTGGAGAAATAAAACACTGAATGACTCCATTTAGGAAATCCTTTTGACTCAAGTGCTTTCCTTGAAACAGCAAATAGCTGGATGACCTCAAGCATATGTTTAATTGTGCCTTGTAATAAAGAAACGTAATTAGCAATTACTTAGGAATGACGCTTTAAAATACTCAACGGCTGCTACAGGCATGCATTTATTCAAGAGGTTTTGTTTTCTTTTGACTTCTTGTAGTATAAACTAAGTCCCCTTCTGAATGTAGCTCGTACATGAGATCTCCGAATGGTTCCTCAGGGTGTGCAAAGGTGGGCAGTTTTGTTTGACAGCAGATCGCTAATGGCTGTAGGGTTCTCCTTTCTTAGAGGATAAAATTAAGCTTGCAGGAAGGCAGTGCAAGGCACACATTTAGCCAGGCTCACAGTGTATTGGCCAAGCACACAGACCAGTACTCTAATCTTTTTTTCCTCCATCCCCCCCAGGTACTGCTGTTGGTAGTGACAGTTTTGGTGGCACTGACCTGTGTATCCTTTCACAGTGGTTTACATTCTGCTGGCAACAGGAACATAGCACAGGTGGGCAGCTCTGTCTTAAAAATAGTAATCATGAAGAAACAGAAGGCTATGTGTGTGCATAATTTTCTTATAATTAATTACATGTTAATTTGAAAGCTTTCAAATAAAAAATGGACTGTATAATAGGGGCAAAAAAGAGAAGCAGACTTAATTTTTTAAAGTGGTGCTGGGACTGTGGTTGGATAAAAATACTGATACACCCTTAAATTTGGTGACAGTGATTAAATTAATAAATTAGCTTAATAGTTGGAGTCCAGATTCATATGGTCCTGTTAGCTTAGCTGAGGAAAATAGCAACTCCTATTCAGAAGTCCTGATCCATGGTGCAGGAATATCATGGTATTTGTATAGGGATGACAATGCACTTATATTCTTTCTTTGCCAATACCGAAAATGTCAGTAGTGCACGAAGCGTGTTCTCATGTTTTGCATGCTGGTGTGTTTCTCCCTGCTGTTGCCTGCTCTTCAGGGACAGCCTGTACCACGCTATACTGGGCACATACATCACACCAGATGAGGCTGCTGAGAAAATGCTGTAATCTCTTTAGTGCTGCTCATTTTAATGTGCTTGGAAGGGTTTACTGGGCACTAACATGTGGGCTCACCTGGGGAGGCGTTACTGCTATCGCTAAAGTATGTTCCTTCGATAGCACAGTCCCATTTTCATCCCGTTCACTCACCCTACAAGGAAGCAAACCTGACAGCATCGAGCAGGTATAGAAAGCAGCTCTCTCTTCCCAATGCTAAAGATTTATTTTCCCCTGCGTTTATGAGGTTCCCTGATCCCGAATCTCTTCCTTGTTCTGACCATGGGAATAAAGCCTGCCCCTGGCATGACTGAAGGCTTGTTCTAGACCATGAAAAGAGTAAACAAGGACGGCGTTTGCACAGCGCAGGGTAAATCAGCTGTGCAGAGAGCAGAGCAGGGACAGCAAATTACATAAGAAAAAGGTCTTCATCCTGGGACAGGCATATTCAGGAAAAGAAATGCCGCGCAGCTATCTTATGTTCTGGTTCCAAAGAGAGGCAATTAGGAGTCCAACCCAGGCATGAACAATTCAGTTTCCGCTGTCTGTTTTTTACATGGCCACTGGAATGTGTCCTGGGGACCTGAGGGAGCCGAGCGCACAGTTTGGCTCCAGGATGTCACAGGGGGAGAGATGTGGACAGATACATGTCCTGGCACCTGCAACTCCCATTTAGCACATCTGCTTTAGTTTTCACAGATGTAACCCGCATGGGGACCTCTCCTGGGCCAGGCAGGACCTGCACCAAATGAGGTAAATGCATCGACAGAGGCAAGAGTTTCCTTATGACTGGGGCTGGGGGTTTCCCTGGTGACCTGCTGCTGTCAAACGCAGTTTGGTAAAAGCTTACTGAGAAGGAAGCACCAAACTGATGGCCCAACCTAGGTGCTAAAATGTCCTACGCTCTTAAAAAAAAAACAGAGCTCAAATCACACGCTGAATTTGAAGCACCAGCGGCATTGCTGGCTTCCCAGGGAGAGCCTGTGACATAAGTAGTCTTCATGTCCTGCCGTGCAAGGGCCTAGCTTTCCGGTTTAGTTTCCTACATTTTGCACACACACACCACCCCCACCCCCCCAAAAAACCCACCACCAACAACAAAATAGAAATAACAGGAGATAAAAAGAAAACTGCCAAACTGCAATGGTCTCAAGAGGTCAGTCACCACAGCTTCTAAGTCCCACAGATCAACCTACTAATTTCTTTTCATCTGGAAGCTCAAGAGACATTGGTCAGTGGGAGAGGGAAACCAGTAGAAAGAATTCATTGTAAATAGAAAAATGGGGAAAGGATAATGCCCTAAGCATGGAGCAGTACTAAAAATGTCCAGGGCAATACTGGGTTGTGCACATTACTAGGAAAGTATTATTTAAGGTGTACAGTCCTTTTGAAAGGCATACATCTCGTAAGTGGGAATGGTAGTTATTTCTTCATCTTTGATTCAGCTTTTAAGAGCTTTACAGTACACAACATACCTTGAAGATTGGGTGTGTACAAGTGTAATCTCTGCAAATGTTGACAAGAGAATTACTGCTGTTAAGTTTATCTTGGCTTTAGTATGCTTAGATATTTAGGAGGACTTAATGGTAGAACTGTCCCATCCAAATACCAGGTCGTCACTTGGTGTGTCAGACCACAATGGCATGATGACTGTGGTACTGTTTGTGGTCACAGTTTATGTTACTCATTTGGTACATTGGTGCCACCAGCATACCGCAAAGGTAAATTATATTAAATTATTACTCTCTCTGAGCAGTCTTGTAGTATAGCTGTAAAATATAAACCATTTTCACAAAGTTTCCTCTTCTGGCTAAACTGTGCACATAAATCTCTGTTGAAGTGTTCACAAGAGGTTGTTGTAGAGATGCCTACACCCCTGTGCTTTCCAGTGATGCATTGGAGCCTACCCGCTCTTTCTTAGAGGTTTTCTCCAGTAAACTATAAATGTTGGTTTGTTATTTTGGTTTTGCTTCCAGTCCCGTTTTGCACCAATCTGCTTCGTTTCCTGTGGCAGTCCCATCAGGTCAGAGAAGTCACACATTTCTGGATCACATCGGGATTTGAATGGGAATAAGACAAAAGAGTGCAGGAAGCAAGGACCAGGATCCGGCAGTGCCCTGCTCCTGTTCTGGTCTGCACCAGGTCAGTGCCTCAGCACAGGATTAGGAGGAGCTGCACAGAGGGGTGCACTGACCTGCAGAGAAGAAGGTTCATGGCCAGCTCTAATAACTGGATTCAGAAAGGCAAACATTACACAGCAGGGAGGTCAAAACTGAGTAGGTTGTAGGTATGGTTGCTTCTGTATCTCATTTCAGCAAGGAGAATCCAGAAGACCGCAGCCAACCACAGCTAATCCCAGCCCTGCCTTTATATGGGGCTCGGGCAGGTTTTTGGAGAGCAGATACCCTCCATAGCGCTGCCATTCTTGGCTGCTTCCTCCGTGATGGGTGGGCAGGATCGCGAAGATAAAGATTATCCTTTTTTTTTTTTTTTCCCCTTCAGTGAAGTGTAACTTTATTGAATCAGAGAAATCACATTAGAATTACGCTATAAATGATGTATCCTAGATGGTTAGGTTTTCAGTTACGTAGAGGAACGCTCAGTGAGTCAGCCCTGCAATTTTTGGTGGAGTAGGTCTATTCCGGCATGTGGGTGTTTGCAGAACAATTACGTAAGTGTCAGGTTAGCGAGGAACTTTTGACATTTCTGGCAGCTTAACTGAGTTCTTTTCAGTCAAAAATATACTAATTGTTGTTCTCTTGCATTAAACACACATCATTGCCTTAACTGGATTCGGGGGGCATTTTTTTAAGCATCAGTTGTCAGGGCAAGATATTGGAGCGGTTTTATTCTTGAGAAAACAGGAGATTTTTCACAGTTACAGGGAGACAAACATTTGTGAGAACCATTTTAAATCATGTAAGAGGGTGCGAAAGTTGCTGTGCCATATGCCCAGAATTTACTATGGTAAAGCTCATTACTGCCACTGAATGCAAGGGCCCGTCAGCATTTTCATCATCACACCCACCCTCAACACCTTTTCTCTTTTCTTTTTTTTTGAGTTTTAGTTTGCCTGACTTTTTTGCTTGTATAGTTTTTGGGCTAAAGAATGATAATGCAACCTCCAAACTAACGCTTGAAATGCCTTATGGCCTATATTCAAGGTGAGTAGGTTCGGTACTCCACTGAAGTATGGTGGATTCAATTACGAGGCAGCTGCTTTTCTACATGTATTACACAGGGAAAGAAGGAGAACTGGTTTGTTTCCCAAGAGCAAAATACCTAAATTAGTCAGATTAGGTCAGTGTCCAAACGGCATTTTCAGAGAAGATTTCTCTCTAAAGATTAAATACGAAAGAAACAAAAACTGATCACTGTTTTCTTTCTTATTTGATCTAAGTTGTGCCTTTGGTACCAAAAACCTCCAGTCAAACTAACCAATGAATTTTTTTTTTTTGATCTGGATAAATATGAAATCTTTCAAATGATCATGACCTTGATATACTGTCTCTTTCTCTACATGGTATAATTAATGAGCCAGGTCACAACTCTGAATGGTGCTGGGCATCCGGCTGACGTGCCTCAGTGATCATCTAGCAAAACAGCATTTGTCCATGGCTCTTGGAGAGCCAACGAATGGTTGTAGGATGTTTTTCACCTAAAAAAAAGTGTATTTTCTGAAGTCAGTCAGAGAGCAGGGCTCTGTTATGTGCTCTGTGGGTTCAGAGCGAGAACTGAACCTACCAGCTGTGTGAGTGCTTGTCCATACACACCATGTTGGCTGGGTTAGCAAGTCCTTACCGAGACTGGAAGTATGTAAAATGAGGAATCTACCAGTGACAGTATGTGGTGAGGAATCACTCAGACAACCTGTGTTCTTTGGGCTCCAAACAATATATTTTGCGCCAGGAATTTTCCTAATTAGTGAGGAAAACTTCAGCCTGGATGATTAAGCCTGGCTTAATGATATGTACATTATGACAGCTCAGACTCTTAGCATAAGGGGGTACGTTTTATCACTTGTCTCTGAAAATAGCAGACTCAAAGTTTGAATCTGAGGTCGCTGCAATCAATCAGTTGCTTCTCCAAAACTCAGAAAATTCTGGAGATCTGCAGTGTGAATCCATGGCCTTATATCACTCGCAGCCTGGTGGACTGAAGGGATTCATTGTTCTGATGTGTGCTGGAGGAATTGCTTAAATCCAATGAGCAAAAACAAAGGGACTCTCTGTGCCTCATATTTCCTCCCCAGGATTTATGCAAAGTAAATAAAGGAACCAAGTCTTCTGCATTGAGTGCTCGGGATGAGAGCACTCTTCACTCTAGCCCAGTGCTTTCAACCGCCACCCGTGACAATTCATGCAGTTACTCGGAGAAAACTGGAGGCAAATAAGCATGAGTTCTTGCATACCAAGAGCTCTATGCTCACTGATAAAATTAATCTCTCTTAGATTCAGACACAGACTAGTTATTTAAAAACAATTGTTCCCACTCCTTTGAGACTCGTTAACAACACACGTGATGCCTCTGCTATGTCAGGTGGACAAGAACTGTTACATACAGGTAGGGAGATGTCACCTACCTGCATTGTTCAGCTTCAGGGCAACTCAGAAACCTACAACAGGATATTTCCTTTGAAGGGTTTTGTTAGCTGGATTTTTTTTTTTTCTGAGAACCTACAAAAGTAAATGTATGAATGCTGCATTATTAATTGGTAAAGCTAAGAGATATATTGCTATGGGAAAACACAATCTGCTAATTGTCAGATGCACACCTGTCTGTCTCTATTGAGGAAGTATTGCTTGATTCAATCACTTTTATGCTATTTACCTCATCTGAGTAAGATGATGAGTATTCTTGAGCTGGAGACAGGACTGGACTGGAAACAAACAGAGCCGTAGGTATTCTGGTTTTAGTGGTGAGGCAACTGTAAATTGACCCAGTTCTCTTCACCGATATGTTCCACAACAAATAGCAGCTGTAACATTAAAATAGTAGCAAAAAACAATAGGAAAATTCATAGCCGTTAGAATAACAGCAGTCTGTGCTGTGAAAACCATTTCAGGTGTAGTGCCTCACCTCCCTGTGAGTAGTGTTACAGCAGTTTTTCAAGCTAGGTTAGCTGACGTAGTAAGGCAAAAGCAGTGCCTGGAATAGGACCTGTGATGTTGATTGTCTTTTTGCTCTTATAAGCATAGCCCATATTGATTTTGCAAGTGTTTCCATGCAAAAATATATTGCATATTACTTTAGAAGGCAAATGAGGCCAAAATTGCAGAGAAATTAACCAAGGGCTTTTTATTCTCCGGACTTGGAATTGGTCAGTCGCTCTGATCATCCATTCAGCTGGATTCAGCACATTGCCTTTAGAAAGAAGGGCAAAATTAACTTCTGACCATAGAGACAGTAGAGATGAGAAAAACATGCCAGAAGCATTAGGTGCAGCTGTGGCAAGGTGAGCTTCAAGCAAGGGTTACAAGTAAGGTGGAGGTGACCTCAAAACCACCCCTATGCCAACAGCTGCCCTGTAGATCTGTGCAGCTCCAGCCCTGTGCCCCTTGTCTCCTTTCCTCCCAAATTCCCACCTGACCGTCATACTCAGGTCTCCAAAAATGTTTAAGCTGCCTACATTCACTGGGGGTTGAAGAGTTTGCCTGTGAGAAATTCCTGGGCATCTGACGTGTGTCCTACATGCACTATCATGGGGTACATTGATGAAGGGGTTACATGGGCCAGCGAGGAGGGAACTGAGTATTTGCTGAGGTTGTTTTTGCCTAAGGCCACCCCTTAGAGCCAGAGCCTGTTTGGAAGCAGCCAGGAGACTTTTTGCTCGCTTGGGAGGGTGGTTATGAACGGTGGATGAGGTCAGGGAGGAAGGAGCAAGGTCTAGACAAAAGGGGGCTGCTGAACCTGAGATAACAGCCCTCCATGAAACATGGTCTCTCTCTCTCTGAGAACAGGCTGCCCACCTAGTCTGGCCTCTGTCTGAGCTCTTCTTACCAGCATGAGGAGAAAACGCCCTAGCTGACGTATTTTTAGGTAGAGACTGTTTTCTTTAGCTCTTCATAATCTGCCCAGCCATGGCATTTGTTGAAACTCAAGGTGTCTGTTTTCATTTCTGCTGCTGGGTGAGAGGGCACCTCACACTTCTCCATGGGCATAGTCTAGTTCACTTTCAGAGGAAGTAGGAAATGCTTTTTGAGAAGTGGCAAGGAGGACCTTATTCTCTGACTCCTTTCCTTCCCTCAGGTCCAGAGAAGGGTTTCTAGGAAACAATTTGGGGGGTTTTTTTAGAAGGCATAACACTTCTAGGAACCTACAGTCAGAATGTACTTGGAAGAGAGATGTGTGTATCATTTCAGAGGAATCAAAATGAATTCCTGAGATCTGTATGTCAAAGATTTTCTCCAAGGGTTTTCTTAGCACAAGGCCCATGTTCTTCTGAAATTTCCCATATGTTTTCAGGGCTTTCCTAAGAACATGTGGGCTATATTTGCTACGGAGCGGCCCTTGTACCAGGGTGACTTTTACCTTCCAAGAATCCACTTCAGCTGAAGCAACCCAAAGTTCACGTCAAAATATTTTTTTTTGCCCTGCTGTCAGTGACATTTGTGAATGATGGAAAACCATCCATATGGCTAAACAGACTATCTCCACTCCCCCACAAGTAGTGACTTAGAGGATGAAAGTAATATTCATCCTGATCATCTGTTTTGGAACAGGATATTTATCTCAAGCTTTCAAGAATGTCATTATTATTGGGGGAAGAGGGGAATGGGCAGTAAGACAGGATCTGTAACAGATTACTGATACTGGGAAGTGGGTAAGCTGGAGGGAAGGAAACCTTCTTGAACCCCATCAGCCCTGCAATGGCCCAGGAAGAGGGGCCGTGGGCCCGTGATAATGCGGTAGTATGAGGATGAGGAAGCATTCTCACTGAGGTCAATTAGGAGTCCAAGGAGACTAAGTGGGGTTCAGAAAATGGTAGGACCCTGAAAGAGGGGATGTCAACGACACATCTAATGCATGTGAAGAGAGGACTGGTTAGGACACGGACTAGGGACAAGGCTGTAAGTCTGTTTCTGCGAGCACATCCTTGAAAGCTAATCCCGTTGCACTGCAGGGAGGCTGGCAGTGCGGGAGGCTGAATCTCAGCTCCGGGACTCTGGTCCAGTTAAGCAAATGGCACAGTTCGGATTGATACTACCCCAGAGTATGGCTCAGTGTTTGTGGCCGCCTAAAAACGACCTAATTTAAACTCCGCTTCTGAAGTAAGGAACATGAAAATTTCAAAGCTTTTTGCTTCCAGTCAGGACTTCCAGGGGTGGTATTAATAGCTTTGGTGAACTGTACTCCATTGATTTAAAGCACCTGTACTTCTGAAAGTCAGGATTTTATCAATTTTTTATCACTTACACAGGAAGCAGTGCTGGGCTTAATGCTATTTATCCAGCTGGACATATTGACTTTGACTTAGGAGATCAAAGCATTTGGGTTAGGGATTGTGTAACATCTTCTTATAAGAACTGTCAGGGGTAAATTTACCAAAGCCTGAAACTTTGATTGATGATCACTTTGCAGGAGTGTTCAGCATCAGGAAGCACACAATAAACCCTTTCTCTTAATGGAGCTGCGGGCCGTGGCACCTTTAAACATACGTATTTTGAAATACGTTTCATCACCTCCTGGAACATAACAGTACACAAAACCCTGGAGGTACACTTGAAAGTGACCTTTCCCTGAGCTCCAAGGAGGTGACCCAGGACCCTTTAAGGTGCAGCTTGCTGTAGTGCAAATTGGGAGCCAGTAAGGAGAATAACTTACTTGTCTTTTTTTTTTTTTTTTCCTTTTGCCATTGTAATAACAACATTTCCCAATAGGTAAGAGGGTGGGAATTGCTAGCTTAGGAGCTCAGAGATTCAGTCCTCTGCTCCACTGAGTCCTCCTTGCAGCACTGCAGGCAACAGCACAGCCTGGCAGATAGAACAAGACCTTCCTCCGAGGCTAGATAAAAGAGACTTGACTTCTCGTCCCAGCTTATGGCGAGATATATAATTTTCTGTGAACCAACTTCCCCCATCTATTTATATGTGAAGGGTACTAAATACACTTCTTAAACACTTTGGCATCTTATATCACCAATTATTGAGGGTTTATTCACATCCTTTAACTTTTAAAAGGTAGGACCCTGGCCACCTTCACTAGGGTAATCAGGAGAGACTCCAGATATGAGAGCTCAGCAGGGGATCCTAGTTTATAAAATCATAGAATCATAGAATCATCTAGGTTGGAAGGGACCTTTAAGATCATCAAGTCCAACCAGAACTAGGGCAACCTAGTTTAGGGGCACTAGCTGCCCCCCAGCAGAGAATACCTTCTACCACTGGCTGTAAAGGGAGCCATGCAGCGTAATCTCCTGCCGCTGTCTCAAATGAAGCCGTGTCAAGTACCTGTCCCAGCCTCAGTGGAACTAAAATGATAGCGGTCCCCTCATCGCAGGAGGTGTTACCAGCATGGATGTACTGTTTGAATAGTTGCCCTTGCTGCCATAGTAGGGGGCATGTACAGAATTAAAATAGATGAAATATGATAGGCAGTTGTCTGAGTTTTTCTCTCAACATAGAAACCCAACAAGTTATATAGCATTATACTGGCCCTGTTACTGTCCATCTGTGGGTTTGAAAGCCAGGCAGAGCATTGATCTGCTCTGAAAATTGTTGCAGTTGTACAAGACAGTGCAGACTATGCCCAAAAGATGGGCCAGCCCTACTTTGGGCCGTCCCATCTCTGTAGCTGTGCCCTGCAGGTCTGTCCCTGGGGCTGAGTGTGGCCGCAGGGAGCCGTGCTGGCCGACACTTACCCAGGACGTGGGCATCTATAGCCAGCTTGCTGCTAGCCAGAACAGCAAGGGCGTTTTGAGTGGTGGTAAAGGGGCTTGTCGCTGCCGCCACCGTTTTGTCTGCTAGTCATAGCCTTTGTCCTGAGTGTGCCACCGCCTGTGCACAGCTGGCATGTGTCACTGCAGTGCGCAGAGGTCTCCGGTCCTGCAGAAGGGTGGCAGTTTGAAAATACTCTGTGGGCTTTTCCTTTCCTTTCCTTTTCTTTTTTTTTTTTTAGCTACAAACAAACAAAACCTAAATATTTGGAGTGCGGATTGCATGGCTCAAGGACTCAGGATGATTAAAAGCAGGAGCCATACAGAGACATCCAGAAATAATTGTTTTTAGCAAGACAGGAACTTTGTCTGAAAACAGGATGACCTGCTGCAAAAGACGCCAACAAATCCCCGTAGAGCTTTAGAAAAAACAAGCAGGCGCCTGAGTGTGCTTTGAAAAAAAAAATCCTGCCTAGTAATAAAAAGGGATGTGAGGGTAAACAGGAAAAGAGCACTCCACACTGCGAGCAGCCCGGAGGAGGAGAGGCTGGGAAGAGCGCTGATCTGAAAACCTGATATGGAAACTGAAGGGAAAGATTTCTTAATATTCCCCAGGACAAACTCCCTGTGAAAACACAGCCTCCATGCAGCTTTGAGTGGCAGTTGCCTACTAGTTCCCCTGTGCCTTTGTACCGGTAGTATGGGGGGTTTGGAAGGGTAGCATGGGCTCCGCAGGTTTTGTTGGCTGCCTTCCATGGCTGTAAAGAAGTGTCGTTTCAGACTTACGTGAAATACAGGCTTAAGAGACATTTCTACTGCATAAGTGTATTTCCTGACGATGAGGTTACTGCAGTTCTGCACACCTGTGCTGCAGTTATACTGCAGTATGGCTCACTCCCCCAATTTTAGTGTGAATCTCATGACATATGTTATTTTCTGCTAAGCCCTAGCTCCTCAAGTTTTGCAATTTCATGACAATCTTGGTTTTCATGCATCTGAAACAAGTCTTTCTAGCCTTCGTGCCTAAGAAAGAAAATCTTGAAATCATAAAGGCAGCTTATCATAATGTGTAGACCAAAAATCTTATTATTGCTGTTTTCTGATGGTGAATTTTAAAACCAAATACAATTTTGAGGAATTAGGATATCGATATTGAGGCTTGATCAAGTTGACAACTTCTGCTTGTTGGCATAATTTGCAGACTTAAATACTAAGCAGGTTTCCCGTTGCAACCAGCATACCGTCAGTCAGACAGCCGTAGCGATAAACGTGATGGGATATGTATGCGGCATCATGCCCAGGACCAGCAAAATCCTTTACAGCAGGTTTCTCCTCGGTGCTGCTCCAAAGTCAAACACTTCCTCACAGCTGAAATAACAACATACTGCAGCTTGTGTTCACATGTGGCCACAAGTGGATTCAGCCAGCCGTAAAATCCACTGACAGTAAAAGATTCGTCCTCTCAAATGTAGGGCCTGGCCCCTACCAAAAGGCAGGCGAGTGGTTTGGGTTGGTGTCGGTGGTTTGGTTTCGTGTGGGGGCTTTTGGCATGGAGGTTGGTCCCCCCGGGCACCAGACAGCTCTGCGCAGTCAGGTCGACGGCGGCAGCGATGCTCCTGCCCTCGCCAAAAGAGCACAGCTTTTCTGTTTTGGTGGCTCCTGTGGAAAACGCCGCAGTTCACACAAACACCTATGGCCTTACAGGCACCGATGGGTGTTAGAGAGAGCCTTTTGGATCGCCTTCGCTGGATGCAGCCCTAAATCCCCGGTGATGCACGTCCGGCACCCCAGCGCTCCTTTACCAGCCCTGGCTTGGGATGCCTCCATGTCCCTCCGTACCAGGCTGCCTTCCAGAGAGGCTCCAGCCTTTTTGGGAGGGGGGAGCAGGGGAGGAAGACTTGTTTGTGAGCTCTACAGATAATGGAAAAGACATTAGTCTCCACCCTCTTCTGGGTATTGCTTTAAGGTTGATAAAGAACAGCTTCTCCTGGCCCAGGAGGAGGACGGGGGTTGGGAGCGCTCGGCGCAGGGGCTGCCCTGAAGCTGGGCATCTCAGACTGGGGGCCCAGCTCTGCAGCCGGTCACAGGGGCGATGGCCACCCCTGCATGACTTTTCGGCACCTGCATCTGATGCAGAACGCTTCCCGCTCAGGAGCTCTTTGGTTTCCACTTGCGATCCGTTCACCTGCTCCACTGGGTTTTGCACCTGCTTTCTCAGGTACCTCGGGCACAGGTTTTTATTCATTCACTTTTTAATTACGTAATGGAGGAGGGTTTTTTTTTTCACTTCAGTATAAATGAAAGGTGATCTGCTACTGTTAACGTATGTGACTGCCTGTAGATCAAATACTTATCCGTGTCCTCCAGCACCCTTCAGCACTGCACTACTTGAGATTAAGAATTACATAGTAGACACTATGATCAGAGAAATCTCCGATTTCCGAGAAATGAAATTAAAACTGAATTAATTTTTTATCTCATCAAGATGGAGAGAAATACCAGCTGCTTAGTCCACCAGTTAGCGAATTATCTGATCCTCACACGCACGCTCACAGGGACACAAACAGCTATAGCAGCACGCTTTGGTTTGCCTCTATGACTTCCAAACTCACTATGGACACGGAACACGAGACCTACTTGCAGGCTGTAGATAAGCATGTCTGTGAAAGGATCCTGAGAATTTTATTCTCACAGGATGTTCTCGTCCTCCTTGGACAAGCAAAGACATAGTATCATTTCTATTAGTCTAAGAAAAATTAATTCTAAGAAGACATGTCAAGGCAGTGACAGCTTGATTTTAAAAAGATTGTAAAATAAGTGTGCAAGATACTTAAATACATCATTGGGTGGGAAAAAAAGTGAATTCCTTCTCAATAAGCAAGAGATGTTTTAGACTCTGCCTTAAAATGAATACAAATTGGGTGAGATGTCCCAGGTCCCAAATTCATCTCACAAACTGCCAAAGGAGCACAGCAGAAGCAGCATCACTGGAGATCTAACACGGCAAAAAGTGTTTCATTTATGTTAAAAAATGGTGAGTTCAGGGCGGCTGCTTAAATTTCTGCAAATAGATTTTTTTTCCCCACAGCTCTGTCTTAAGTACGAGGTAGTGGCTTCTCTTTGTCACTTTTTATTTGAATGGTGAATCTTATGAGCCTTTTCTTTTTTTTGTGCATTTGCATTTGAGGACATTTTAGCTCTTGCGAATGAATTGTTCACCTCAGCTTCTTGGAAGGGAGTCATGGAGGACCGATGCCGTTAGTGCAGGATAACTTTTAGGCCATTCACTCTTTCATGGGCCATGAAGTAATGGGCTATTTTGGTGCTGCCCGGCGGGGTCTCCGGCTTCGCCCACTATTGCTCCCTCAGTGGCTGCCATGCCTGCGCCCTGCAAACGCCTGGAAGCACAGACCCTCTTCGCTGACAAAAAAGGCCATTCAAACCAGCCATTTTACTGCAAAAAGCTCACTGGTTTGGGCGGTGAAAAGACAGCCTCTTCACAATACCACCCTCTCTCCAGGGGGATGCTGCCATTTGCAAGGGCCGGCCAGGCAGCAGGAGGGTGGTGCTGGGCACGGGGAGGTGTAGCCCCATGCTGGTGTCCCCAGCACGGCATGGGCATGGCCACCACTGTCCCCCGAGCTGGCTGTGGGGAGGCTGCTCCTAGAGAGAAGACAGAGGGGAAGAGAGCAAAGGGGAGGCATGCTGTGATTTAAAGTTTGGGGAAAGTGGTTATTTAAGGAACAGGCCACGGCTGGCAGGGACCTTTGGAGACCTTCCCGTCCAAGCCCCCTGCTCAGAGCAGGGTCAGCCAGAGCAGGTTGCCCAGGGCCAGATTCTGCGCCTCTAGCTGTCAGCGGTGCAGAAGCAAGCCTGAAGTTTGAAACATTGAAGGCAGAAGTTTGGCATAGCACAGCTTATGCCAAACTCGTGCTGAGAGGTTCTGAGCTACGACGGATGATGCTCTGAAAAGATCATTTCAACGAAGCTCTGTTTCTTTGTATTCCAGCTAGTCACAGATTATTTTTTCTTCTTGCTCCAGATATTATTTTGCATCATCCTTGCCATATGGAAGAAAGGAATGATGCTGTTCTGATCTGCTGCCATAAAAATATGAAATGTTGTTTGTGTGATCTTCAGAGTAGATTAGAACTGGGAATTTCCACACTGGGGGGATTTTCAACATGTTGAAGTTTGTTTTCCTTTCAGTCTAGACAAACTACAGTAGTGTCAAGTTTTCCTACAAATTAGAAATCCCGTCACAAATGGATTTGTAAAATGTTGTATTAATCTTCATAAACAGTGCTTCAAAGCAAGATGTTCTTTGATAACTTCCCTTTATTATTTTAGAGAAATTGATTTTTAAAAGTAAAATTTTCTTTTTTTGGCCATCTAGATTTTCAAAACATTTTGTGAGGAAGCACTCTCAGAGACAGTCAGCACCAGCATCACTGCTCCCCCTGAAGTCATCATTGACTTCTGGGAACAGAACGTGACAAAAACACAAGTGCTTTTAGCAAGCCCAACGTTGAAGCATGCTATTTAGCACAAGGAGTTAAAAAAGAAATACTGGGAAGATGGGAGCTGCGGGTAAGCATCTCTCCAGTGATAGATGTCATCTATGATCAGTTATACCTGAGTTGCGAGGCATGATGATGCAACAGCCAGCGCAGGGGTTACTATACTAAGTGTCTTTTTCCCTAACATTATAAAATGACATATGGATTTCTTTTACAGGAGGTTGGCTACTCCTGGTAGTGGAAATAATACAGACAACAAAAGCTGGACATGAGCTGGCAATATGCGCTCACAGCCCAGAAGGCCAACTGCATCCTGGGCTGCATCCAAAGAAGCGTGGCCAGCAGGTCAAGGGAGGTGAGTCTTCCCCTCTGCTCCGCTCTTGTGAGACCCCACCTGGAGTACTGCATCCAGCTCTGGAGTTCTCAGTACAGGAAAGACACGGACCTGTTGGAGCAGGTCCAGAGGAGGACCACAAAAATGATCAGAGGGCTGGAACAGTTCTCTTATGAGGACAGATTGAGCTGGGGTTATTCAGCCTGGAGAAAAGAAGGCTCCAGGGAGACCTTATTGTGGCCTTTCAGTACAAGGGGGCTTGTAAGAAAGATGGGGACAAACTTTTTGGCAGGGCCTGCTGCAATAGGACAAGGGGTAATGGTTTTAAACTAAAAGAGAGTAGATTTAGACTAAATATAAGGAAGAAATTTTTCCAGTGAGGGTGGTGAGACACTGGAACAGGTTGCCCAGAGAGGAACAGGCTGCCCAGAGATCTCTGGGGTAGATGCCCCATCCCTGGAACCATTCAAGGTCATGTTGGATGGGGCTCTGAGCAACCTGATCTAGTTGAAGATGTCCCTGCTTCTTTCAGGGTAGCTGGACTAGATGACCTTTAAAGGTCCCTTCCAACCCAAACTATTCTGTGATTCTATGATTCTAACACAGGTACAACTGCTCCTAATTTTCACAGAGGCTTTAGGTATCATCACATTACCTTCCCAGCACTCTGGTTTCTGAAGACACATGTTGGCTGCGGCGGCAGTGAGCCAGTGCTCCCCAGGCAGGCTCCCTGCTCCAGCTAATAAATCTTCCGGGAGCTGGGCTGGTAGCGCAGTGCAGTGCACTGGCACTTCGGTGGCTTGAAGAAGAGCTGGCCGTGGTGTAGGGTTCATGCTCCAACAGAGCCACGCTGGAGACAGCCTGGGTCTCGCTGCTCCGTGTCCCATCCACTTTGCATGTCTCTGCGTAGAGCTGATGGGTTTGGGCTTAGCCCCGCAAAGACACAGCCGTCCTACTTCTTGCCTCTTCTGGCTGTGGAAGCAGTACAGGCACGTCTGCGTGGTGCTTCCCCTGAGCCAGCAATCCCGGCTGGTTTGAGCCATCCTCCCGATGGCACTGTTTGTCCCCCAGACAGCTCAGCAGCCCAGACACTGGGATAGAAACAGGCTCAGGGAGACCAGCTGGCATCATTATACCTCTGTAAGAATTAAGACAAGTTCGTTACTCTTACAAGGGCACTCACAGTACAGGGGAGATCGGACTTTGCATCACTGAGCTTATATGCTGTGGCCTGGACTGTGCCAGCCCAGTCCCACACGGGGATGGCTTCGTACCCCTTCCCGCCTTCATTTCTTATTCAGACATAAGCAATGAAATGCCGAAAGGTGCAAAGCAAAATGTGAAATCATTTATTAGGGTGCATTATACCAGTGCTCAAAAACAACGCAGCAAAAAGAAAACTACAGACAACACAGAACTGTATCCACATGTATTTTGGATAAGAGTTTGCGGTAGCACAGAACCAGTTTCTGAGGCATTTGACACACAAAGTGCACCTTATGGCCTTTCCTGGTATGAAATTCCAAACATTTTCAAAGTTTCTTGGCACTGCAGACGGCAAGTTACTGTTGACCAGAGGAAGTGATGCCACAAGTGGGAAATGATAGATGAGGAGACAACGACAGCTCTTGGGGCGCAGACGGATGCGTCTCCACTGCAGCGCAGGGACAGATGTATCTTGTTCAGTCCAAAATTGCTTGTAAGTTGTTATTGTCCAGTGTCACCGCTGAGTGAAATAAAGCCAAACTGATTACTAATACAGTCTCCAGTTCTTTTCCCATAGTCTGAATCTATACATCGTAGCTCCAGGTTAAATCATATGTATTAGGAACGAACATAAAATAGCTACAGAGCTCAGAAGTGCAGATGACTGGGGAATCACATGTTAATGAGATAAAAATTGTATTTGTCCTCTCAAATGCAAAGGGACTATTTAAAGAGGAGAATTTTCCTTGGGGGAAAGACTGTTTCTGAGGGTGTTTTTTTCCATTGTTTTTTGGCATGATTCCAGCCCAGCCAAATAAGCCAAGCTACCAGGAACAGGGCAGTATCACCCCTGAGTGATGCGAGAGCAGCTGGGGAAGAGGAGGAAGACGGTCAGGGACGGGTTGCTGGGGGAGGTACCTGGGGCTTTGGCAGGGTGTTGAGCTAATTCCTGAAGAAAACTAAGCACAGTCCAACTGGAGTCAAGAGCTGTTGTATGAGGGGAAGGAGGAGACAGGGGTGGATTCACTTTCCCCAAAATGATCCTGTGGTAAGAGGGCCAATAATTACAAGGACAAAAGAAATATAAGGGGCAAGTGGAGAAAATGCTTAGTAAGGGACAGAAAATGCCAGGCCTTTTCATGGTCCACTGACTCCCTTGCCAAGCAGCTGTGTCCTGCAGCTGATGGATAATCCTGGACAGGGAACCGCCAGCCAGGGAAGGCATTTCATAAGTGGCATGTATATGAGGCAGTAGCTCATCTCCAGGCCTCGGTGGAGGAAAGGGAGCAGCGATACTGTCCTGATGGGTAGTAGCAGGCATAGATGTGATCTTCCTTCATCACGCTTGTTTACGGTGTGGCAGCTGGGCTGAACACGCTCATTTATATTGCATTGCATGGGGTGTGAGTGCTCAGCAAACAGAGGCAGGTATCTGAAAACAAGGTATTAATAAAAGCTGCAGATCAAGAGCACCGTGAGCTAAACCTGATCACAAATAGGCTTTAATATCGCAGCGCAGGAGAGTAACTCCCACACTAGAGCAAAGAAGAGGTTTGAACGTGTGGGCTGCTGGCTTCACGCACTCTGGCAGGGACCACCACGCTGATGTTTATAAACCATCCTAGAGGGTGTCTGAGAATAGCGCAGGGGCTCAGCAAGGGCAGACTAGTTCTCCAACAACACACTGCAGTTGAACGTAGGGGGTGAGGTAACTGAGCTGGGCTTGGGCCACCCAGCAGCAGCCCAAACCTGGCCAGTCATGCCAGGCTACACAACTGCATAGGCATGCAAAGTACTCCATTGAGGCTACCGCAGCCTGGGCAGCCTTTGCTGGTGGGACTTTCTGAAGATAATACAAGAAAAACAAGCTGGACAAGTCCGGCAAGCAAGGAGGAGAGGTTTCATACTCTTCCGTAAAGAGTCCAAAGTATAGCAAAGTGTCTGGAAATGTGCTTCCTGAGAGCAAACTCTCGCACGTGAAATGCTATGCTATGATAGGGAGTTGAAGAAAAAAAGGATCGGTGACTTTGCAGATGAATGACCAAAGTGCCGACATGAGAAAATGAGCTCTCGGTTTGCCCATTAAAACATTTGTTAAGCCTTCAAGTGTTGAGCAACAGGAATGTAAAACCTCTTTGAGTTTGGCGGCAAGAGGCAGCTGAGAAGTAAGGGTACTTGTCTGAATTAAAAACCAACTTTTGCTAGACTGGTGTTCCTGGCAGGTTACACCTGCTTCCCACCCCGTGCCTTGCTGCCACTCTGTCTGGAGCAACGTGCTCTTAACAATAGCTGGTGGCTGGAAGGTACAGCGTGTGCTACACTGCTCATTTCCCCTTCCTCCCAGCCTGATTGTTATTGCAGCAGTCGGGAGCAAGAAGGGCTCTTTAACACCATTAAGCTGTGAGAAACTGCGGCTGTGACAGTCAGGGTCTGACTTCACGCAATACGAAGTTGAGGAAAAATGTTTAAAGAGAGAAGATGCCTTCCTGTAAGTACTTTGTGCTGTAAAGCGTATGTATATACACAAACGCTCGCATGTGTATGCATCCGGGAGGAGGTGTGCATCCATGGCGGGAAATCCTGCCTGCACCAAAGTCAATGACAAAAATTCCCACTGACCTTGGCAGGGCAGGGCTTCAGCAACCATCTGGGCATGTGGTGGGACATTGTGCAAGCGTTCAGCCACGCTGCGAGCGCATTTACTCACCGCAAGGCTGGTGGATGGCAGCCCAAGCCGTGCCAGCGATGAGCTGAAATACAGCTGGGGAGCGAGGGCTCGTCCTCAAGCCGAGCCCCACGTGCCAGCAGCAGTACCTCGCCGTGTTGTCATGTCTTTCTGCGTCACGTCTGAGCTGGAGCAGCTTTGCCGGCGGGTCATGAGAGCATTCCCAGGCAGTGACCTTGCCTACCTCAGGGGACTGGCAGGGGTCTTTGGTTGCTAGTTTGGTTTTGGCTTGGAGACTTTCTGTTTGTTTGTTTGCTCCCGTTTTTGTTTGTCTTTTTAACATTTGTTTGGATTAGTCTAAAAATTCATGAACTGCCTTCATTTACTCTGCTCCCAAAATAGGCAGGATAGATTTCAAGGGCCAATTAGAAGGGCCAACAGGCCCTTGGATAACCCTAATCCTACATTTGGTGATTTCACCCAACTTATTTTACCCTTGACTCTCCCTTTGGTGAGGCAGAAGTTCAGGAAACCTACTTCTACAACTGACTTTAGTGGTTACTGTCTTGAAAACTACTATTTTAAGGTAGATTATAATTCCATTCCAGTGATTTTTTTTTAACTGTTTTGAATTTGTGCAGCTCTAAGCATCTTTCAGTAAAAATAGCAATGGAAATTTAAGATCCTAGCATGATGAATATAAATCTTGGTTTCCTTACGTGCCTTTTGGAGATCCATTAAAAGTAATTTAGGAGCCCAAGGTTTAAAGACCTGCTCTAGTATGTTTAGCTATAATGTGCCAAAACTTAAGTGGCTATTTTCACATCAATCCCTGTATGCAGTGGGCCAGCCACCTGATTTTAGTAACATAAAATACGTATTGTATTTATGGATCCCGCCTGTTCATCACTGTCATTTTGTAATAGCTAGAGTCTCATTTCTTCTGTCCTTCTCTGGCACCACAAGCATCACAAACCAGCACCACCACGTGTGACAGGCACTTACCTTCCACCTTCATTCTGACCGCACACCTCCCAGCCAGGACTCCTCTGTGGGGCACAGAATTAGGTGACTCCCAAAATCAGAGCTGCGATTCCTGCAGGAAGGCACTATGTATCCATGCCTGGGACCAGATTTGGGGCAGTATGCCAAGTTCTTTTAAGAATTTGGCCCTAACTTGTAATTACCATCGCTGATGGCTGCCCGCTTCTGAAAAATCTGCTGCAATGTTACGGGTGCTGAACGTTCAGAAAATCTGGTGATAAAAACCAGCCAGTCAGTGGAGTGCTGCTTCAGTTTGAGGGTGACGAGAAGGACAGCAGAACAGGGACCAGAGCTGCTAGTAAAGGAAAGCAGAAACGCGTTCAGAGTGATAGACAGTGTCTGTTCAAGATTCCAAATACCTGGTGAAACCAAATCAAAACAGGAGTATTACTAACAAATGTCAAGCATACTTATTTCTGTCTAACAAGTATAAAATGCTAAATCACTTCCGGAACAGTCTGAATTACCTTTGCAAAAGACTACTATGCCCTCGGCTCCTGCAGAAGAGCTCTGAACAAAGATCCTGAATCCAGAGCCTTCCTGTTGCTTTGGCAAATGCCTCCTCAGTTCCATGCAGAGCCGTTGCCCCTTTGCCATGCTCTGTGTTCTGCTGGAAGAGCTGGTAATATTGCAGGCTGCTGAAGAAGAAAAACTGTTGAACTGCTTTGGAGCTCTGAGGTCTGGGTGGGTGAAATTCATTACAATTTAATGAAAAAAAAATTTTTTTAATTCATTTTAAAGATGTGTATGAACTACCTTCAGAATGTCATTATCATCTGTAAATTTTTTTTCAGTGAATCTGTGCACTGACTATTTACATATTCTTTACACTCTCTTTTTGGCACACCCTGTATATGGAAGCCTGTACAGGATAACACATAAAGGATTGTGGTAACCGCTCTATAAAGTGCAGTCATTGCCACAGCACCTATCAAATCTGCCTTCAAACAGGGATCTCGGCTGCCCCCAAATGTATCTGGACGACCCCCACATGTGTTAGCAATATGCTGCAATGACATACATGTGTTCCCACGCGGCCTATCCCCACACTGACGGCACAGGTTTCTTTGTTCAGACTCACATTATGCATGTGTTTGTTATTCATGTTTCTGCCTCCCCAACTTTCCTTTGATGTAAATTTAATACAACTTTTTTCATCATTATTTGAAACAGAAACTCTGGGACAACAGGAGCATCAGATATAGGATATACTGAATAACATTAGGCAATGTTTCATGCTTTTTCTTCAGGTCTAAGCCATAATAAAAAATACATATTTTTCAGAAGAAAAGTAAAAATCTTGACTTTTATTCAGGAGCTCCAGACTTAGAGTTAGGGTCAGGCTGGGATGCTGTGGCACCGAGCTGACTGAAGTCTACCGCAGAGGGTTTGTGTCAGGGGAGGGAGGAGGAGATTCAGATTGGCTTCAACTGTGCTGGAGACATTTTATTTTAAGGGGACATTAGCTTCTAAGTCCCTTGCAAGTCCTATACAGTGTCATATACAGTTTTGGAAAACGAATGGAAAGACGCTTACATAAAGGCTGGGAACGATGCTTAATCTTAAGCTTTACATTCCTCTTTAAATGATTCTGAGCCACACCTTCACCTGTTATTAGCTTGCACAGTGTATGAAGATAATGCTACTCTGTGCTTAACCTTTAAACAAAATTTCTGTGATTACTGGCCCTGGTTCCCAAAGTGACTGTGAGAAATGAACAGGGCAGATGGGAGCAGGCTTTCCCAGTGGATGCTACAGAACATTTCTGTAATGATTTAAAGCCATGTTAAACAATAGCTTGTTCACATTCAGATGCAGAGCATCCCAAGATGCTGCATGAGGCAGGGGAGAGAACTGAAATTGCTTTAGCGGAGATGCTAGGCGTAATTAAAGGCTTATGTCTGAATCTTACAGCTAACAAACTGCTGTACAACTAGGGAAACAGCTCCCTAAGTAGCTTTTTACAAAACGCTAAATATACTATCATAACAATAAAGCCTAACTATCCAGCTGCTGGTGAATTATGTGCATGTGGTACTGTGGACATCACGTCCCCTCTCGCCCCTTGAATACATCCCTTTCTGCTGCTGGAAAATAGCAAAGGTCCTCCCAGGAGCAGCTGAAAAGTTTAATAAAAATAAGTCGGAGCTGCTTAATCTGCTTTTGCAATCTGACTGCACTTTTTCTGAAAATCATGATTGTTCCTTTGGCAAAGTTAAGGGTGAAGTGAGAGCTGTTAGCATGGCCCCAAAGAGGGGAGAAAAAAGCCGCTTGCTGTCTCCCCTTTTGACATGACAAATAAAGGCAAATGTGTGAAGGTATTAGAGCCCCACTGCAGAGCAGGAAGAGGAAAACAAATGGTACCACACCATATGCCCATAATCCCAATTAAAATGCATTCAAATTCATTTCTCTTCTCCTCAGCTTCCCTTTTCCACGCCAGTGAACAAGCATGTTTGACAACAGAGTGTGGGAATTTCTAGTTCACTGAGCAGGTTTCCTTTCTCTTTGCTCCTGCGTCTACCTGAGGCTGCTGCTCCAAATCCTCGCTGTACACTCCAAACTCTGTCTTCTCTTGCCATACAGCCAGGCGTTGTGCACCACGCCAGGGACTCCAGAAGAAAGCAAACTGGGAAGTAGCAAACATGGCTTGAGGTAAAGCGTTCTCAGTGGTAGTGCTGGGCTTTGGAGGAAATAAAATCTTTTAGGCTCCCTATTGATGCTGTGCTCAGCTCGCCACCTTTCCCAGGCATGGAGCTGCCCGCGCTTGAGGAATAGAATCATAGAATCATCACAGAAGCATAGAATGGTTTGGGTTGGAGGGGACCTTAAAGATCATCTAGTTCCAATCCCCCTGCCATTGGCAAGGACACCTCCCACTAGACCAGGCTGCTCAAAGTCCCATCCAACCTGGCCTTGAATACTTCCAGGGATGGGGCATCCACAGCTTCCCTGGGCAACTTGTTCTAGTGTCTCACCACCCTCAAAGTAAAGAATTTCTTCCTAATATCTAATCTAAATCTACTCTCTTTCAGTTTAAAACTGTTACCTCTCATCCTATCGCTACACTCCTTGATATCCCCCACCTTTCCTGTAGGTCCCCTTCAAGTACTGGAAGGCTGCTATAAGGTCTCCCTGGAGCCTTCTCTTCTCTAGGCTGGACAACCCCAACTCTCTCAGCCTGTCCTCATAGCAGAGGTGGTCCAGCCCTCTGACCATCTTCATGGCCCTCCTCTGGACTTCTGTCCTTCTTATGTTGGGGGCCCCGAGCTGGATGCAGTACTCCAGGTGGGCTCTCACCAGAGCGGAGTAGAGGGGCAGAATCACCTCCCTTGGCCTGCTGGCCACGCTTCTTTTGATGCAGCGCAGGATGCGGTTGGCCTTCTGGGCTGTGAGCACACATTGCCGGCTCGTGTTGACCTTCTTATCCACTAACACCCCCAAGTCCCTCTCCTCAGGGCTGCTCTCAATCCATTCTCTGCCCAGCCTGTGTTTATGCTTGAGATTGTCCCGACCCACGTGCAGGACCTTGCACTTGGCCTTGTTGAACTTCATGAGTTTTGCACAGGCCCATCTCTCAAGCCTGTCCAGGTCCGTCTGGATGGCATCCTTACACACAGGGAAGCATCTAGCAGTCAAGCAGGACCTCCTGCCTTCAACAGGCATGGAGCAGCAGGCACAGCAGCCAAGGTGATACCTACTCAGTGCCACCAGCAAGAAGGGGGCAGGGGAAAAATGCCACAGGGTACTTCAGAGGCTGGAAAATGCCTTGGAGTCAGCGAGGTCATGAACACATGAGAGGAAGGCAGCACGGGCTGTTCATTAGAGGCTGAGCGGATCGAGAGAGGGAGAGGATGTTAGTGTGGCAAATCAATCTGCAAGCATCAAATTGATTTTAAAAAATGCAAAAGGATGCACTCACCATTATAAAATCGAATAGGAAGCGCAACAAATAAACATGGTCTATGGTTCATAAAACCATGGTTACATAGATAGCAGAACCCTTTTCTTAGGCAGGGAACCTGACAACCTCGTCTACAGCTTTTCACATTTCTACTTTTCACAGTTCTAATGCAGAACTAATTGTTTCCCTCTAAAGGGTCTTTCCTCTCCTCTTCATCTTCTTATTGACATAAAAGCTATTGACTGGACCCATAATCACAGCGTTGCTTTTTACTGTTTGTCTCTTGCTTCAAATTCTGTTGCTTTCTCCCTTGTAGCATCTCTCAAATCTCAACCAAGAATTCAAACCACTTGCTTCTAACTTTGCAGTCTCCGGGTTTTGGTTGTTACATCCCCCTCCTTGCCAGCCTTTTCACATCTCCATCCCACTGCTTCCTACACAGAGTACAGCTGCCAGGTTGATGATACAGATGCAGAGATAAAATTCAGTTCTCGAGAGCTGCCTTAGTAAAATGATTTTAATATACAGTTCCAGATAGTTTTCTCTGTATGCATTTTCTTCATGATTTTAGGTTCACCACATTGACCTTTGCTTCTTAAGCAGGTGGAGCAACAAATGGCAGTAGCAGGGTGTTATCCTCTGTGCTCGCTTGCACCAGTGCACAGCTGGGGAAGATACGAAGCGAATGGCTCAATAGGTGTTTAGTCAAGCAAGAGGCTGCTCTGCAAACTGGTAGGAAACACGGTCTAATGGACCAGGGTCATTTCTTCCTGTTGCCCCAAGCTTTACTCCTCCCGACGCTACAGATCTCGGTCCTGCTTCAAACTCCTTGGTGTCACATACCATCCCCATCCACTTGTCGGTTCTCAGATCTTCTCTTCTGTCTCCTTATCCCGGTCTCAATCTCCATGCTGAGCTAGTCTGGTCCCACTGTATCTGCATTTTGTGTGGCCTGGGTCACTCTCTGTGATAGCTTTCAGTGAGCTGCCTGCCTGTGTCCTCCTACACCAGTTCACCCCCATCAGCTGTCTGTATGCTTTCTGATGCCAGGTGGTCTCCAGGAAAGGTCCAAAGGAGGGATGTCACATATTATCTTGTTCTTCAAAAAGACTGAAAATTTCTAGAAAATTTCACCCTGGAAAGGATACCTAGCATGGAAAATTTCATTCAAATGTTGGGATATTTGTGGGAATGGCCTCTTACAAAAAGAAATGCAGGAAATGAGGGCTATTTGTGGCACTCCTAGTCCCTGGTTGAAATAATTCTAGGAGTTCTTGCCCACTGCTTTCCTAATGAGGAGTAAGAGCTCCCAAATGAGCCAGATGATTCTGCATGTCAAGCCATACTAGTGCTGTATGAACTGTAATATTTACTTAAAATCCTCTTGCAGACAATGTACTGATTCAAACTCGATCCCATAGCTGCTCCAAAACAATGTCATTATTATACAGCTCGTTATCCCACGGCAGCTGGCAGAAATGAGCCTGGTAATTCACAGGCAACTTCAAAAATGCACCTGCACTTCTGCTACCTGTCATGACTTCTTAATGGCCTCTTGGACAGGCGTCTACCGAACAGTATTGGTACCGATGCTTCAAGCCGATCAAAAGAAACGAGTGAACACAAAGCAGATTCCTCCCGGTGTATGCTGAGGTTATGCCCATGGTCATCTATTGCTGTGGGACTGTGGAAGCCACGGTGTCTCTGTTGCGTGAGGTAATCCACGAGAGAAATCTGTGAGGAGGCACAACATTTCGACGTTGCCTCACGCTATTCAGGGTTTGGCAGCCCCATTGTTTATACAGCATTAATACCAAATTGATGCTTTTGGGAAACTCCACCCATCAGTGATCCAGAAAACTTCCTGATATGCCCAACAAGACTTCAGCCAAGTGCACTAATTGGAGGCTGCAAAATGTTTTTTCAGAGGAAAAGGATGGGAGAGAAGAGAGGGTGAAAACACAGAGAGGAAGAGATAAGCAAAGAACTGATGGGCTACAGTGGGACAGACAATATAGGGAGGACAAAGTATCAGTGCAGAAGGAGGCGGAGATTGTGGGTACGTTTGGGAAGACTGTTCAACCTAATTATCAGAGGCTGTACTTAAGCAGAAGGGGGTTCATGTTTGTCCTCTCCCTATCTCTCTCTCTGCCTGCACTCAGCTTCTGCTGGCGTTGCCTCTTCCACTCACACTCCTAAAACTTATAGCCCCTTCGTCTCCTTGGAGGTTTCAGGGTCTGGCAGGGCTCACAGCATCACCTAGAAAATTACACTGGGACACATCCCTTTCGTTCCCCATTCTTTCTGTAACTCCTGGCCGTGCTGTGACAGCAATATGGCCTGATCCTGTTGGCTGCGCCGGCCTCTTTGACAATCCACTTTTGGACGTAATGGGTTTCCTGATTGAGAAAATATCATTAAAACTGAAAAAATGATATACTGTAATGCTTAAAGAGAATATTAGAATTATGCTTACAGCTGGATTCTGTTGTTTGGTAACAGCAAGACCAAATCAACTCCAGAGTTTAAATCACCAGATCTTCTTGATCTTGGCCAAATGCTTCTTCTCAGTCAGATGCTTTTCAAAGCCAAGTTAACCCAAGTACACAGACACAATTAACATACTGATGAAACTCATGGGTTGAACTAAAAAAACATATAGGAGGTTGTTAGAGGTTGAGAGTCTGGAGTACAAAGGCAGATAAAGCCCACAGCATGAGCCCTGAGGTGAAAGAGAAGTTATCTGCCTTTCCCCAGTTGCTTCACCTGTGGAGCCCCCAGGATCCCGGGCACACGCCTGCACAAGGTCCTGCCCTCAGATAACCCCACATTAAAGAGAAAAAATGAAACACCGGCACCCCCCAGGTGATTCAGACTGAAGTGCAGAGAAATATCTCTGGCTCCAAGGGAAGATGGAGCAGATAAATTGGGGAGCAGCAGCCAAAGCACGAGCAGCCAGACACCGAGACGGCTTTCTAAAGCATATATCTGTGCCTAAGGTCCCAAGAAACCACCTCACGTCCACAATTCCAGCAACTGCGAGTGCCCAGAAGACACTAGAGAGGTTGATGCAGCCTCTGAACCAGAAATGGGCCTGGGAGAAGTGAGTGAGGGAGACAGTGCTGAAGGGCACTGCTAGTGAAGAGAAACCGCGATGCCATTAGGCATTTTAGAAAGTAGAGAGGAGGAGGCAATATCGGCACTGGGAGGTCTCCTGAAAAGGCTCAGAAATGAAGCTCAATGCGGTACGAAAAATATTTCACTTCCAGGGCAGTTTAACCTGAGCAGCTTCTCTGGAAGGGAAGAAAGCTGCTCTGGGTCTCCCACATAACAAACCATGGGACACTGCTGCGTGAGGTCCTCATTATCAAAATACCTAATTCTGAACAATCAGAAAAAGCCAGGCAGAGCCAATGGGTATTTCTCCCAAGACCTTTTCCCTCTGATTAAAAAAAAAAAAAAAAGAAAGAAAATCAAAAAAAGAAGTCAGGAAGAATCACAGGTTCAGTCCAGAGCCGTCCCGGAGCCGCGGAGCCTGGAGAGCTGCCAGGCAAGCTGGCAGGAAATCAGGCAGGCTTGTGATGGAAACCTGCCTGTGTTCCATCGGAAGTTCATCCAAACAGAGACGCTTCTGCGAAACATTTTGCTTACGACAAATTGGCATTCTCTGACAAAAACCTGTGCTGTTGGAAACTTCCCAGCCAGGGTTTCTTATGCCATACTCGTTTCTTAAACTTAAAAAAAAAAAAAAAAAAGAAGAAACAAACTGGGTGTGTCATAGCTAAGGTTAATGGGCTACATTAGATATAGTGTTGTAAGCGACTCCTTATATGGGGCAAATCTTATAAATGAGACCTCGGGCATTTCAGTCTGTTTTTCACAATGAGTGCTGAGGGCTCAGCTTTGTTACCCTACAATGTACACAAATGTAAAAGTAATGGTGAGATGCTGGGTGAGGATAGAGCGATTTTATTGTATCCATCGTATTTTCATTCTGAGTAACATCTTTCAGATATTACAGATTGTTAGTTTTGTATTCCTCCCTGTTCCTCCCAAATCCATTAGACAGAAAAATACAGGTAATTCTCTCCCAATACTCAGATTATGTAACGAGTGCATAACTCTCTCACTTTGAAATGACTAACTTGAGCATTTAGAGAAAAGGGAACTGTGGAAAACACATACACAACTTGGAATAGCTGAATAGCTGAGAGCGTTTTTCCTCATAAAAGAAAAAAAGACAAAATGAGGGATATTTCCTTTTTTACGGTTTTGAATGATCCTAGAAACCTCTCTCTGTAGCATCTCTTCCAAAGGAGTACCCAAAAGGCTGTAGGATAAGGTCTGCGTACCAACTGGGGACTTGGTCCCGCATACTCTTCATTTACCTGAGTGCCAGGGCCAGAAGTGGGAGGCTATAATTCAGATAGCTGTGAAATAAATAGCAAAAGTACCCTTTTAAACTAACCAGAAGCTCAAGTTATAATGGCTATATTTCTTTTCTGTGTACCTTTGAAAGAAAACAGCCACCAGCTGCTATTCAAATTTTCTTTCTTTGCCCCCCGGTTATGTGAATACAGTGCACAAGATTAAGACATTTTCAGCATGTAACTTCAATCATGTGAGAAGTCCCACTGATTTCAGCCAGCGACTTCCTATTGAGTCAGCAAAGTACTTATGCCTGCGTGTGATTTTAAGATGACTAATCTCCCCGGCTGCGTCTGCGCTGGCGGGTAGGTACATGGGGCAGGATGTCCTGCGGCCCCGGCCCCCAGCATACGCCCTGGCTGCATCCTGGCTCTGGGCTGGGACAAGATCGGCATGACCACGAGCTCCCACATGCTGGGCTTTTGTTTGGAAAGAAATCTGTGCCCGGAGCCGGCAAGAAGTGCGGTGTACTTTGTGAGAGTCCGCGGCCAGGGTGATTGAAGGGATGACTGGAAGGGCATCTACTCTGCTGCGTGGCCAAAAGCCCAGCTTCGTGCTTAGTGTTACCCACATGCTGAAACTCTTCGGTAGCTCGGAGCGGTACTGTATCAGCCCTGGCTCGACTGAGGCTGTCACAACTTCCCTAATGAACCTCTCACAGTCTTTCAATAATGCTGCTATTTATAGGCTGGGTCTATACTGAATAGATGGCAGAAGCTACACAAAAGCTCACAGTGTTGCAGCAATGAAGCTGTAGCGAGACATCAGCGCAGACTGAAGCCACTCAGTATAGTTACATGCAATTCAATATTATAATCTACTATGCTTTGCCTGATTACACTCGCTGCTTAACTGAAAAGTTAATGGCATCTTATTACATTTGTAAATTTTTCTTAGAAGTAAAAGCTGGTCTTGTGAAGTACAGGGACTTTCAAATCTTACAGATTAAGAGCTAAGCCCTGCTTTTGCCCGCAACATCCATTTTCAGGTGTAGCATCGCTTGATTTTAACAGAACACGCCCACTAATCAGTGCAGAACTTGGACATTGTCAGAAAACATCAGCAACTGTCTTGTCTTTCTTGTTCAAGTTGCTTTTTCTAGGCTTCAGCAAATGTCCTGGGTCTTGCGCACCCAGCATGTATCATCGGGTGAAAACATTAATAAAAAGAATGATTAAAAATGTTTAACAAGTGCTCTCATGAGGAAGAATTGTTGCCGGGAGCATTCTGTCCTCCTCATCACCCAAGCGTGTTGCATCTTAAGTGTTTCTTTTAGAGATGTGCCAGATGAAGGTCGCATGATACAGCAGGACCCTTTGCACATGGCTCACCTGAATCTTTCTTAGAAGAAATCAGAGAACGGATTCTACTGCTTTGACCTTCCCAGAATTCTGTCTCTAGGACACTTGTTCATAAAGTCCCAATAAACAGCAGATCACTGCAAACATGCTTTGCTTATGAATCTTATAAATCTTATAAATCTTTGGAATCTTATGAGAGACTTGACGTTCAATACAGGTGTTGGAATAAGCACAGTAAGCCTTTGGCTTCCATCACCGTGGCCAGAAAAGGCTTCAGTGACACCCTATAGCACAGAGCCTGGCAGTTCCTGCTACTTTCTCTTTGTCCTACGGTTTTCTCTCTCTAAAAGGAGCAGAAATTTGCTCTGGGGATTAGGAGGTGGAAAAAACTTGAGACAGAGGTACTATTTCATTACAATACAAAACACAAAAGGATGAAAAAGATAGTTAATGGTTGTCTTTTTGCTTCTTTTCTTCTGGCAATCGCTTCCTCTTTAGCAGCTTTGAAGAGAAGTTGGATTCCTCTGTTTTATCCTGGTCTGTAAGGACACAGGCCATAAAGGGACTTACAAACCTAACTACGACTCTGAGTTGCAGAATCCTGTATTTAGATGGCACCGAGACCCGCAGCATTTTGTCTCAGTCCACTCCTGCCTCCGCAAGTGCACCGAGTCCTCTGATGCCCAGGTCCCTGCTAGGGGCGTGGGAAAACTGTGCGACCCCAGTCTCCAGCAGACTCAGTACCCCCCGTTAATGCCAAAGCTCCCGGGGGATTCCTGAACTAGATGTTCCTGAGCTGGTCCAGACCGTCACTGCTTCCCAGATAGACGAATTTTACGTTCAGCTCTCCTCAGGTGAGAGAGAGTGACTTTTGAAGGACAAGCTTAGGTTAGGCACACAGACCCAAACCGAAGTCCCTGCTCCGGTGGCCTCATATGAGTAGTCGAGAAATTCCCAGAGACCCTTGGAATCAAACTATTAAACTATCAAACTATCAAACTGCAACTCTTCTGACTCTGACACATCCAGATGGGTTTTTTTCCACTTGTTTTATTAATTTTTGCTTCTGAAGACAGGGAAAATGAAGCGAGGCAAGGTGAAGATCTTAATCTGATTGTGTAGCTTCATGGCAGGAAATGTGTTAGTGAAAATAAGCAATTTTTCTGCTTTAAGTAGCATTTACAAATACACTCGTGGTACCTTGTCTAGAACTGCTGACTCTTTTACAAAAGAAATATTTTGGAAGGGATGACACATTTTGTCTTGTATAGGATTCCTCAGTGCTCACCAGAAAAATTCTTCATACCAATAAATAATCAAAGGCCTTATTTTAATATTATTAAGATGTTTAAGTACAATACTAAGTTATAAATGTGTTCTGTAGCAGGTAATAAATGCAGCTTATCGCTCACTGCCTAGTTTAGAATCTTATTTTTTTCTGCTGGATTTAAAATTTCTGGTGAAATTGGTGAGGAGTGTACTCAGCACATCCTGTTAGCTGAGTCAATTGAAATTGCACCTGTTCTTGGATGCAAGTCATAACAAATGCAACCCGTATACATTGTAAAGAAAAGGACTTGTATGCGCTTTTTCCAATTAACATCTGCCTTTTGGCAAGTCATTAACCTATTTTCTCACAAAGAAACGGTTTCAATTGTATTATGCATCCGAAGCGTGCAAAAGTCCCTGAGGGGGCACTCTGACAAAAACATACTGTTCCTGGATCCAGTGTGAACATACATATTCATTAATTGTTTGGGGCAAAGAGTACAGAATTTCTGATTTTTCAAAGTCTTACAAGGTAAACGGGTTACATAAAGCTGTGTCCTTGGAAATACATTCACATCCCAGGCTACTGTCGCTCAGTAGAAAACTCAAGAGGGGTTTTGTGCTGTGATACCGCAATGAAAGTAATTCAGCAACACTGTAATAAGACTTTCAGGAAGAAAAAAAACTGTTTACCCTAAAAGTAGTACAGCATATTTATCTATTTAAATAAATATACATAAAGGTGGGCAGTTGTACTTCTCGAATCCCTCGTGCTTCAGGGATCTGTTCAGGCCATCCTAAAATGGAAAAGAGAACCTATTCTACCACAGCTTCTGCAGCCAGATTAGTTTAATCAAAATTTAGAACTACAGTTTAAGTTTCTCACCACAAAGATAATGACAATGAAACAATGAATTATTATCTTACACGTGTAAAAGCAAGAAGCAACAATCCCCTGAAGATGAGGGAGTTGTTCAGATACATTCACCTCCAGGAACTGGTTTTCCAAAACTAAAAGTTTATAAAAAACGTCAGCAGTAGTAAAAAGTAAATACTGAAGATTTTTGGAGAATGTAGTGGTGTGTTTAAAGAAAAAAAAAAAAAAAAAAAAAAAACCCCCACTAAACCAAAAATAAAACAACCTCCAAAAAATAGACAAAATCCAGAATACAGTTTTACTTGTCAGGTTGGTCCATAAAGCACAAGGGATTCTTGGCATAAACTAATGTCTCAGCCTGATTTTGCCCTGCTATTTGAAAACCCCTATGTTCAGATCAAAAGAAAAACTGAAGTGCCTTAAGGTCCAGTGTTGCAACATTTAGCCATTCGGTGTCTGCCCCCACGGTGATAATTAGGAACCTCTAAACGTGCTCCCAAAGGAAGTGCAGATTGCCATCCAAAATAAAAAACTGAGAAAAATACCTTTATTGCCTCAACATCATGTTTTCATGTAATGCCTAAGATAAAAATTCTGTTAAAATTCCACTAAAATTTGATGGGAATTACAAATAAAATTTAAGAGGCCGTAGTAACTGACAGCATTTCTTTCCATTTGGAAGCGCGTTTTTGTTCCGAAATGCCTGCAAAAGCACGTACGATGAGTTGCTGAGCTACTGCATAACGCTTTGACGCTTCAGGAATTTGAAGTTGGGTTCCTCCAGAGGCAGTCTCCCAGCAACACTGGAAGGAGAGGTTGTTCCTGCCGCCACCTTCTCTCTCTCCCCCAGAAACCTTAGGGATCTACTGGATGTCATTCAGACATTGGTGTTATTTTTTTTTTTACTAAGTAATTGAACCATTTTTGCAGTAGCTGGCCTTGATGCTGGAAGCAGTCTTTCTTCAACAGGGTCGCCTACTTACATTTCCTATCAGAGGGATGACTTAGCTTGAGGACTGCATCCGGTACGTGGTTCAGCTTGTTTAGAACAAGTACGGATTTTCAGTACTTCACTGCAGTCTGCAATACAGACAAACTTTTCATAACCATTTAAAGACCTGCCCAAGTGTTTTTTCACATGGTGCAGAAGCACAACTAAGGCTAAACAGCAGTCATTGTCCTCTAGCTCTATAAGATAATTCAAATTAGTCAAGTCACCGGTTATTTGCCAGAGCACAAACCCTAGAGTAAATGCTTCTGAGAGTTTAACCAGCCTCTTCCGGTGCTTTTATAGGAAGTTCTTCTATTCCATAGCTTTGTTTGAAATTATATGGGTCCAGGGAATGAGATAACAAGACCACATCAATGTTCCTTTGAAAGAAACATCATGTTAGCTGGCTGTGGTTGTGTTTAGGAGAGCCATCACAGCTTGAGGAAAATACCTCCATCCTGTTCTCAAACAACTATCTTTACTTATACAGACATCGCAAGTGTCATGCATGTTCAGTTTCAATATCAACGGACCACCTGATAGAATGACAAGAACATATCTTAACTTGGAAATGTTATGTTAGTTCACCAGATTCACAAACAGCAGAGGAATAAACTGGATTAAGTAGTAAATGTTCCAGATAATAGGTACTAAAAAGGAAGAAGGATTAGTGATAGGAGCTAAGGCAGAAAAGGAAAATTTCAGCACAGACTTTGTTAAAAAATACAGAAGTAAAAGAAATTTCCAAATCTTGTTGATAAATAATCCTGAAAAGCTTAACAACAACAACAATCTAGAGATTTAAAACATATGTATATGGGCCACTCGGAGAAAACAAGAAACAAGCAAAGGATTTTGATAGCTACATGGTTTTGCTTCTTCTAATGGAGCCAAGAAAACACAAAGACCACAAGAGTATTTACAAATGTGTAAAGCAAAGTACATCTGACCTAAAAGACAGTATTTACATAACTATCCATTATATAGCATTATAAACAATTGCATAATGAAAGGTCAGGCTGTTTACATTGGAATATGTAAAACCATCCTTTCACAAAAAATCTGTGCTAGGATGTTGCATAGAAATAGTCACATCTAACATTTTTAGAAGAGACTGCTTCTTTGCGATAAACAGTACTACTTAAGATTAAGCTGAAAATATGTAGTACTTCTTGGTAAAATTCAGAGTCTACCAAGCAAGTAAGGAGGTTTCTGGCTATCTGAAGGTGATTATTATGACAGAAAATGAAAAGTTATTAAAGAAAAATTGACTGCTCATTGCTTTGGCTCGAACCACAATAGTATTTGCACAGTGAGCTTCTGTACTTAAGCTGAACTCTTGATGTTAATGAGGTTCAGCCTGGGAAATGGGCTTTACCTATATACAGTCAGTTGAAGAATTGGATTAAAATGCTCCCCCCATTCCAAATGTCCTGTTTTTCAACATACAAAATGTGAAGTTGCAGAAATGCTTGACTACCTAGTTTTGATTGTGGATTTACAATAGGCGTTCTGCAATTGCCATTTAAAAAAATAATAGGTAGACATAAAGAAGCATAGAAGTTTTCTATTAAAAAAACAAGACATACAATCATCTAAAAATTGTATTTTTATTAAAAATAAAACCAAAATCATCATACATTGCAAAGGCTTTCCTGATTTATGGCTTCATTCATAACACATTAACCGATGGGGGACTTTCATAGCGTGCAAAGCTTGAGCACCTGTGGAAGTCCTTGGAGGATGAGAATCTTTTGTATTTATGATATAGATTTCACATTGTTTTGTGTTTGGTTCAAATACATTCTTCAGAAGTATGAAGCAGATTTTTATTTTTCTAAATATGAAAAATAAATTTTGATGGGGATAAGCAGAAGTGCTCAACTGTATCAGTCTTGCAGCTGAATTTACACAGATGCAATTATAGTTTCAAAATTTAAGTGACTTCATTTTCATATTTGTTTTTACACTACATCTTCTTGCAATCCACTAAAATATTTAGAAGCTACAGAGTAACTGTCGCTACTTTTTGGTAAAAATATTTGAGAGTATGTAAGGGACAAAGAAAACCTCTGGCATTTTTGGAGTTAGGGCTAATTAGGTCTTATTTAATTTAGGTGTTTGAGTAATGTTGCCTTAGCACAAAGAGCATTATTTTCACAATCCTTACCTTAGTTAAAAAACCTGCATAGTGCACTTCCATAATAATTGCTATTCATCTAAAAATATGTAGTTTGTTGCTTAGTTGTATTCAAAGATTTTATCAGGTTGAAATAAAAGTCATGTAATGTTCAACGGGAATGATTCTTGAAAATATTAGTTTTGTCTGTACTACACTTTATTAGATATATAACCAGAATATCTGCTTGCTACCGATGTGTAAAATGTGTTGTACATTTTTTCTTCAATTTTTATTATACTGACTTTTTAGAAAAGGAGGATTCTTTTTTTGCTTATAGCAAAATCCAGTGAAGTAACATTTATTATTTCCTTGTGAATATATGAAACATATTAATCAATATAGTTCATTTTCATCTTTTATTCTTCCTGTCTTCCCTCAAGTAACATTTTTTGCTGATTTTCTAAGCATTCTTTCAATTTATCTTCAGTCAAAGTCAGACGTTGTTCCAGGATTGAAATAGTCTGCATGAAGAGGACAGTAATTTCAATTTGTTTTTATATTACTCAGACAGTATTATAAAAGTGTGCAACATAGTAACATAAGAAAAATCACTTTAACTCATCAGGAAAAAATATTTTAAGATGGCTTTTCTTTAGCTATTCCACTACTTACAACTGTATTTTTAAATAATGGCTTTGTATCTACTGGAATTGTCTAAAGGTTTAAAATTGTTCTCACAAAATATTTCCTTTGAGAGACAGAAATATATACGTGCAGATATAAATTACTCTGAAATACTGTGTGAAAGTTGCATCTATATTTCAATAGAAAATTAGCCATCACTGGTGACCTCAAATGGTGTCTTCCAAAAACATAAAAGAAACTTTTACAGCATCCCCCCAAAAAGGAAGTGAGAAAAAAAGTACTATTAAAAGGTATTCTCCAAGAGATTACCTTCATCAGAAAAGGTAGGTTTCTAGACACAGGCTGGCAGTTTCTTTTTAATCCAATTTACTACAGAAATAATTTTCAGCTGATGACTTGACTCCATACTTCCCAAAACTTATTTTTGAGTTAACATATATATTGCAAAAGAAGGGAAAAAAACTTTAGCCACTCCCTTTTGATTTGGTTTAATGTTAATATACTACAGAGTAGTATCTTAAAACATATATTGGCTAAATCTGGATTACTAAAAAGAAATAGTAAGCATTTACAAACAAGTGACTCAGAGTCACTGACTGAGACCAGTATTTGTGCCGTTTTACTGGCACTAGGAATTATTCCACTGCTTAGATTCCTACCCAAGCCAACACCTTGAACACTAAGTTTGAAAAGGGATTTAATGGTACATTGCCAATTTACTTTGTTCATCCCCCGCTAACGCATGACTCTTCAAGCTGGAATCTGACAATGTCTGCTAAACAACTGGCTTCTGGCAAATCTACACTAGATCTCACTACTGAAAAATAGTGACTCTCTTCCTCCAGAGTTAAAAATACAATAATCTTTATGATTACGTAGCAGGAAGCTTTCACTTTAGCAAACACAATACATGTGATCAGTATTTGCTGAAAGGAAAAAACCAAAGCAGTCGCTTGACTATAGAACTATTCAAAATGACCCCATAGACACTAATATTCCGATTTATGAAGATAGCTCCTGGGTTTTTTTGCCCATTTGACAGCATTATCATTTTCCACTGCAAGTGTTACCTGTTATTGCATACTTACTAGGGTTAAAACATCCAGCTGCTCCACAATGTGCTCCAAAGCATTACCCAGGGAGGGGGAGATGCCTGTTTGCTTGTCCACGTTATGCACAGCTGATTCACTCTCATTCTCCGACTCCCTTTTTGAACTTGTTGCCAAGACTGAAGCAGGGGGATACTGCACATCTTCACTGCTGACATCATCCTTGAACACAGAAACACCATTTGAAGATTCAGTTGCCTTTGTTTTCATGTAATTGGAACCATAAAATAAGATAGGCAGAAAAGCCTGGCTTTTAATTAAAAAAAAAAAATAAAAAAAATCTATTTACATATATATGCACACGCACAAGGGCTTTCAGGTTTGCTTCTTGTACTAGGTCCAATTCATAATACTTCAATTCATTCTGACCTAAGAGAGAATTTCACCTGTGACGGATGAGGCAATAAGAGAAATCTCAGCAGGCTTTAGGTACATGTTTCCGGTACACATGGTTGAGGAACTGCTGTACTACTAGAGCTTGAATTAAAGCTTGAATAAATACTATTGCTGACTGGAATTTTTTTCAAAAACATAGCTCTAGCTCACAAAGGAATTCATTTACAGCAGTCATATGGATGAAAAATCCATATGTGACTAGATGATCACAAGGGTTCCTTCCAACTTCATAATATGAAACCTTTATCTAGTGTAAAGTCTTCTTTCAGAACAACAACAAAAAAAAAAAGTAGCTTTTAGTTGTTTATTCAGTGGCATTACTTTTTGAGAAACTGATTCCTTCAGAAAATGGGAGGAGGAAACAACAGAAAAGACCCACACAATGCAAAGTTAAGAGAGAAGTAACTTTGATATATAAACATTGCTCCAGGGTAAGTGAGAGAGCATGATCTTCCCAATCACTTCTGCTGTTGTTTGTGCCTTGAAGTTCTTAATGGCGCTTTTGAGTCATGAAAGGTTAAATCATCACTTATTCATTAGAAGGTCCTTTATAACAACTTTACCTGATTTATTAATGACTTTTTGAAATGTCTTTGAAAATTTCCTATGCTTTCAGGTAATTTTATTATCAGATCAGTTTATTTTTACACTACAATAAACGGAGGTAGTCAAGTTTTATTATCTCTAACTATACTTCCAATATCCACAAAATTTACAAAATAAAACTTTTAAATGGTTACAATTTAACTGTTTCTCTGAAATTTATCGACAGCTGATTAAAATATCCATTGGCTATGCTAAGGGGAAATTTTAGTCTTACCTGATGTATTTAAAATACACAATATTTACAATGTACCCAAAATATATTTATGTTGCAAAGCTGAACAGATTTGCAAAAGAAAGTCTTAAAATCATTGTCAGCCATTAAAAAAAAAAAAATCTCCTAAGCCTATAAAATAGTCTTGTAGAACATAAATTGCTAGGCAGAATTAGTGGCAAACCTTTACAAGATTACCCGAGCATGTTGGTGAGTTTCTGTCAAGAATGATTTATGTGTAGTTGACCGTGCCTTTGAATCAGGTAGGATCAGAGTGTGATGGATGAAATACTACTACTACAATAATGTCATGATTTTAAATATAAGTACTACTAAATCGTACCAATATTATCAGGAACTTATACTGCTGTATTATCCGCAATACTATTCTGGTGTCTTCAGTGCCATCCTGCACAGTCCCGACCAACTAACATGCTCTGTTCTCTGGACTCACTGTTGCTGATTCTCCAAAAGCTTTTCTTCTACAAGTGCTGGGGTTGTGATAGCTACATCAACGACAGAGAACTAGGCAAGAGGCAACTGTGTCCACCATCTATCTGGAAGGGCTTTTCTTTTCACTAGCAAAGCACGAGAGCAAAGCAAAAATGCCACACAGAGAGTCAGTAGAAGACCGTGGGTCTAGGGAGGGGATGGCTGAAAGCAGAGATTGTGGTGGGGCAAGAGGGTTTCATACCTGAGGAAGAGGAGGGCAAAAAAGAAAGTCCCACCACCCTCTCTGGGTTAAAAGCTCCATTGTGCAGTTAAGTTCTGCAAGGACAGGTGTCAACCCCCAAGCAAGAACCCATGAAGTGCAGAGTATTGGGTGGATAGGGATAGAGGGACATGCCCATGGCATATACTTCAGACCTTAACTTAAAATGCTACTAAACCACATGGAACCCTTCTCAGGGTTTAATAGTACCATGGTATTTGGTGATAATGTCACTTTCACTGATTTCACTATGATGAAAGAAATAGATAAATGAACTAGATGATACCTGCAGTTCCCTTTCAGCCCTCTTTTCTGTGCTTGGTGACTGATTTATGCAAATGAACTAAGCATGTCAAGTAATAAAGGTCTGATGCAACTAATAGTGAAATCCATCAGTGATTTGTATTGGTACTGTGTTGTGTCAAAAAACGAAAGTATGCTAGACATCAAACTACAGATTTCAAACATGAAACATCCGAGGCTGTTCCACAGAATGTCCTAATGATTACGACATTTGCATTGGACTAGAGAACTGGCTTTCTCAGTCTAAGGTTATTTAAACCCGTGGCTCAGCGCAATGCTTTGTCAGCCAGGCTGTTGCCTTTTAAAGCTATGAAACTGCGGAAGAAAGGGTACTGTCCCAAGCCATGCTGTTCGAGTTTTGCCACTGGTCAACCGGAAGTAGCTTTAGTTCAGTGGTTAGGATGCTCAGTCAGGAGCAGGTAAGTCCCGTTCCCGTTAGAGGCTTTGTATTTTATATGTAAGGGGATAAAATGAATAAAAACTCCATTGTTTAAAGGATTTGAACCCAGAACTTCCCCACTCCTAACTAGATAGTTTAAGTACATCTTTCTTTGCAGTACCATGGATTTCAATTTCTCTTCAGTGTGAAAAATATTATGATGTCAACTTCAAATTATTCCAAAGAATTGTACATTGTGAAGGAGTCACTTGTTAGCATAAAATGAAATAGAATACAAATGGTTTGATTTTTGGACAAGGTAGGCAGAAAACGAATTTCCCATTTAATTTTACTTTGCTTTAGCTCCCTGCTTTAAAGTGTTAGAAGTCCTCAAAAGAAAGTGTTCTGAATAGCTCAGAATATTCTGGCTCACAACGTATCCCAAGTACTTTTAGGTGAGCATGAAGTATATAGGATTATTGCATCTTCAAACCGTCCATATCTTCCCTTTGCAGATTTCATTATATGAGATACCATTAATTCAATCCTAGAAGAGCTCAGATTCACTGTGTTATTTCTGACTTACCAAGCTATATCTGAGGTCCTTGGGAAACAGGATTAATGGAAGCTTTTTGGCACGCTTACTAAATCACAAGATGGAGATAGTCTCAAATGCTGATTAACACAGAAAAGATTAAGCTCAATTTGGCATGCAAATGTTAAAGAAAAAATATTGCCATGCATTAAAGAATTCCTGCCTTACAACCAATCATACTATAAAAAACATCCTTGTATTTAACTACAACAGGAGAGTCTGTTAGAGTAGAATTCTTAGTGAGATTTCTATAGAAAGATAGTGAGATTACAGAAACCTCGCTTCTGTCTGTAAGTCTCAACTGCTCACCCAGAAGCTTCCAAACCTCAACCAGGATTAGCTAAATTTGACAGAGAGGTAGAGGGCTCACTGAATAAGTTGCAACAAATTTCAGGAAAATTGGAGGCAGGGTAGATGTGACGCATTGCAGGCAAGACAGGAAGAACTCAAGCATTATATATTCTTCATGGCAGCAGTAGACCTGCCCAGTTATCACATGCCGTATGAAACGCAGGCTGTTGACGAGGGAAGTTAAAAGCGTCAGTGAAAAACAGCCAGTAGGTGCAGGAGCGGTTTGTAAAGCTTACGCAATTATTCCTTGTAGACACCTGTATGTGTCCTCTGAAACTTTTGGCACCTTTTGCTGATTTTAATGAAACCTAATGAAGAGGTAGGGGGCTCAGAAGTAATTAAGTTCCTGAAAGCTTCAGGAAACCATTTGCCAGAGTTTCCCACCTGAGGTTAGTTAATGCAGCTCTACAAGTTCACCCTCCTTAGCTCTGAAGAGGAGTAAGGATGTGAGTTCCAGAAGTGCGAGAAAGACCCAGGCTGGAACCCATGTCTTCCCAGACACCGAGATCAATAAGCTCATTGGAAATAAACCTAGCGTAGTTTGTCTAATGTTAACAAAGCTGCTTGTACTAATGTTTTGAGAAGTACATTCATTTTCTTGCCGTTTGAATGATACAAGTAATTAAATAATGCAGCCAAAACAGATGTAACTGTAAACCTCAACTGATACTCTTTGACTTTGCTTAAAGGCACGATGCTTTGCAAGTTCAGTGCCCTATGGATAATCTATTAATTCTCAAGTACTTAAAAATAATAAAAAATAGATTTAACATTCAATGGCACTCAAATTAAAAAATTGCTCTTTGTGATCTGAAGTATTAGGATTCAAAATTAATTTAAATTAATGGAGCAGGAGAGGAAAACAATCTGAGGTTATTATACATTGTCAAGTTCTTCTAAAAACAGCTCTGAGGCTGGTGTTTCTCAGTTTCTTTTCAAACAAGCCTGCTGTACTTCAGACTGAAAATAAAGTAGAGATTTCAGTTCAAGCTCCCACAAAGTCATTACAGATTCTGCTATTAAAGCCAACCTAAACAGATTCTTCCAACCCAAGAAGGAAAGCTGGCAATCCAGGTAAACAGAGCAAATGCTAAGCTACTAAAAATCTCACCACACATTCTTTTCTTACATTGAATTTTGGATCAATTTTACTGTATCAGACAAATAAGCTGTGAAAAATGCTTTGTAGCTCAGTAAATTGCCACCAACATTGCCAAATCAGAGTACTAGAAAAGTCTTCTTGTAACGTAGTGGGTTTAGCAGGAAATGGAGATTCTTCTGTTATGTAGTCATATAGGGACAATGCAGCACAGAAGTGCTTATATAAATATGGCAAAGGCCTTGAGGTTTGTAAATCTGAAAGGATCAAATAGAGATAAGCAAATAATTGAACTTTCAAAATTAGTAAGAAAGAAATGAAATGAGACGGTTTCAAATTTTCAACCTAAGTTGTGCCAAAATGGTTATTTTTATCATGTGCTGGAAATTTGTAGAGATTTTTAAATGTTGTCAGACATTGTGTGCTACTATATCCTTGAGGTCTCTGCTTTACATTTTAACCTTTCTTAGTATCTAAATTTACAATGTCCTCCAGCTCAGTGAAGGGTCCAAAACTGCTGAAATCTAATGCAACACTCAAATGCCAAAACCTTGTTATAAAGGAGTGACACTAGTCTCAGGAGGTATCTCTTAATTTTGGAAACTGATCAGTTCATGTCCACCACTTTCATTCAGTATAATCTTTTATAAACAAGTTCTTTTTAAAGAAACTCTTTCTACCCAACAGCCTATTTTACATAGTGTTTCAAGAACTAGATGTTCCCTTTTCTTCAAATTAGCCCCTTTCTAAAGTACTTTAAATACTACCAATTCATAAACAACACTTCTGTATGTTGCCAGCAATGTAGTAAAAATGCCTCATAATTCAAAAAACCAAACTATTCTGGAAAGACTTCCGAGCTATAGCTTATTTTGTGAGAATAAATTTGAATAAGGCAATCAATTTTAAATTGTTACTTCTGAGCAAAGCTAAAAAGAAAATTAAAATGTGTACAGTGTTTCCATTCACAGCCTGTTAGTAATAAAATGGACTCATATTTGGGCAACTTCATGCGAGTTACAAATAAGGAGGAGAAGGAACAGATTTAATTAATCAATAGGAAGTTATTACCATGACATTACCAAGCGGATGTTCAGTAGAAAATTAAATTTAGCTTATAAATGATGTCACAAACAGCAAACCATAATTGCTCATCTTTGTTTTCTGTCAAGCAAAATAGCCAAAACTCTGTGGGTGGTACTTAATCAATTTGTGGAAAATCCTTACACATAACCTTATCACCTCTGCCTATTCCCAAATGCTTTCCCATGAAACGGTCACAGACCAGATAGAAACAAACACTGCATCCCAGTCTCCCTTCGCTTCATGATGTATAAGAATAGAATCTGAGTAAAATGCATCCATATATAAAGATGCCTGAGCAGTTTTATTTATAGAGACAAAAATTCCCTTAAGGAAAAAAAATACAAGTCTCTGTCATTCAACTGAAAATCATTAGTCTTCAATCTTCTAAGAGCTTCGAATTTGGAAAATATACACAACAGCTTCCAAATGAGTATCTTAGTGATGTTATAATTAAGATGGGATTATATGAAAAAGTGACATTGGTAAGCTTCCTAATGAATCACAAAAATTGGCATGGTCTGCTTTTTAAAAATAATCCTTTAAATTTTGAACACATGGTACATTTGCCTACTAATACTAAAACATTTCTGATACTGTGATTAAAACAACTACAAACAATTAGTCATAAGTAGGGCATTAAGCTCAAACAGACCAAAGAGCAAAGGCATAACAGAGTAGTCTCCCATCTTACCAGACCTTGATTTCCTGTGTTTTTTGGGTTTTTTTGAAATCATGGGAGGTTTCTCAGGAGAAGCAACACTACGATCATTATCACTGCTTCTTCCTCCATCTTGTGAACCGACCCTCAAACTAAAATGGTTCACTGTGGATACGCTAGATTGAACCGTTCAGGAGATGGTTTTTTCTCCGTTTTTTTTTTCATAGGCCATAATTATTCACAGATTGCTTCTCTTGCTTTGAAATTACTTTTTTCAGTCAATGAGTGATCCACATAAAACAGAGCTCTTTGATCTATTAGGCTAACACTGAGTATGCTAAATCACAATCTGTTTTATCAGTTTCTACTGCAGAAAACTTCCCTGTACTTTCAGCTGATGACAGCACTCTTCGTTTCCTCTCCTCTTGCACGTACATGAATCAGCACAGCAAAAACCTGCCATGTGCCAAAATGCAGCTTTCTGCCTCTTGCTATCTGACGAGGTAGTTCTGGTATAATTTATTTGCAAACTTTAATCAAAGTTTTGCATCCAAGCAGTAAAATTCAGCTAAACTATGCAGCGCATCTAAAACAAAGTTCTGCCAAGCATTCCTAGTTCAAGCAGACCTCTTTCAGAACAGCTCATGACACAGAATTTCCCACTTAATTCAAAGTCTTTCATGGCTTCTTATGCATCTCAGTCTTCTCTAGCTCTTAAAAGAATGTCCAAGCTAAAACCAAAAATTGAAAGCATTTAATCTAAGTGTACCTCATCCAATATGACAAGGACATATTCGGTCTCCTCCTCTCCGGCACAGGTATCATCGCTGAAGGTAGCACGTCCTTCAGTTTAGAACCTGACCATGACTGGTGGTATCAGCATACAAACTCACAGCCGACAAACCAAGCCAGACTATCAGACTGTATTCCTTAGCAAAAAATGCATTTTCACCTAAAATGGAATAGCACTTTCTTAGTCTTGAAAACAACTAATTCAACCTTAAGATAGCCGAATTTATAGAGGTCGCGAGGCAAATACAGTACAATGAAAACTACTTGCTAAATTGGTTTTTTTAAAGTATCGGTATGAAATTAACTGAAATCCTGATGCACTTACAGCTATGGTCTGATTAATCAGATTTATTTATTTCTATCAGGATTACAGCTATGTTAAAATTAGCATTGCTGTGATGGCATGAAATAATAAAGACTCTTCTGTTCACAGGCACATCTCAAGATATCCTGAATAGATAGTTTTATGTAAAGAAATCATATCATACTTCACAAGTGTTCTTTCACACACCTATTGAGAAACTGGCTATGTGGTTTTGTTATGTCAGCTTTTTCCCAGAAGTTCTATTTGCCATTGACTGCTGTAGGTCTGAGAAAACTGTAAAGCAGTGCACATCTAATGTATTTTTCAATTCCATGCGTACAGAATTTAGTACAGAACAAAAAAATTTCTCCATATTCCATTCATGTCAAAAGAACACAGAAGAAGAACCAAAAATAAGCCTTGTTTTCTCCAAGAATTATAAAAATTTTATTTCCCCTATAAAGAACTAACAAGTCCACAAATATTTGAGTGCATCCAGTTAGAAACAAATAATATTTCTGAAATATTTTTCTAAACTCTTCAACCATCAGCAATACCTAAGCTTTACCTAAAACCTGAAAAAATATTTTTTGAGTTTGCTCATTGATGTTAGTTTCTAACATCAATAGTTCCCTGCATAGTCAGAGTCTGATTCAGTAAAGGGATCCACAAAAACTGAATAGCTATGCTCTGTTTCCACTGGATTCAGATAAACCTAACCCTTCAAATGAAATACAGTACCTAAATACAGTAGCTATGCAGCTCGTAATGGAAGAAAAAACCACAGTCCCCTCAAATGTGTTCTAATCAAACCACTACGTTTTAAGCATTTAGAGAAAACTGAGGATTTCCCCCATAAAGCAAGCAATACTGCTGGAAAATAAATAAATAAATAAATAAATGTCATGAACATCCCACACAAACTAGACAGAAATCATTAAAGGTTCAATTTCCAAAGACCAGAAATTCCCTGCCAGGAAGTCAGTTCTAAATATAACAGTTCAGGAAGACCATATTCAAACACTTTCATAAATTATAAAAATACTTGCACCACAGGCACTAAAAATAACACTATGTACCCTATGGAATAAAGGTAAAGGAAGGTAATAAATAATCTTCAGTATATCTTCAGCTTCAGCAAGAAGCTTTGTAAAGCTGAAGACAGATAACATGAAACCATAGAAATATTCCCACTGTTCACAATTACAAAATAAAGTAGCCAATTTTAATTTAGGCAAATCACTTTGGACTGCATGTGTGCACGTCCAAGGGAACATCTTATAGCCAAAAATCAATGCTAAAACTTCATGCGATGACTTCTTTTTACCCATATAGAGTCCTAATAAAAATTATATTACATACTCTGCTAGAACTTGTTATCCATACTAGGGCAGGGAAAAGCTGAAGGAGGGCAGGAGGAATACTTGTAACAGAAACTGGAAACATAATGAAATAGATACTAGAAATGAAATAATGATAGCAAATGAATAACCCTATATGGACAATGCCTCCTTTCTAATACTATAAATAGAATATTCTGCTATATTTGATACTACAAATGCTAATGAATAAAAATAGAAGTAAAAAAACCTAGGACTTTCCTAGCATGCAGGCAAGCTCCCTGTACTCCAAGTAGCGGATTGTGGAGGTTCACCAAGGCCATCAAATACATGGAGGGAAGGAGGCAGGGTGACCTCAGAGTGCGAGTGGAGCATAGCATCCTCACCAGGAACACATCTACTTAGAGAAATGACAGCCGTGCTTCTGGATTGCCTGCTCATGACTTCTTTCTGTCCTCTTCCCCCTACTTAAGCAACTGACTGAAAGTCTCTGCTTTAGACCAACGGCTAGCTAAATAAGTCTAACTGAACTTTACAAAGAAACAATAGCTGGTAACAGTATGATTTATTGTGCAGAGTTTTAAAATATATATAAAGGGCTAGCACTTCATCTATCTCGTTCAAATACCTGGCAAACTCATCTAGTATATTCATTGGTATTGTTCAAAATGAATTTACAATGAAAAGAGATCATTCAACGAACCCAAAGGAATTTCTCATTCTTGAAGGCATGTTTACTCTACAGAAAACCAAACCAAAGCCATTTTTCTTAAGTTTAATTTTTCAAACTAATTCATATACTTTACAATATATAATTGATTTCTCTTAGATAAGCATCTCTTATATTAACGTGTTGGGGCAAAACTAACCTTGATCAAGTTACACTGTATGTAAATGAGAAGAGCTAAAGGAACACACTCCTGTCTTAAACCCCACCTCTCAATAAGAATGAACAAAAAATTAGTGAAGACAAAACCCTGAAAAGAACGGCTTTGCCAGGGCAAAGAGAAGGATTGAAGGATGTGAGTAACCTCCTCCTAAACCCTGCAGAAAGCTGAGAAGAGCTGCAGTCGCTGTGCTGCAGTCTCCACAGACCAGGGGTCTGGTGCTTCACAAGGGTGGGAGGCTGTTGCACAGGAGAGCCAGCGCAGAGCTGTCTCTGCTGCAAAGCCTCCCTTCATGAACATACACACACACTACATTTGCAGAGCCCCCTGCTGTAGAAGGAGCACGTAAGGTCTTTTTGCCAGCCCGTACATAAGCATATACTCATACGTACCTACACACAACCTTCTTTCAAGGTCACAGGCAAAAACCAACAGAAGGTCCTTTCTGTTGGCGCAGCTTCACCTGTACCAATGTTTTTTGGCAGGATAACAGCATCAGTGCTATGGTGTGAATTTTTTTTATTTTGGTACTTCATACCAACATAACTCATGTCAACAAAACTCTGTTGCATAGACAAACCTAGCTTGCCTCCCGTTAGGGGATGCCAGGAGGTGCAGAGTGTCCACACGAAGCTTCCATGGAGAAATCTTCTCTTGTTAACTGAGATCTGGCAGCTTTGACTTCCCTTCAGAGCAGGGGTGACAACAAGAGGGTATACCACTTGACCGCGTGGCTATTGACAATACCACTGGATTTTTACTCCTACTTCTATGGAGAAAAGAGTCTCCTCCAATTCAAATTATTTACAAGAAAATATCAAGGAGTAAAAAGCCCTAGAAACCAGGTCAGCAATACAGCATAGTAGAGTCCAAAGTCAAATCCAACAGGACCAGCACAATTGCTTGAAGATTTTGCCGAAGAGCCACATGCTACTATTAAGGAAAAAAAAAAAAAAAAAAAAGAAGAGATGCCCAATATTTCACAGCTTGGAGCTGAAATCCCCTGGCTATAGCCCGGAAAAAAATATTTTAGCATCTAGTAGAGGAACTATTTTTTTTTTTATTTTATTTTATTTTTTTACATTTTACTATGTAATAGAGAAACATTTGACCAAGGCTTTTGGTCTACACTGAGCTATTTCAGTACTCAGCATTAGTAATACGCTGAAGGTTTGGACAAGCTGTCCAGTTTATCCAGGTAAAAACAATACTCAGTGCTGCTGAGCTTAGTTCAGAGGTGGGATTTTAAAAAATTGCTTTAGCAGCACTAGCATAACATTGTACTTAAATCAGTTGAGTTTTACAATTTACTGTGATAGGCATCAAATTAGGGAACTGCAGAAACTGAGAAATTTGAGAATTGCATATAAATATCCAAGAAATGTTAACTTTGGAGTGGTCTGACATGCCTGTTAGACTCTTGAAAAATCATTTATTTTAATTAGTGTTCCATTACAAACTTCTGTCAAAATACACACATTGTTCAGCACCAATCAAAATGCTAAATGTGTTGGCACATAAGATTGGTAGGTAGAGAGGTTCTGCTTGGCTGTATTAAAAAAAGGAACTCAACAACGATAAAAATTATAGTTAAAGCATTAACGTTGCCAATAATAGCTTTACTTTGAAATGCTTCATAATTTTCTCCCACTGTTGGGCTGTGACAGTTGGAACTTTGAGGAAATCAAAATAAACACCTTACTGATTTAAGAGAATGTTCTGCAGTTCTTCTAGTTCATTAAAATCAGAATTCAATTTAAAAAAAAAAAAAATTCTCTGTGATAAGCCGAGAGAGTGGGTTTCATTGCTCAAGCAAATCGTTAGCTACCAGGCTCTAAAAATTTATCTTCTCCTTACTTGACACTTGGTATTTGTATTTTAGCCAACTTCTTCCCACTTAAAGTGACAAAAATTAACAAACCACTGGAGGTGACTAACTGTCAGCATGTGATAAATGGCAACACCACCCTGACTGAATCTGAGTAGTTGGGGCAGGGGGAAGGGTAGGGATGGTGGCCAACTCAATGAGTTACAACACCAAGTACATTTGTTATTCTTAAGTTTCACAGGAACGCGCTACAAGAAGGGGTCTTAATCACTGAATTCAGTCCTCAGGGATGAGGAAGAGTTTGCATCTATACCATTGTCATTGAGAAATCTCTTATTTTGGAACTGACATCTCCCATGGTGAATTTCTTTTATGACTATGTATTTAGTTTAGTTTAAAAAAAGCATAAGTATTGACAAAATTTAGTACAGACAGATTATGTTCTAGACAAGTAAAAGTATAAAAACTTCCCACTTCTGCCTCAACAGATGCTCTTAATATCACAATGGTCAAATCCACAATCTTGTTAACTTTTGTTAAAATAAATATGGATAAATAAATAAAAAAAAAGTAGTCAGCTAAAATCTAGGGGTTTGATCTCCATTTCTGCAAATGATGCAGGGAGAAAGCCCCCTTTTTCCTTAGTTCTTTATGTGAGAATGTCTTCTGGATTAAGATCCTGATTCATATTATTAGTGACATGACACGGCTGCCTGCTTTGCAGTCAGTTTTTCCTCCATGCCAATCCAAAAGAAGGGCCGGGGGCGGGGGAAATCTAGTACAAACACGTGCCTGTCTCAGCAGCAAAATGCTATGAGGCCAACAACTTGAGGAAGCTCTACCTCATGATTCTTACAGGATTCCCATGCTGCCGAGCTGCAGAGAGGCAGTTGGTGCACACAGCAGAAGGGAAGCAACCCGGCCTAGCGTCCACGCCAATTCACAACTTTGTGTTCCAGATCCAATCACTCTCGCACCTTATTATTCTTTCTTGGTAGAAGAGAAAACGCCACTTATAGTTTCCATTCTCTGTAGTGATGCTTACGTGACCAGAAAAGCCAAGGTACTACAAGCAGATGCACAACTCGCAAGAAACAAGACCAATGCTTACTCCTTTATTCAGCAAGGTGTAGCATATTTTGCACAGAAGAGGTTCTGAAGAACAGGCTCACTGTGGATTGGCACATCTCTCCATTTAATGTATAAGTAGAAAATAATAATGTAATTTATGATTTTTCAAAAAAACCCCATAACATCATTTAGGGCAGTAAAAAAAAAATACATACACAAAGGAATTTCCCCATAGACTATAACAACATATATAAAAGGCTATATATATATATACACTTTTATATATCTCATAGAATCATAGAATGGTTAGAGTTGGAAGGGACCTTAAAGATCATCCAGTTCCAACCCCCCTGCCATGGGCAGGGATGCCTCCCACCAGACCTGGTTGCTCAAAGTCCCATCCAACTTGGCCTTGAACATTTCCAGGGATGGGACACCTGCAACTTCTCTGGGCAACCTGTTCCAGTGTCTCACCACCCTCAAAGTAAAGAATCTCTTCCTAATATCTAATCTAAATCTACCCTCTTTCAGTTTCAAACCGTTACCCCTCATCCTATCGCTACACTCCCTGATAAAGAGTCTCTCCCCACCTTTCCTGTAGGCCCCCTTCAAGTACTGGAAGGCTGCTATAAGGTCTCCCTGGAGCCTTCTCTTCTCCAGGCTGAACAACCCCAACTCTCTCAGCCCGTCCTCATAGCAGAGGTGGTCCAGCCCTCTGACCATCTTCATGGCCCTCCTCTGGACTTCTGTCCTTCTTATGTTGGGGGCCCCGAGCTGGATGCAGTACTCCAGGTGGGCTCTCACCAGAGCGGAGTAGAAGGGCAGAATCACCTCCCTTGGCCTGCTGGCCACACTTCTTTTGATGCAGCCCAGGACGCGGTTGGCCTTCTGGGCTGCCCCTGTACACTGCTGGCTCATGTTGAGCTTCTTATCCACTAACACCCCCAAGTCCCTCTCCTCAGGGCTGCTCTCAATCCATTCTCCATCCAGCCTATATTTGTGCTTGGGATTGCCCCAAACCACGTGCAGGACCTTGCACTTGGCCTTGTTGAACTTCATGAGGTTTACACAGGCCCACCTCTCAAGCCTGTCCAGGTCCCTCTGGATGAAGTCCCTTCCTTCCAGCACATCAACCACTCCACACAGCTTGGTGTTGTTGACAAACTTGCTGAGGGTGCACTCAATCCCACTGTCCATGTCGCCAACAAAGATGTTAAACAGCACCAGTCCCAGTACCGACCCCTGAGGAACGCCGCTTGTCACTGGTAACCAGTTGGACACAGAGCCATTGACCACAACTCCTTGAGTGCGACCATCTAGCCAATTTCTTACCCACTGAGTGGTATATAACATTTTTCTATGGGTGAAATATATACCTGGATATATTCCACATATATATCCATATACACACACTTATATAAAACACCTTACAAAATTACCTTAGAACAGAAATAAACTACAGCTCTGTCCCCTATAACATGCAACGCTTTAAAACTCTGTGTGTGTGTGTATATATATATATATATATATGGAAAATAAATGAAAAAGACTAAATAAAGCGTTTACCATTTGAAGATAAATATTAAATTCCACTGGTCACAGTATATTATTTTATTCATACATCCACTGAGGTTTAAATTAATTTGTTAAACATCCATGCAATTCTTCTGCACACATTCCATATTTAATTATGCTGCTACATTGCTAGCACTTGTGGTGTGCTTGGGGTTTTTTGTTTGTTTTGAACAGCCAAACTTAAAACATTGGTTAACATTATTAGTATTCTCTATGTGTTCAAAAGGGGAAAAAACACAACAATGTGATTATATATACTAAGTCATTGTTTAACTTGCTCACCTTCCTATTGCTCTAGCATTCAAAAAGTGTCTTGGAATTATATTTGTATTAGTGACATCCAGATCAGAACCATCAGTCTACAACAGTATTCGATATCCATTGTCTTGATATTCAGTATATTCTTGTATGAATGCTGTATCAAAGTCCTAACAAAAAACATTAATCAACATCATCAACTGTTTCTTTTTTGCGTAAAGGAACATCCTTTTAACGTCACTAATCACACTGGCAGCCAAAACAGGAGCGTCAGTATATTCCACAAGTAGGAGTGAAAGCCACAGGACATGTACAACTTGGAGCTGAAGCACAAGGGTAGCACTTGCTCGTGTCACTATATCTTAATATACTACCACACGTCTGTTCTGGAAATCTGGTCCTCTGGTTAGACCAGGACGAAGAGGAACAGGAAACTTTTATTCTATTCCTGCTTGCTATTTCTTTGGCATTGAGGTCTGAGATGCTTTACCGAGCAACAGAAGAGAGATTTTGTTAAGAATCACCATGGATTCAAATTGAAGCCCTCTTGCTTTGTAATGATGACTAAGTAGCAGTCTCTCTACAACTTTTCTGTTTTTAGAAAAAAAAATCACTTATTTGTACTAATACTATGATCTTTTAAAACTTCTGAAAGGAAGACTACTTTGGTATTTTGTTATCACCAGCAGCAGCCTAGTGACACCAAAAATTTACAGAACGGTGCGTCCATGCAAAGTACAAGAGGATGTATCATTTCCCATACTCTAATGAAAGAACAGCATCACTGGCACTCCCTGTCATCTATGTCCCTGCATCTTAAGGAAAATAATTTCTCATAACAATAATGGATAACATTAACACAAATCTTTTCTAGAGGTCAATCAAGTTAAGCTCTTAACACATACATGTAAGATACTCCTGCTAAGAACAGTAGCTCAGATTCTGAAACGTGCTTGCACTCCCTTGCGCTCACAGCCACGTGGCACTTTCTTTGAAAGTAAAGCACATTTCTCTAAATAGTTTGGTTGTATGGGTTAGAGTTGGATTAGGGATATAACTGAATTTAAAGAAAAATATATAAAGATATAGATAATATTTAAATATTTCAATAAATTAGCATTAATGAAAGACTGCATTAAATACTATTCACTGTGGTATAGATAAGAAATATAAACACAACTATGCTAAAAGGCATGTAAAACTGAATATCATACTGTTATGTTCCCTTCATTGATTTCGTTTGATTAAGGCCGACTGTGTGCTTGCAACTGTAGAGAAGAGCTAAACAACATGTAATCAACTGTACAGTATCAGTTATGACAGGCAGTGGTCTAGTCAAGATGTGGAGATGCCACACTCAATGGGATATGGAAGAAGGCATATCCTTACTATGTGCCACACTACATACTTGATGTTAAAATGACAATAAAAATAAAAACAGCTGTTGATCTGGGATTACAGTGCCAACTGGCATTCCAGTCCTAAATGCCAAATTCCTGTTGGGGATTTAGAGCCTTCACAGATTAAATATACTGTTGCTTTTTACAACTGTAAAAGGCAGAGTAATACAAGTGACCATAAACTAGAAGTGATGAAACACAGCTGATGAGGGTAATTGAAAGCCTCAGCAAAAACTCTATAGTCATTAGAATTAGGAGCAATAAAAAGGACATTTTAGCCCACTTTTCCTAAGGAAACAATGCTGAGACTATCATTTCCACCTGCTTGTCCCCATACCTCACTTTTAAGGTTTGAACTTGTTGCGGATTTAAGAGGGTCTGATGGAGGAACAGATATCCTAGAGAGCTGATTTCATGTAAGTTTCCTGAGGCTAGATTGCCAGCTAAAGGAGAGAAATCAGTAAGTACTCCCACTGGGAGAAAGGCTCTGGCATAAGTTTACTCATTTTTGGAGACCAGAGAATGCATACAAGAGAAACAGAACTTATAATTACCTCAAAGCAAGGGAAAAGCTTCAAATAAAACATTACAGTCAGCTGTGAAACAGATTTGTAGGAAGCTAGGCAACATTATTTCTGTCAGTCAAGGATTAATTGTACTTTACAAATATCAGGGAAAAAAAAGTCCTAGCAATGGCATACTTATTAGCTAGAGGGTTAGAGTGCTGCAGAAATTTTTTAAAGTGGTTAGTGAAGTATTTTTTATCTTCCATTTTGGAAGATAATAAATGCTGTAATTGTATTTCTGGCAAAATACTTTCTATTCCAACCGTAGCAAAAAAGACCATTAAACAGTTTACACTGTATGTAAATATTTTTAATTCCTGGGTTACACAGTTTGAACTCAATGGTTTTGAGATAAGTTAACAAGTAAGGTGATGATGTTGATTTTTAATATATCCTGGAATAATGGAGAAATACCAGGGGAATAGGGAAGCTGACATTCCATCAGTAGTTAGAAAGGATAAACAGGATAACTGTGTGGTCACAGGTCACAGTCAGCTTGAGAACCATGTCAGGGAAAAACACTGAGAAGTTGATTTAGGACATATATAGCAAAGATTTAAGGCATAACATCAAGCAAATCAACACAGTTTGAGAAAGAAAAGAAACGGTCTGTTAAACTGAAGACCTCTCTAGTGAAATATTTAGTCAAACTGCTCCTGATTAAAAGTACTTTTTGCTTTTTTTTTAAATCCATAATATGCACACTGCAATTTTAATTAACACATTTTAGGTTACAATGCAGTATGAAGTCAATTATCTAGCTAGTGTTTCTTCAAAAACAGTTAAATCAGAAGGTTACTACAGAATATGCCGGTTTTAGTGATTCCACTGAAATCTGTTCTTGTTTCACTCCCATGCAAAACATACCAGTGATGTGGAAGATCAAGTTTACAGATGACACGAAAAGGCATACTGGAAACTACTAAAATAGTCAGGATTTCTTGGCAATCTGACTTAATTCAGCTGTCCAAATGCAACCTTACATACACATGTAAAATCTCAGAGATGAAGATACTCTAGAGTGTCTATAGAAAGCAGAGGTGTTGAAAAGAATTACAATGAAATAATATACAACTGAGTGAAATGATAAAATTTTGATGTGATAAGGTTATTGAGTGAAGAATTACAGTAACTTCTTACATGGAGTTATAACTTGCTGAAAGTATTGAGCAAGAGGTAGTATTGTACTGTTACACTACACTGGCAAAAATCTGAAGTAGGGACACAGAATTCCTGTCCTAAGAGATGTGTAAGAAATGAGGAAGCACCTACAAGAATGAATCATGGCTTGTAAGAGTAGTCTTTTCAGTGAGGAACATTCAATACTGGTTTATCTAAGAATGGGTTAAGGACAAAGTAATTAATTCTCTTAAATCTCTGGGTCAACAAAGGCATCTTCCTCTACAATAAAAATACTGCAATAGTCAACTCAGAGCTGCATTACAATACCTGTGCTTCAGGTATCTGATGTGCAGTGTGGAACTGACATCTTGGTATTCAGGAATTGCAATCTCCATGCAGTTAGAACATGCCAGAGGACAGCATCTATCTATCTATCTATCTATCTATCTATCTATCTATCCCTCCCTCTCTCCCTCTTGTACCAAGCTGGTACAACCAGAGTAGCATACTTTGAGGGGATACAAAAAAAAAACAAAACAAAACAAACAAACAAAAAACCAAAAAACAAAACAAAACAAACCACCAACCAACCAACCGAAAGGTACAGCTTTTCAGAACAGTGATGCCACGTATCTCCACTTACGGTGGCAGTCACACAGCTCCTACTTTTTCCTCCCCCACCCCCCAATACTAATTATTGCAAAATGCATAAGGGCAATAGAATCCAGTGTTTCTCTTCCAGAAGAGCACCCTAACCATGGACTGCTTCTCAGTTGCTTTCTTCTAATGCCATATACTTTCAGCTTTTACTTTACAGTGCCTCAAATTCAAGCATTAAGGATGGAGCTGGCACCACTCAGCCTCTGTCTCGGTTACCTGCTGTTTAGGTTACAGTCATGCAGATAGAAGAAAGCAAGCTGAATCCTCTTAGGCTGAGAAAATAACTGAATCCAACACACCTACTGCCTGAACAAAAGGAAGCCATTACTACCACCTCCTTTGCTCGTATTTTTCCATTGCTTCTTAAGAAAGATGATGTTCAGATGTGTCATGCATGTAACACACCTGTATACGTTATAGCACAATCACATTGGATACGTCGCTCCACAGACATCAGTCAACCTCAGTTAGGTTACAGCCAGCACTAATCTCCTGCTTAATCTCCAAATTATTTTTTCTCATTATTTCCTTTGTGCTGGTATTAGTATTTGGATAGCTGAGCAGATCAGGGAATTGACTTGGATGTAATTAACCAGATAAAAACAGTTGTTAAGTTAAAATGACTGAAATCATTCTTTAGCATTGTCCTACCTAGTTTCTGACACCCAAACTATTTTGGTGGAAGATACAAGCCAAGATGCTTTCAGAATTTTTCCATATCAAACACCTATCTGATGAAGGAACATTTTTGCTCTTGGTGCTGAATTTTATTTGAAAAGTCTCAGTCTCGTTTTAAGCAACCTATGTAATTTTTGGATCTGGCTCAGTATTTCCAGTATCTCAAATGAAGCAAGTAACTACATCTCATACAGCAAACTAGATAGTAACGCAGCAAGGTTTGCAAGGAAGATGTGTTGTATTAGAACAATTGATATATTTGGAAAACACTCAAACAAGCTTTTAGGCAGAAAGCACCCTCTTGGGTTTAGATATCACTGTAATCTAAGTGATAAATAGAATTTACTAGGTCGTGTTCAAGTACTGTCATTTAGGAAAAGTAAGAAAAGATTTAAACAGTATTAAAGTGTTTGCTTTTGTAAGACTTGCATTAACCATTTTGAATAACATAATGGATATATATCTCTATATATATTTTATTTTACATTCAAGGTTCTACCACACAGTTGCAAACATGCTGTGCTAAACTTAGGCTCCAGTAGTGCTGAAGAATAAAGGGTAATTCAAGGGCAGTATTTTAGCTTTAGCATCTTGTTTTCTGACATGCTTGATCTGTAGCTCAGCTTTATTATCCAAATTAAGATAAACAAAAATAAAACCTTGCAACATTCTGAGAGTCACACCCTATGAACTAATCTAAACATTCTCTTGTTTCTCAGTCCCACAAAATGTGCAATCTCAGAATTATTAAAGTCCCATTCAAGAAGTCCAAAATTTAACTTGTGCTACTGCATGAAAAAAATTAAAACAGGTGTTTAGAGAGTAACGGAGCTACTGAATGCTAACTTCATTAACTCCCATTAAGTTAAATGACTCACAAATGGCATTTAGATCAGTAGTAAATCATCATCTAGGTCAGCAGGAAGCTCATTACAGACTGACAATCCAAGTGACAGAAACACTTTTCTACAAGTGCTACAGTAGTAATTTCCTGTGTGAAAGGCTTGCTGCTGTTCCTGCATTCCTCAGGGGATGCTTCTTCTCAGAGGATGTTACTCTTCCCCAGGAAGAGGAAGGAACCAGTTGTTATTGGATGTGTGGGCTGATAGCGGTCGGGCATTTTCTGCATGCCGCAGAATCAGCTGTGAGAACTGTGAATACAGCTTAGATTCCCAGCCGAAGTAGGGGAAAACACTGCTTGGGCAGACAAGGTCAGAGCGTACACATACAGTATCTCAGGAAGTTGAAACAGAAATAATACCTGGAACTTCCATTCCTCTAGTTCCCAGAAATGTGCTGATTTGCTAAAGGAACAATATAGAGACGTGGATCAACTTGAAAAGCATTCCTGAAGCATTGCACTACTGCCATGAGTAAGACCCTATATGAAATAAAATATTACCAGTTCTAAGAGTCATCTACAGCAAGCCAGTTATCTTACAAAACAGTGCCAATAGTCCAGCAATAGCATCTGTTAATGAAGTCACTATAGGCAAAGGCAACATAATTAAACAATCTGCCTTGTGAGGAAACTAAATAGCGAAGCTTAATCTTTTATATGGCGGGGGGTGGTAGTGGTGTAGATTTTTTTCCTGTTAGGCCCCTTTCCTGAACTTCCTATCCTACAGGAACTCAAGCTTCCTCCGTATGTGCTGTGACACTCTTACAGGGCAGGTCACCAGTAGCTAGTCCATGGCTAGTCCAGTATCAGTGAATTCAGTGTCACATCCCACAGGCTTTTTCTTTAGACACAGCACTAATGTTTCCTTATTCTACTAACTGCTTGTTTCCAAACTTGGTTAAAAATAACAAAATCAAACCACCAACTATTTGATTCAAAAATTAAGGAGATTGTACTGTTTATTTGTCTGTCTCTGTCCTATCTCATAAGGTACATTTCCCTCAGGAAAGCAGGCTAAAAATAGCATAGGAAATATTATATTCTTGCACTCTCTAGTGCCCAAATTCAGAATTCTGTCTCCAATAAAAACTTGACTTTCTCTCAAGCTCCAGTTCACTCAAAGAATATAATGAAACCTATTAAGGAACATCAAGACATGTATTATTACCTAATTATGTAGCGGCACAACACATTTCCTGTTCTCTCCTTGTAAACCAGCAGTTACACGCTGTGTTAGAATAGCATCACTGCAAAATGCAAGGGCCATTTGGATCATATTCTTCTTTTATTACAAATATTGAGTTCACCTTCATGTATCTGATCTTTAAGTGTTATTTGATGCTAGTGCATAAAAGCATAGCGCGTTTAAGATTCAGTACACAAATCTTTTTAAACGCGCCTGCACGTTTACAGAGGCTCAAATGCAAGTTTAGAAATTCACTGTTCAATATGCCAAACGCTTCATCCTTTTGGCACTTGTGACAGAAGATGAGCCATTTTGCTCATATACACCATACTTTCTTTGGAAGGCCCCTAGCTGGGCAAGAGAAAAGGCTGTTTCTACCACCTCGTGGTTGTTCCGGATGGATTAGATGTAGTCTTTGGGAGGGATGGGAGACTTTCCTTCCCCGAGAGCAGCTGAACATGTTTAGCTGCAGAGCCGTGGGGAGAAGGCAGCCTATCCTCTTCCCTCAGCCCCACACACTGTACCTGCATAGCCTGCAAAGAGTACAAAGGTCTGTCTGGACTCTGCTGTAAGCCAAGATGACACTAAAAATTGCTTGTCTAAAAGCAAGATTGGATAGACAGAAGGATTCATTTGCAAAGACACAAGAGCAGAGTTTACAAATTCTTATTTTTATTCTGCCGCACTGAACACTTCCGAGTTCCTCTGTTTACAGCATTTACTCTATGTTTCTATAAGACCTACCATCAGGGACTCAGAGCCTGTTTGAGAGGTTTTTGGTTTGCTCATCTATGGAAAAGGTGCAGACAGTTTTATCTCAAAACTCTGGAGAAACAGGATCTCTTCACATTATTCTCCAATATGTGTTTGTGATTTGGAGTTCAGATCATGGAGTTGGCAATTTGTTCAAATATGCATTTATGGTAAAGAGAAGAACGGCAGTATATGAAAAAAAAATCTATAGCTATTCAGGGAGTGGCCTTTCTTATTTCTCTGTCTGAGAGCAAGGAAGGTAAGGTGATGCGAGAGGCTGGGAACTGTCAATTTTTAATCAAAGCCCTTCTACTGGTGGGATCACTCCTCAATGCAAAGCTCAGTCTAATTGGCAATGAAGTGTTGGACAAGGAAAATAAGCAGGATACGTTTTCTCTCTCTCTTTTTTTTTTTTTTTTTTTTTTTTTTTTAGATAACCATAAAAATAGAATGGGAGGTGGCAGGAGAAGATGGAAGGGTTCAGATACATACAGAGAGAATAACTTTTCAAACTTCAAGAGGCAGATTCACTTAGACTTATTGCTTAAATACATAAGGAACACTTTGAATGTCAGTTTTAACATGAAGGTAGTTCTTTGTATGAAATTTAACTTTTGCCAAGTCCTAAAAAAGTTTAATTGTATAAAAGTTGCATAGTCTATATTCACACCATTTAATTACTTTTATCTGAGGAAACATGCATTGCACATACAACTTATGCTCTGTCACCCAGGCCTTTTTCCTGTCATTTCCATTGGATGTAACAGTCTACAGCAAGCTTTTCACAAAAGCACATACTTTATATAATTTATTGCCTCAGTACATGACTGGCTGCCTTTTAAAATTTGATAAATGGTTTGTAACTTGTAGGTCCACAAAAAGAATTCCTTGCTGCAGAGTGGAATGGAATTTTTCAGGAATGTCTCCCTTATATAGTAAAGAAGTGCCCTTTTTCCAAAAAAAAAAAAAAAAAAAAAAAGAAAAAAAAAAGTAAGTGTACAGTGACATTATCTTTGATAGCCAGTACAAAAAAAGCAACCTAGGGGGGGCTGGAAGCAAGGGGAAGGATGGGGGAGGAGGATGAATTAGACTAGAGGTTGTGTAACCTCAAGTTAGAGGAGGGTTAAAAAAAAAATACACAAATAATGCACAAACACAGTATCATTTAAGTGATGACAAACAGTATCAAGAGGAAAGCTGGCAGTGAAGGTGGGATGGGAAGAAATCCAGCATCTGCCCTTCTCCCTTTGATTTTTATTTTTTTTTTTATGAACACATGAAGCCTCTGTAGAGAGCGTCTCTCTACATTAGGGAAATTGAGCCAGCTTCAGATGAAAAGGTCCAAGCCACTGAGATCCAGAACCCTTTGGAAACAAGACACAAAGATACTGGATGACTGGCCTGATTAAGAAACAGGTAATAATTCCACAAGCAACAGAATCTGGTAATGCAGCAGACAGACACTGGACAGGATGATGTCTCTAAAAGATGAGTTGACATTAGAAAGTAGGGAGGACCAGATACATTGGAGAAGTTAGGGAACGTGTTACTTACTATGGAGGAGGAAGGACGCTAGCAGCAGAGAAAACATGCAAATGGTTTCTGGATTTGTGTCAATAGTGGTGTGTTGGACAGAGCAGCTGTCCTTAAGGCCGTAGTCTAACAAGGATACAGAAGTTTTGCTAGATGGGAAAAAAAGATGCAGATGGTGAATGTCGAAGTGCAGAAAGGTGAGTATCAATGGTGAACGGGAGATCAAGATAATGGAAAAAATGTAGTGGTAACTGACACAGTCAGAAGGCATGAATTTTGAAGCAACATTTTTGTAGTGACGAAGACTGTAAAGGCAGCCAACCAGCAATCAAAAGGATGCTGTCTCTAGCGGGTCAACTTATTCCTACTGTGCATTCTGGGAATAAGGCTTTATAAACTGCTCTCATATCAAAAGAATTAACGAAGGAGATGAAGTGACTGGCAGATTTATAGGTATATAACAAAGAATTACAGTGTAACTATACATTTGAATTCTGTGATCAGTATTAAGATCAGGAAGTAATGAACACAGAGTATTTTAAAGTGATAGGTAGAAAATAAATTATATCCACCACAATCCACTATCTGTCAAGCCTACTAAAGAGATTTCTGCATGTCTGCAAATTCCTTTTGACATAAATTTAAGAACCATATTTCCATTGTGAAAACACGACAACTGCTAAACATTAAAATATATTATCATCTCTCAAAAGTTATTATATGATTATTTGCTTTGAAGAAAAGGTTTCTCATAGACACCAACTTCTGTATCATGATCTTCAATAAATGCTCTTAGAGAATTTTATGAAGTACCTTCATAACATACCTTTTCATAAAGCATTCATGACAAAATAGAACAGCAGAAACCACACCTGCTGCCTATTCACATGTATTAACCCTTCAGCCACATAAACTCTTGTTACGGTAACTATAATTGCTCAAGATACAATTTATGCCTTCACAGGAACAGATTCAGAGCTAAAAGAGAAATTCTCATTTTAACCTAATTCTAGAACAGTACGTCTTTTAGATTTCATACCAGGAGAGCATATTTCTCCTCCTACGAAACTACCGTTAAAACATTGCCTTCCTTTCCTCCCACATGCCATACCAATGTCATATGAAAAGCTAACACTAGAAGTAGCTAATCCTATGATTCTGTCTTAAAATGTGTTACTTTTTTTTTTTCCTCCTAGAGAACTACTAGATGCCTTAAAAACGAGAAAAATTAAAACATCACTTTTGGAATTTTATCAGTGAGGCAACTATTCTTTAGGTTTCCCATTATTTGCAGATAAAGACAGAGTTACAAGAAGTGTTTGAGAATAAGCCACAAATTTTAACAGTAATATTTAGATATAATTAGCATGGGCTTATAATTAGAATTTGTGCTTAGTATAGGGGTACAATTACTAGTATAACGCGAAAGCTTTGATATTACACCATCTTCTGGTTAGCCTTGGGAACTGTGAAGGAAAGCTTAAGTTGAGAAGTTAGGATATTGATCTCTGAGCAGTCGACAATTGTTAAAAAAATGTATTTCATTCATATAGACAGAAAGAGCACATTTCTGACAACATGCTACTTGAAGTTATACCCTACCTTCCCCGCTGCCAGAAGGCAACTTACCGGAGTACTGAAAGAAGAAGAGGAACTAATCTCTATGACGGGTGGGTCAAGTGTTTGTGTATTAGTCACATCAAAGCTAGGGTTGACCTGTTGAAAATGAATTATAAAATTATTATTTCAGCAGCAGAGAAAGGGAAATAAGACTGAAATAAAAAGGACCACTTGCTACATTAAGGCACCACTATTCACTAAGGACTGGAAACAGGCTTTAAAATTTGTAAAAATGAAGGTAGGATGTTCCCCTCCAACTGTGTAAAATGTTATCACATAATACAGAAAGAGAATCCAGATACACATTTATTACAGAAATATAATTTATACTTCATCAACATCCATCACCCAAAACTAACTCAGAGAATTCCTACCACAAGAGGTGCAAGTATTAAGAAGTTCAGTTGCATGACAAAACAATAAAAATGAAGTTACAAATACTAGCTTGAAATCAATTTACTAAGATAGCTAACTCAAAACCTGTCCAAGGTTGAAGCCGTGCAGTTAACAGAGTGGCCAATGATGCTGCTGAAATACTGAACAGTAGGAAGTATTCAAACAACTTCCCAACTCTGTAACTGTCACTTGCAGGTGCTTTTGAATTTTTTTTGCATGTGCACAACAACTATAAGGGCTCCTGAAAGTCACCTTTGGGTTTTACTTTACAGTGTCAATCACTTGTGGGTGCAGTTGCAGGCTGTCTTTCCTATTCCTCCTTCCATGAGAACTGTCCCCAGCAGAAGTGGTGTACTGCCCTGGATAACTCCAGACTTGAGAACTGCCTTCTAGCAATGATGCTCAATTAGCTTGTTACAGTCCAAGGACAGCAGTAGCCCTCCACTTGTGGAGGTTTCCATATACAACTATGCAGCACTTCGTTTTTCATGTTACACTGGTCCCCTGCCTGTTGTAGTTTACTTAGGGCACATCCTCACTCACAGTCTCATACTGCAGCTTGTAAGTCCTGCTGCCATCCACCTTGAGCTAGGATCAATGTGGTTGCAGCCACTCTGGCTCAGCAATGCATAGGAAGGTGTGCGCCACACCAGTCCCTAAGCCCAGATTGCCTTACAGACATGGGTACATCATTGGCACCCAAGCTGAAAGTGAGCACATGCTTAGCAGCCCAGATCAGTCAGTTCCCAACTCACAGTCAAGTTCCTCAAGTCATCTATCACAACCAAACAGACAGACTGTCAACATGCTTGCTTCTTACATGCCAACTCTGATTGTCAAAATAACTTGAAAAACACTTTTGTGGAAAACAGGTAGGAGGTAACACTGAATCACTAATCTGTGATAAGTTAACCAGTCAAACACAAACCACAGGAGAAACTGCTTTATGCTGGGATAATGTCAGAGGGTGATTGATCAGGTATGTCAATACAACATCTGCAATTTAGACATCTTAGTATCACAGTTGGACTACTCACATATTATCAGTTTTAGGAATTAACCTATAACTTTAGCAGTATTTTGCTAATGTTCTTTCCTGAAAGGGAAGTGTTAACAAAATATAAGAGAATATAAAGTTTGAGAAAGCTGCTGCTTTTATTTATCTTATGGTTTCACCTAGGGATCAGAATAGTCTCCCTATAAAAATCCGTGTGCGTATTTTCCCTACCATTGTATTATCTAGGTGTATCACAGCCTAATATGTTTGCCCACTCAGCATGATGTATGGAAGTACTATTATTATTTTATAAACTGACAAAATTCACAGAAAGACTAGATGACTTTCAAATCACCAAGAAGTCTGGTGTACTAAAGAGATGAACTTTCCTCTTTTCAATCTTTTATCAGTAATCCAAGAGCAGCCTTATCAGAGACAGCATTAATTCCAACCATCTTAGTTGAAAGTGGAAAAAAATAAAGAAAAATCCCAAAACTCACACTTGCCTAGTGACACGGTTATATTTTAGTTGCTGAAAGTTTATTAGATACAAAGTTCATTTTATTTTGCCTTCTCAAGGAGAAAGAGCCTACCCTTTCACCTGAAGACTGTCAAAACTCCAGCTCAGCCACAGCTGCTCACTCAGTAACAGCTTCAGTGCTATTTCCACAAGCAAAAATCCCTGACCCTATGGTCCACACATTGGCATAGACTTTTAGGTCAGAGATCCATCTGTTAAGTAGCTAGAATAAGATCTTAAAGCTAGAATTAGTAGCCAGGGAAAGCAGGAGATAGCATCTTGTACAGCCTGAAGCCTTTTTAATTCAGTGCATTTGGATTTCCATAACTTACATGCAGAAATTTAGGTTAAAACTAACAGAAGTAAGATCTTCCTTGGTAAACGTGGGTGGAGAAAGATGATGAACAAAGTTTACTAGCAAGCTAGAAGGTAAAAAGACAATTAGATACAGATGTTACCTGATTATTCAAGTTGAAAGTGATCCTCACACTTTGCAGCACTTACAAATCAGAGATGACAAGCTGTCCTTCAGGGGAGATCTTAATTCTGTTTTTAAGCTAGTTCACCTTTCTGAGTAGCAGCGCTTAGCTCTTTCTAGGATTCGGTTTCAACAAGCCATTCTTCATCCATGAGCTCTTTTTTGTAGGTATTCTCTTTTAATTCAGATTATAGTTGTATCAATTGAGAATGAGCTACCCAGAGACAATCAGGAAAACCCATCCTGCTACAGGGCCATCAGAGCTGATAACTTAAAATTCTCCCTCAATTCATAGATATTGGGACCAAGTCTTGCCTTCTTCTAATATTGTCAAATGGACTTGGAGGAAAAGAAAGGGAAAAAGGAGAAGCAAAGCCAGGTAACACGGACTAAGAATGACCTTCCATTTATCTGAAAGTCCTACCATTTTAACCAGACTTCTTTAGTTTGTTCTCTACAGAAACACCGTTAATGAAAGTGTCCTCTGCAAATACTATTGCCGACTACTTTATCAGAGTTAAAGTGAGGAAGAGGGGAACCACAAACTTTACTTCTTTTCCCCTCTATACATACCCTGTCTACTAAGATTAAACAGACAACTGTCCTGAAGAGCTTAGATTTGTTTAGTGCCCACCATAACCAGGGTCATTTGCTTCTGACCTTCAGTCAGTCCTGTAATAAATATAATTAACACATTATCTGAGTATCAGTCATACTGTGGGCAGCTAAGCCTAAAGTCTTTTTCTGACATGCATCATTTGGGCACTGAAAAGAAGAGAGGACAATGCACCTGTAGGACTCTGAAGAACAGGGACAGCAGGTGCCTACCACCTATCAATACTCTTAATGTAAAGGAGCAACTGCAGTACTATTACTAATAGCTCTTGAAACGTCTTCTTTAAGATAGTGTCTCCTTGTTATATACATCAGAGATATTTAGAATGAGTTAAATGCTTTTCTTGATATGGGGTTGCTAAATAAATACATGGTATGATTAAGTTATGAAAATTTGCTCTTTATGTGAAAGTGTCACATCCCAGAGCTGGAATGAAAGTCTCCTCTGAATATAGCTCTGCTTACTGCTTTATCAGAGATAAGGGAAGGACGAGGGGCATTGCAAACACTGACTAGGGGTGCAGGAACTGTCATAGGGTATACTGAAAGATATATCTATCTATGTATAAAATTGTTAAGCAGCAAAGTCAGAAATAGCAAAGTGTCTAAAGAAAAAAAGCACAAAAACATGAAGCCTGTAGCTAAACACTTCTTGCAAATATTCATGTTTAATATTGCACTAAAAATTAATTAGGTAATGGAATGAGGCTAAGTGTAGAAGTTTCAAATGACTTGAGATTTCCTGACAAGGTGTTGTAGTTAGCTGTCAAATAATCTCACCAAACATATTTGGAAAAACTTAACTTTAAAAAACAAGAAAGAAAAACCAGAACACTAAAAAGTAGGGTAGCGAGAACTGTCATGTATTAAAGGTTTTCAGAAACACTCTTCCAAAGCTTTCCTTTAATTACCTGGTAAACTGATATATAAGTATTTTCATTATCTTCTTCCAATAAGATGATACAATTATCACATTTTGATCCATAGCACTAGAAAATATATTTGAAGGAAGGTTTCTACAGAACCTTTCATGTAAGGAATTACAGATTTCTAAAGACTGGAGTGACACCAAAATATATTATTTAAAGAAAGTGAGAGGCGGGAATTAAGATCACTGCTTAGGACAGAGAACTCAGGAGGAACAAAAGAAGCAGTCCCAATTAAGTATGTGATTCTCAGCCATATGCTTTAAGTAAATTATTATGCCCCTACAGATATCCCTCCGTTGATTTTAATAAAGAATATCCAATCTCAAAAAAACCCCACCCTTCACTTTATTTTCATAATGCTTTTCATAAGATATTGGTGTTATCTCAAAAAGCTAGAAATTAATAAAATTAAAAGAGGAAGTTTTAAATGACTCACACAAAGTATTTCCTAGGAAACTGATGTAGCTACCTGTGAAATAGTCTCTCCCAACATACCAAGAGAAGTTTAGCTTTCAATTGGATTAAACACCGTTCTTCGTGCTAGACTGGAGCCCTCAAGCCAAGTAAGCCATATATTCTTACTTCTACTGCCACCTAGCGTATATTTGTATTTCCTTCATCTAAGAAAATATTTACAACTGAAATTACACTGAAATTTTTAAGATGAAACTAAATCAATAGTAGCTTTTCATGCTCAAGATATAAACTCTACACATCTTAATATGTTCAAATCTCAATGCTATGTTTTTAAAGGAAACTATTAATTCTATCTTCCATCCACTTTAAAGGTCTCTAGTACATGAAAGATTAATTATGTACGTAGGAAATACAGATATACAGCTGTCATCAAGTGAAATGCATTTCTGTTAGTATATTGCACTAAAACTGTATTACTGATTAAACATACTATTTTCAAATATCTCCAAAAGCTCCTTATTTCAAAAAGAGACAATGACTGTGATTTATCTCAGCTAAATTTAGACATACTGCTAGACACCTGTATTTGAGCTGGTCACCCAACATTACCTCTATAGTCTATGGAAAAAAGTAGGCGCCTTCAGAGAACAAGTCATTTACTTACATTTCCAAATTGTCTCAATAATTGTAATGATTATAAGCTTTGAACCTCTACTTACTTGAATATTCAAGAATCACATTGATCAGTGGAGCTGCAGAACAATTGTAAAGATTTATAAGTCAAGAACACGAAATTCAACACCGTTAAAATTCAGGCTACTACTGGTCTGAAGAGAAGATACAAGTAAGGAATTTATTGTAAAAGTTAATTACGCTTCAAAAAGTAGGCAGGGAGAGATGAAACCTTGAGAAGGTATCTTAAATATTACTGGCTCTGTGCATAGCTTTGAAGAGTGAATAAGGAAAAGTTCTGAGAAACAGTGAAAGTACACTCAAGCTCCACATTTCAGTCACTATCCTGAAGGCAAAATACCAGCTGATACCTGCAATTCTTAATGTCCTTGTGCAAGCCGTTTTGTTCAAAACAGCATTTCCAACTGGTGATGTGTGAAAACGCAACTGTCTCTGAACCCAGCTGAACAAATTCTGAGCAAAGCTAGCTCCATTTTGTGTGTACTATTTTCCCAGGATCAAGTTCTGGAATAACAGAGACCTCACCACATTGAGGCAAGCAGGGATAGAGAAGCAACCAGTATCCAAAAGCAGTAAGAAACCTGGAGAGGCATGAAACATTAGGAAATAAAAAAAAGCATGGACAGAATTGCTTTCCTCTTGAGTTCTACCTGTACATCTGTTGAACTTTTTTGTGTTCTACCACCTCAAATTTTATCCTAAGGCAATCCATTTTCATTCCTGCTATAGAGGGGACTAAACTTAATCAGCTCAGCATAACTCAGGGCAATGTATTATAATACATCTCAAGTGTCTAGATGACATTTTAGTGGCTTGTAGCAAACCTTAAAAGGTCATTTATACTTTTAAATATCTCATACTTGAACTGCCTCTTCTTCCTGCCTGTTAACTCTTGCATATGTTACCAAGTCTCTTAAAATACTGTTACTTCAGTTTAGTTAAGATCAATCATCTTCCCCTGTTCCTCATGAAAAAGAAAACAGACAGAAAGCAAGCAGTTCTGCATTTTTATCTGAGGTGCAGATGAGATACTAGGAAAAACTGTGTCATTACAACTGCTGCGCTCTAGTGAAATAGATCACCCAGAGAGACTGGGTTCTTCAAGGCTCCCTAACTAAACACAGCCATGGCTGACTTGAGGTACCACTGGCAACAAGACTAGATGATCTCCAAAATCTCCCTCTAACTGACATGTCTGTGATTTAGTAACCTGATACTAGTTTTGTCTGGATAAATTATGGCTGTCCAGATGGTGAGGTCCATTCTTCCTCAACACAACAAAAAATCCCATAGTTGTTGAGACAAGACAGGAGGGGCAGTAAAAAAGGAAAAAAACCACATGGAGCAACAGAACTTGATAACTTCACTTTAACACTGTCTAATCTATTACATGATTACATTAATTCTGAAAATAAGCTGCAAAAGAGATCCTAAAAATTATTATATTATTTAATTTACAAATATAAAAATAGAGTACATTAAAATCAGTTTTGTTCAAACTATCAGACACTGTTCCGTCTCAAAGAATATAATATACTTCATGTTTATTTGAGAGCAAGATATTCTACAGGCAATGTGATGTTAATAGAAAACTAAACACAGCAACCTGATTCTTAAAATTCTGAAATCAGGCCAGAAAATATACCACGAGAGTCCAAAACTTTGTTAATGCAAATGACAGAGTCATAGAGCCCTTTCACTACTACAGAGCAGCTAAACCAGAAGCCTAGAAGCCGCTACAAATGTTACAGCCGTGAAAAAACGCAGACATTAAGTTAAGTGAAATCTGTCAAAGCTAACTGATAAATAATATCTTTACATTCAACTATCAAGTTTCCTTTATATGCCCTTTCAGTATTGGTAATGAGGTGCTTCCTAGCTTTAGTTTAACTTTAGCCTGAACTCATTAATGCTTTTCCAGAGCTTCTCAATTACCAGGGACAAAAGACAAAAAAAAAAAAAAAAAAAAAAAAAAAAAAAAAAAAGAATCTGGAGAATTGCTTTAGAGAATATTCATACCTTTGCCAAGCATCTGAGCAGCAGAAGTCTGGAAAAGTTGACCTGAAAAGAAAGCAACTGAACACTGCAGCTATAAGCTACTGTGTGTGTGTTTAGAACGTGTTATAACTGGGTGCAATTTGAATGGGTCTTGAAGCAAACTGTTGATGCCGCAAGAGTGGTTTAAATCTGCTGGCAAATGCTGTGACTAAGTTTGTTCCAGCACTGACCACATATACTGAAGGCTGCTACCAGGAAACTTAATTTCATTCATTGACCTTACAATGAATATGACAGTCTGGCAGAGAAGTTTATGAAGCTTGTCATACATGCAGTTGCCCTGCTCTTGTTCTGACCAAAATGCTAAGCATCAGAAACCTTCACATCCAACTTGACAAGACAACCAGACACATGAACACACTTAATGATGGATTCTGTCAGGGTTCCCTTCATCCACCAAAATACTTTCAATCTTTATACTACTCATATTGCATACACACACAAACCCCTCAATATCCTCAAATCTCAATGTTTTAAAAGTCTGAGAAGAAACAAGTGTCATGGCAGCAGTATTTGCATTTTATATGAACAAAAAAGAGTAATGGTGAATTTCTATAGGACTCTTAGCATATAACAGCAACCAAAAATTTCCTGGATTTATATCAGATACAGCTCTTGGACACTAGAGTTATCTGGAGAATATCAAAGAAGAGAGAAAAGTATAGGCTATCCAGCTCTACCAAGGGCAGTCAGAAACATATTCTCAGGGTTTTAGCGTAGAATCACAGAATCATAGAATCATAATGGTTGGAAGACACAATGGTCTTGTCTAAGGCATAGTACTGTTTACCTATTTAGCATAGCTTTGAGACAAGCTGACAAACACAGGATTTTCCAAATACTGATTTGACATTTCACTTTGGTTTCCTAATTCCCAGTACTTCCAAGGGTCGCTAGTAAAAGGTTGGACAGTAAAGTAGCTGCAGAATTAAATTATCAGAAAAATCAGACTACACAGACCTACTACTCTACAGTGGCATAAAACACACTACTAGCCGAGAAGGCTTTCTAAACTTAGATAGACATCAATATCTTCTCACAATACATAAAGGTCTTGGAAAGAGGGACAACTTGTTACAATCAAGTATTTGACTTTCACTAATAACACCATCTTGTCCTGCTTATGATGTATTTTGAGTAGTATCCTAAAGTTCACAGAAGATTCAGATATATTCTGCAACAGTTTGACATGTTACTTCAGCATAAATCAGAATACCACCTATGTTTTGTTTAAAGCAGGTGTAGAGTACAGAGCTACACAGAAGCATGAAAAGAATTTACCAGGATAAATACGACAGCATCAGCTAGGCTAGTAACCTTAATGTGGATCTATAAGCTATGGTCACTTCTGAAGTATTACACATAACAACAAAAAGCTCTCTGGTATACATAGAGCACATTTAACTATAAATGTTTGACAGATAGTGTTTACAAAAGGTCTGTTTTCCTATATTAGAGTACTTATTGCACTCACCTCAACCGACTGAAGTTTTTCATCATGGAGATGAGGTGACCTCGGGTAAATATCAAGAAGATGAGGAGGATCATCAACATGTGTTCTTCTAATGTGGTGTTTAAGAACTTCTTTATAATCAAATGAATCAAAGTTGGTTTTCCATAGTAATACCTGTAAGAAGACATCACATCAGTAACTACCTGAAGCTCATTCAGTACCCAAAACATAACTATTCAGTGAAGTCTGTTATTACTAATAGTTCACATCAGAATGAGCCTGCTGTCATCACTTAATCTGAACTCTACTACAATAAAGACACTTCCCCAGAGTACCTTGTACTTCAAGTCTAATAGATATGGTTCAGTCTACTTAAAAAAAAAAAACCTCTAAAAAGATGTCTCAATAATCATAAAACAAAGCAAACTTCTGCCCCACTGGCCTGTACCAAGTTATTTTTCTGCCAAATCAAGGGGTCATACTACCAAATTTCTGTCCCCTATAAAGGCTTGCAGGTCAAACGAGAAAGTTTGAGGGGATAAGAGAAATGACAGAGTTCTATGGAACTTTAAAGGGTTTCAGTGTTTTAGCAAGAGGAATCTGTTTTCTGAACCTTCTCCAGTAACATTCAAGGTAGAAACAATATACAACAGTCACTGTGGCCAAATGCAGAAGTAAAGTAGTAGAATGCAGAGGTAAGATAGCAGAAGGTAGTCTATCCATAAGGCTGCATCCAGCCTTATGGATAGACCGAGAAACCAAATCGTAACACACAGTGTTGCTCCCTCACGTCACAAAACAATTGTATATGTACAAAATTTAGTTAAGTTTACTGCAAGTTTACATGATTTGTGTCATCTTTGTTACTTTAAGTGCTAAAGGGAAAAAAAAAATAAAAAAGTTCATAACACTTAGAAGATGGCAGTTTCCAAAAGTCCCATATTGATTTTTTTATAGTTGCTCCCTAAATTAGAGGAAACAAAGATGGGACCATGATTTTACTTAAAATTACTTGCCTGTCCAACCAAAAATATTTTTGACAACCATTAAAAGTATTTTTCAGAAATTAATAAATTATACATGAGCAGCACAAATCAAAGATCTGTTCACAGAAATTCCAAGCAGACTAAATCATATTTTTAATACACTCCTAAGTAGCTGCATTGTTACAAGTTCATTTCAGGTTTAACACCTTTCCATGAGTCTCTAGTGAAAGACCCTAAATATGCACTGGGAGACATAGTGCCCCAATAAAGATGGATGCAAGCTAACTCAGACATTATTAACAGTGAAACTGGGCTTCATGGATCTTAGTACAAACTATATAAACCTGCCTCAGAACGTGGCACTTGCAGGACAGTTAGGTGTTAGATTAGCTGATTCACAGCAGCTCACTGTACTGCAAGAGGGAGGTCCTGCTTTCTCTCCCGCCTTTTCTCAGCTGTGTAGTTCCACCATCTTCATCGCCCAATCCAGCATAAAGTTATTCACATTTTTTATGTTATTTTTCCTCATTTTTTCAGGCTAATTTTCTGTTGGTTTAGCAATTCGAACTGGTTCCGCATTGAGTGTAAGCAAGGGTATAGGCAGGAGGCAGCAGAAGTAGAACATTTCAAAAGTGCTGAGCATTTGAGCTGCATGAGTTCTAAATACGTTTCATTTTTCTCTAAAGTGGAAGACCATGCCGCTGCACCTTAATCATTATAGATAACAAAATTAGTAAGAGTAAAACCAGCATGGAAACATCCGTATACACTTTCAGTATCTCAACTGCAATGCAAATAGTATAAAAGCAACTACACACAACACTAGAAAAATAGTTATTCCATAAGGAAGCATTTCCCTTTATGTCAAGGCAGTCAACCGGACACAATGATTTGCCTCTTCTATATGGCAAGAACTGAATTAACAGCACAGGCTACTACCTTCTAAAGGAATATGCATAAATTTGCTCTTTCACTTAGAAGTAACAGGTTTTATGTCTTCCATGGAAGCAGGTAAATGAAATAATTTGTCATGTGCACATATAGCCAAGAAGTGTGAAGAACATGAACTTCAGAACCCTACATATTTGGGGTTTTTTTATTAAGGAAAGAAGCAAACAAAAAGAAACAAAAGAAGTATCCAGTGCTTGTTTCAAATACTTCCTGTGCTTTGGAGCAAAGCTTTCAGCTGGCTCTGCACCAACCAGGAAGAAACTTGAAACTAGAAGCAGAGATACTGTTTTTCCTTCTTTGATGGAGGAAAAACAGATTTTATCTGATGTTTGAAAATGTAAGTGTCTTGAAATAATATGGAGCAAGTAATCTGTGGTAAACTTATAATGAATCAGTTGCCTTCAACTCATGCTGTAGACAGACAGTATCTTTTGGATACTGCATGAGGGATAGAAGATGATGCTTTTATGACCAGCCTCTGCTCATCAGCTTGACATTGCTGATCTGCCAGCAGAATTTTTCAAATGAATACACCCTACATTTACAGTAAACCAACTTAATTCTAGCACAGTGAGTTGAGAAGAGGTCCCACAACTATTGTCCTGGCAGACCTGGAAAAGAACTGCAGACATAGGCAGCTACCACACAATGGTTAACACTGCGCATTTTAAAACTTACAAGACAGAAGTAAAAGTTATGTCAAAATAAGTAGCCCCCTCCCACCAGAACGTTCACAAGAAAGGGAAAAACTTCAACAGATAAAAACACACCTTCCTGTAAGGTAAATAAAGCCAGGATTCGTTACTAAACCTACTATGACTACTCTTTTTAATTCAACATTTACCTAAGAAAGCACCTCCTGATGAAACTGGATGTTCCCTCTCATGTGTTCAGCATGAAACCACTATACCAAACTGCTGAGAATCATGAGTAATCTTACAGATTTTGCACCATAATACCCACTCAACTCCATGATCTCATGTACCACCAGCTCTACAGCATGGGATCAGAGTAGCAAAATGGTAATGACATGACTGCATTGAACTTGCATGTCATTAAGGGGGCCCCAAATTCAAAGGAACCTTGCAGTAAGACAGGCATTCCCAGGGTATGCTGGCCTTGATCTGGGAGGTTGAGTTAGGCTTCATACTGTAGGTCCTTTCCGTCATTACAGCTTCTCAGAGGAATCTTCTGTTGTGTGACCTAGTTTAACACATGCACTTCGCTTCCTCTCAAGTTAAGTATAATACACCAATCACCATAAAACTCAAAAGAAAGTACTCATGAAAAGTAAGGTTAACATTTCAGGATTACTTAGAAATGAAAGTTTCATTCTGGAATTGAAACATTCCCATTAAAAAAAACCCCTTTAGCATAGAAAATAAAAGATTAGACCAGTGGGTCAACAAATAAACACCTCTTTCCCCATTGTTGGTGGGTTTTTTTGTTTGTTTGTTTTGTTTGGGTTGTTGGTTTTTTTTCCCCTGCTTGTAAAATTAGTATTGGAAGTCTGCTAACATTTTCACTTTTCTAATAACTGCAAGTCTTGGCACTTCTTCTTCTATCACTGCTTGTGATAGAAAGCAATTTTAATTTTTTTTCTTTGAGTGCTTTCAAGACATTCTAGAAAGCATGCTCCTGGAAGCATCAAGTAAAAACCAGAAACAGACTGTATTCTTCCTAACGATACTACAGGTTTTAATTGAAAAGTATTTATTATTTTCCAAGATTGTCTCTGTTACTAACCAAAACATATTTCAAACTCCACAAAACAGAACATAAACATGATTTATGGTAAATTCAGAAGATCTTCACTTCTACTGCACGGCTTTCTGTGTCTACATTGAGCTTTTACCTTTTTATAACAGGAAACAATGAAAGAGACAACTAATATTACGGAACATTTCAGACTGTGAAACTCTTAAGCCTTGAGCTACAGAAGTGCTTTCATTTTTGGAGAAAGTAAAGACCTGATAGAGACAATTCCAAGCTTGATAATATTTTTGTGATTATGAGATTTATCACAGCAGATGAAGATTAATTGTATGATATGTTGTTTAATTTAAAATAACTTTTTTTTTTAAATGCTTAAACAGCTCTTCCCTGTATGAAATCCAGCACTTCGCTCTTTCATCAACGTAAATTAGCAAAGCTAACATAAGAGTCTTTTTTCCCAATTCTAGACAAAGTTTTCCCAGTAGTACAAATTAATTCTTACAATTACAGAGTAATGACTTCAAAAGAAGTGAAAACCTAATGGAGCATGTAGGCATTAATACTAGTTGCAACACAACTACTTTGTTAACACTGAATTGCAACACTTAAAACATTTGTATTTAAAAATCATTCCTTTATTTTAATATTTGAAACAGAAGAGGCTAGCGTTGTGGTCTTTCAATTGGATGTTATGGTGAGGAGAAGTAGTTAAGATCAACTTTTTAAATGATGTATTTATCATTTTTCCTCCTCAACTTCAACTTTAGGCTAAACAGAGTCCATGTCAGCATACTGTAATTGGCATGTTACTGTGACACACTATATTTAACTCCCATCCACTGTAACAAACATTAAGACATTTAATATAAAGAGACAATACCACAAACCTGAGCATCTGCTCCACCTGAGGCAAATTTTTCACCACCTTTTGAAAAAGCCACAGAAAGTACAGGTCCCTAAAAAGAAAAAAAAATTAGCATACAGTAAAATTACGCTATTAATATAATCATTCTCTTTGCATTGTAATGCAAAGACAAAAACATTTATGCCATTATCTAATATAAATAGATTTTTCAATTTTAATAAAATAAGGAACAATTTAACAGTAGTGAAATTTTTGCAAAACAACTTGATTGAAGAGTTAATATTGCACATCTTTGCAAGATGCTGCATTACGATTACTACAATCAATGCTAGGAAAACAGTGGCATTTTCCCTGGATTTTATGCTTTAACTCTGCAGTGAAAAGTTATCAAATATATATTACAGTACTCAAGACAATGTGCTTGAGTGATTCATTATCAAAAGTAGGGTTTGTTTTGCATTAAGCGAAAAGGGATAAAATGTCTGCCATTCTTCACAAAAGTTATCCTCCATAAGCTTCCCCCTCCTTAGAAAGCACTGTTTTTCAAAAGACAAAAAGACTAATGTGCTAAATAATTGATTTTGACAATCGAGGAAGTGAATTATTAATTCGGAACATGATCTTTTACTTGACATTAAGCATTCATACACTATTAACAGATTAACTGCATGGTCATAGGTAAAACTGATATATTTCCTTATGCACTTGTGACAAGGTGTATTAATACAACACTTTGCTGTCCACTAAAGTTTACCTGCAAGTTGCAAGATACAAGACACAGTGTCATAAAGGTTACTTTCCCTTTGAAAAGACACCGAATAACCTATTAAGATCTTCATTTAAATAGGATTATTGTGTATACCTTGTGTCCATGAAGAGTGTAAATAAGTCTTCCTTCTAAGAGATCCAAAATCTTAAGGGTACCATCAGTAGAAGCAGTGATGAGATAGTTACCAGAAGGATGGAACGATACACAATTAACCCCTGCTCTGTGAACTAATTTACAGAAGACAATATTCAAAGACTATAGATATCTACTAACAGGAAACGTACACTTTATTTCTTCACTCTTTTCTACTTCCCAAAGAACAACCTACTTCATTTAAGGGAAAAACAACCACAGTGCTGGGGCATAGCAGACTCTCCAAAGTATTTGCTTAGTTCTGTTCTAAAAATTTATGAGAAGAATTGCAAAGGAATAATGAGGAATCAGTTTGGGTTTTTAGGGTTGCTAGACGGCAAAGAGATTACTTACAAAATGCCAGTATGACCTGTTTGTCCACTTTCCCCAGTAAGGAATGAAATCATATAATCTAAATAAATCACATTTCATTGCCAAGAGCTCCATTCTAAAGAAAATACAAACTACATTGTTTTTACCTTTGTAATGCTGCAGCAGCTTGTTCATTCGGATATCCCACAGTTTCACTGTATGATTGGAACCTGCAGATGCTATACACGTACCACTTGGGTTGAAATCCACAAAATTTGTAAATCTAATTAATGAAAACAGATTGATTATGTGTTTCCACAGAAATATTTGGAGAGAGATATATATAAAAATACATACATATATATATATATGTAAAAACCAATATTAACACTGAGTTGACACAAACTTGCGTGGAATCCACATGTATGGAAACCCAAATAAGGTATTTCAAGCAACTGAAATAAGCATGAGAAAACAAGATGTGCATGACAGATCAGACTGTATAATCTGGCTTTTGTTAAAAAGATAGTATAATTGTCCTGACTCAAACCTTCACAGTTCGAGTATAAAATTCCTAGAAGGAAGTACTGCAAAGAGTTTGTAAGCCGCAAGTAAAATAACTTTGTCTAACAGCAGAGTATCTAGCTGTGACCTTTTAGCTTGGAAAAAGGATAGAGACAGCAGTCATGAAATTAGCAAAGCACATATATAACATTAATATTCCATTGCATTTTTTAATTAAAAGTCTGGTTCCAAGATGTTTAAGAAAACTGAAGATAAGTAAAAGCAAGTATTTTCTAAACCTGAATACAGCAGGTCACTGAAGCTAACAGAATACTCTTTTCATCGAGTGGAAAATTCTTAAACTCCTCTTCTTGTTCAAGCATCCAATATCAAATAGCATTATTGAAACAGAGGCAAAACATGAAAACATTCAAAAAAATCAAAGAACAATCTGATGTCTCTGTGGCTTATTTCTTGGCTATGAGAAATCAGCAGGATAAGTACAGCCAGTTAACCTCTTTAGAAAAATGTGAAATTAATTATTCTAGTTCACATGGGCGGTAGAAGTAGTTTGATCTATTTTCAGATACAATATATATATGTTACCACCATGACTTTAATCTCATTAAAACTACACATTTACATTTCTCCTCTTTTGTAGTAACACTTACCCTCCATAATCTAAGAAGCTATCGATACAAGTTTTATTTCTTGTATCCCAGATCTTAACAGATTTGTCCTCACTGCAAGATGCTATTAGTCTTCCATCAGGTGAAAATCTGGAACATGCAAGCATATACATTACTAAACAACTGATACTACCTAGATTAGCATTAGCGACATACCTAGCAAAACACCAGAACCAAGCAAATCTGTTTGGAATTAATATGCTTAACATTCAAAGAACATTTGAATTTCTCTTATTTCTCATGGAGTAATAAAACTGAAAAGCTTCTCCCCCAACTCTCCCTCCCCCCTATTTCACAATCAGCTACAACTGAAAAAAGCCATAAGCAAGAGAAAAGGGCAGAGGGGAGGTAACAGCCTAAGGTTGTAACTTCAGGTGCCAAAGAGATTATTATAGAAAACTATAGGCAAAAAGACAAAGAGGACACAGTAGAACCTTGCGTTCAATTTTAACCTACATATATATTCTCCCGTGAGTTCTCTCTAGACTATCAGCAAAAAATACTGTCAGCAAAACATTCATGATTATTCCTAGACTAGCAGACTAGTTTTTTAAACAGGATAATTGATTTGTCGCAATTTCACCAATCCTTATTATTTTTCACATTGAGCAACTGCACAAGGACATAAGAACACTGTTCAACAACTTCCGCATATGATTTCCTAGAGCTTTTATTTTTCTTCTTAATGATCAGATACTTTGGAACTTTGTAGGGCTCTGCGCTTCACCAGTGTTAAATTTCTTTCTCAAGAGGTTTAAATCAGGCCTCTCAGCTGCAGATTTTCCATTAATGGGGGGGGGGAAGGAGGGAAACAAACAAACAAACAAAAAAACCAGCAGAGCAATCTTTTCTTGCGTCTGAAGAGCTCCCCTGCCTTTAAATAGAGTGCAAATCTTAACTTGCAGTACAAAGACCATTTCTTTTACCTTTTCCAATTACGTAAGCTTAACTCATTTTGACTCATGACCATTCTTTCATGCCACTACTGTTCCAAGAATAGTTGAGAAAACCCCTACCATGCATAATAAATCTAGAAACAAGTGAATACTGTGAAATACGTTAATACAGCACAAAAACATACCGAATGGAAAACAGACACTCAAGACCTTATTTGTCCTTTAAAGTAAAAGAATTAACACCCAGCAACAGATTTAATAGGTACACATATCAATACATATTAACACAGAGCGAGCTTTCAGATGAACTAGGAAATATACATAAAACGTGTGTGTAAAATTGATTTATTAAAACGTTATTATTAGTGATAGATCATCATTTATCATTCATAGATTTTTCTTCTTAGTTCTGCCCTAAGAAATAGAAACGCTTTGTTAGGAGTTCTGCTTCTTTACAAAAAGAAGAAAAACAACGCTTACTTGGCACAGCGAACCCAATGAGTGTGTTGGAATAGGGAAAACAAAAGGCGCTGATGGCGAACACTCCATATTTTTATTGATTTATCATTGGATGCTGAAGCTAGAAAGTGGCCATCATGCGAGAAGCTCACGCTACGAACAGATGCTGTATGACCTTTCAGTACTGATGATTCTCCATGACTAGTAAAAAAAAGAAAAAAGCCAAAACACAATTATATTAAACTGAAAGAGTTTAAAACCACATAAAACTCAAAGTTAACAGTTGGAATCTTATCCAAATGAAAAAGCATTGTATACAGGCTAAATCTTAGTGTTGCAAATATTTTTTTGCCTCATTTGTATATTAAATCTTATGATAACAGACTTTAAAGTAATTGTATTTAATATGACCAATTTTAGAAAACAGTGCAATTAGCTAGCAGCATTAGCCTACATACAGTATTTGAAAGAGAATCTATCATGTTTTTTGATACAGTAATCTACAAAATGCTTAAGAGTTAAAGTCTTTTAAGATTATTCTGAATAGCTCATATGCACTACTACTTGAGAACAGTCTAAAAAGACAAGTTAATTCAAATTATTTTTTTTCCAAAAAATGCTATTTTTTTCCTTCATCACTTGTCTCCACAAAATCAAGTGCAGCCATGCAATCCTTATTAAAAGAAATATATCCTTTAAGACAGAGAAATACTACCAAGCATAGTCCTACACACATGAAATTATGACCTCTGAATAGCTATATTTTTCTTCAGAAACTACAGAATATTCAGTAAAGAACAAAGCAACACAGTAAAGAACTGTGTTGCTTGTGCTTCCAATTTCTGTTTCTATCAAAGCCCAGTCAGAGATGTGGGAAGGAAAGAGAAACTTTTCTTCAGCAAAGACTCCAATATTCACATTGCACATTAATGAAACACATAGCCAGCATCACCCAGTTATACTCACATGCAAGGAATCCATAGTCTGACAGTACGATCTTGAGAAGATGAAGCAAGAAGCTGCCCATCTGGTGAGAACTGTACGCTCGTCACCACTTCTGCATGACCTACAAATTTGTAAGCTCTGCATTGTGTCTTCAGCTTCCACACCATAAGAAACCTATCCAAAGAGGAGGTAGCTGGCAAGAAATGAAAGATATTACAAGTCCACTCACTGTTATTAGAAAAATCAGAGCTAATGACTATGGATTTGGATTCACCAGTGAACTTACTACGTATTAGGGGGAGGAAGCAGTTATTGGGTTTTAATGGATACTTGGCCTGGCAGCCAGCAATGCCAACACCAGGCTTTTGGAAGGACATCAGAAGACTGGGAGGAGTAAAGGATAATCCTTAACAGGTAGCTCTCCTACTTATTAAGCGAACTGGCTTACAAGTACTTTAAAGATATAGAACAAAAAATCCGAAGTCAAACATCATGCACACGTCATTAAGTATGAATCTGGATTTGGCATTACCAAATACTAAGAGCAAGAGACAAACTCTTCAGTGATCTCACTTTGATCTCCGAGATGCAATTTGTTTCAAACATCAAATGTTTAACTCTGAAAAGACAGGCCAACTTAAACTCAAGATATCATTTCTAACACTTTAGATATCTACACTAAAGCTAATATCCAAATACGGTAATTCTGTAATCCTATTTAAGTACCAATTTTTTAATACTAATATTTGTCTAGTTCAAAACACAATGTGAAGTTGTTGGTCTGATAATAGAAAGAGATTAATTTTTTTTTTTTTTTGCAGTCCACTTTACTTGTGGACCATACTATCTACATTTGAGAAGGTAGACATAGCTTTTACCAGAGCTTGGTCACTTTCAGGAAACTATAAGCAGAAAAAGTTGAAAAGCAGTTGAATTAAACTGAAGAGTGTGATATCCCTATGCCCCTATTATCTTCATTTCTGCTAAGTGCTAGCACGCAGGTCATAAATAAGGACACGGGATTCACACTTCCACCCCTCAATAATAAAATTCCTAGCTCTAGTACAGAAAGGGAGGGAGAAGAACAGGGACTTCCTGGAAGTTGAAGAGGACATGAAAAGGATGGTTCTTCCCTTCCCAACCTCTTTCAGGCACCAACACAGCACAAAGGAACGGAGTCTGTTTATTAGCACATGTACCAAGGCAAGCCTCAAACAAAATATTAGATACTACACTCTCCTTCGGAATTTGGCAGAGATTATTTTTATTTGCAAAGACTAGCTTCTGGTAAAAGATGTGGGACCAGACTATCCCTATGCCCATATCAATAGGCCTAAATTTAACACAGAAGTACAGGATATTTCCCCCCACACACACTTTTCAGAACTCTATTTTACAGCAGGCTTTTTCTAATTGTACTTGAATGATTTCTTTTTTTCCCCCTTTGATTCAAAGAACTGTGACCTAGAGTGGCATAAAATAGAAAGGAAAAAGTGAAATGTAAGCCAAAACAGAGTTTGAAGGCATCACGTTGGAAACATGGAACAGACAAAATTGATGGTTTCTGAAACAAATAATGCACAAACTGCCAATTACTTGTGGAACACTAAGAGGTGCCTTATGAACTACACGGAGGCCATGTAATACCAGTCCTCTTTACTTCCAGTTCTAAAAACTGAAGGTAATATTTTAAAAGACAACAATACAATAAACTCAAAGCCTGGTTTCTTGTAGCTTGCTCTCTCACAGATGGATTATCCCAAAGTTAATGAGACACAAGCAATGACCTGAAGTTCTCCTTTCCCTGGGGTATCCACAAGTGTCTTCTTTGCTCTCCCTCTAGACTCCCTGTTGCCTACACTCACACAGCATCCTCTCTCCATCCTGAAGTAGGTTTCTGTCTTGAAGCCACCTGCTCATTACCATGACACTCAAAGGCTGTTATTATCTCTGATGCTGCAGTTCCGGCCCAGCTGACACCACCCCAGGGGTGGTAGAGGGCAGAGATTCAGGACCTGCACAGGAAAGGAGTAACCGAGACTTCTGTTGCAGAATTATTTTCTTAAGGCACACAGGCTGATGTGAGTCTATATCCAAACAGTATGTGAGAGGCATAAACCCAGAAAAGGAAACTTTAAGACATTCAACTTCAGCCCCTATCCTGCCAAGGAAACCAGGTTCTCTTACCATTAGCAAGGCTCAACCAAGCCAGGCTATTCCCTGTTCAAGCAGGCTGAAATCAACTTTGGTGCGTACAGCCAACGCCTTAGCATTTTGCTGTACGGTAAACTTTTTTATCTTAGCTAACCACTGGCACGAAATACATGAGTCTATAGGGTAACAGTGACATCAGCAATAATTTCCATTACAATACTAATCTTAAAAACATTTTTATACATGAAAATTCTACTGTATAGTTTACAATTACCAAATAAATTTATCCATTTTTCTTTTTATTCCATTTTAAGGCATTTTGCCTACTTTATAACAATGCTTCTCCAATCTACTCAATCACAGTATCTTAAGAATTGCTTCTTTATCCTTTTATGCATTTTTCTCCCCTCAAGTTCATGTTGTCTATGCATTTAAGTGTTCAAAAGAAGGCATGCAAGGACCTTCCAGGACAGATTACACACAGGGTCCTACAGCAATGCAGACCAGACCCAGTTGTTACGTTCTGTCAGCACTTGCTAAGTATGCCAGCACCCTACAGTCTGACTTTCAATTACCAGACCACCAGTAAATGGTCCACAACAGAACTCCAAGGCTAATTTAAAATACTGGAACTGAAACAAAAGAAACACAGAAGGTCCAGAACAGTTGGGGTTTTTCTGTTGTTTTGTTTGTTTGTTTTGGGGTGTGTGTGTGTTTGTTTTTGTTTGGGTTTTTTGTTCAGTTGGGGTTTTTTTTTTGTTGTGTTGGGGTTTTTTTGTTTGTTTGTTTTTTTTAAGATGGACTGTACCACAAACATGCACATACTCCTCAGAGAAAACATGATATAACCAGAACCTTGTTTAGAGGTGAAAGACAAAATTTGTCCTTGCTGTAGTAACAAAAGTATTTGATCAACTGCAAAATATAACTAGAAAGAAGAAAGCTGAAAATTCACCCCGAGTTGACTCCAATATGCAACTTAGTCCAGTTTACAATCTCTGTGCCTTTTTTTTCTTCTTCTAATCTTCAGTGCTTTCTGTACATGCCCAAGTATAGCTGATGCACCTCTAGGTAATTTGGTTTTCTGATGAAGAATCTTAACAGAATTGAACACCAAAGAATAAAGACTTGGCCTTATGCAAAGGCCAGGTTTATACACCGCTTTGCTGCACTTCTCTAAACAGACATCTGGGCTTTGCATAAGCCATGAAAAAAATTTTTTGGTATTTGCAATGAAACCAAGTTCAACTTACAAGTTGTGAATATTGATGGTATACATTTTCATATATACATGTATATATAAAGACACAAGTTGCTGCAATATGGAATTACCATTACACTCCATTTCCCACAATACCACAGCAGTAACTATGAGAAAGTTGTGCCAAGATTAGAAGAGACATACTCAGCCAGGCTTTAACAGCTAGATGTACCCCTTGGTCACCTTTTTTCCCCCCTCCAAATACTGAAGCATCTCCAATATAATTAACTCACTGCAAGAATCGCAGGTCAGATGGAATACAGGGCTGGACACATGATGTGTGTGAATATTCAAACACCACCACAAACTCCGTACGCTTTACAGGAACCTTGCAAATCTCACTGTGATGAGGTGCAACATCACTATACAAACACAATTAACAGTGATTCACAAGATTTCCTACTTGGAGGAAAACAATTATTAACTGAACCTCTGTCAAGGGAACCAATCCGTAATTCCAAGCACAGTGGATAAATTACAAGGAATTTTTCATAACTCCCATAAGTTCAAGTTTATGGCAGCTTTTATTATATACTGCATGTACTTACACAAGTGGAAGAAAATTGAAAAGAGTCAGCACACTAGCCAACATTTAATTATCATTCTGGATTTTATTTTTTCAAAAGAAACCCCAAACCCACATTTATTCAGTGTTATGTTTACATTCAATTTCTTTTAAGTCACTTAAAATCAGTAGTTTAAAATATATACAAGTGTTCCCCAAATTTTCCAAGTCTAACTGAACAGAAAATCTTTCAGAGTTTCAGATTTTCCAGAAATCTGTACATACTGAAAAACAACTCAATTGGAATATTTCTGTAGAATCGCTGCAACTCCAAAACTAGTGGAACTTGAAATGGCAAGGGTTTTTTTTCTTCTCTTTCTCTCTCCTTCTGTAGCCCATACCCCATCCACCCCCTCCAACCTTTTTATTCCCACTGGGAAAAAATTAAATTGTTTTATTTATTTTTTTTTTTAGGGTT
>VFFE01008014.1:2573607-2661939 GCA_008921705.1 Burhinus oedicnemus | reverse complement strand
CCTCCGGCCTCGGCGCTCCCCTCACTTACTTCCTCCTCCTCCTCCTCCCCCCCTCTCGCCGCGGGACAAACCCCTCCTCCCGCCTCGTGGTTTGCTCAAAAAGTTGTCGCTTAAGGAAGGGGCAGAGACTTCTCGGTCCGCCCGGCCGGCGCGGGAGCCCGCCCCGCCTCCGCTCCCGGACCTGCGCCCGGAACCGCCCGGCGGCTCCGCCGGCTGCCGGGGAGGGAGAGAGGGAGGGACCGAACAGCCCCGCCCGGAAAGCAAACGGCGCCCGGCCCCGCCGCCGGCCCCCCGCACTCACCCAGCCCCGCGCCGTCCGCGTTGAAGGCGACGCCCGTCACGGCCGCTCTGTGGCCTCGGAGAGGCTGGATCAGGACGGGGTCCTCCTGAGGGAGAGGGTGCGCACCGTCAGCCTCCGGGTGCGGGCAGCTCCCCCACCCGCCCCGCCCCTCCCAGGAGCCGTTAACGTCCCGCACGCGGCGGGAGCAGGGCGACGAGCGGCCCCAGCACCCCGAGCGCTCCCACCGGCGGATGCGGCGGCCGCCCCGGCTGCAGCCGCGCAGCCCTTCGGCGTCGGGCGGCACCCGCCGGCCGCAGCTCACCGGAGTGCCGCCCTGGCTGCCGGGGTCGGAGCCGGGGCCGAGCCCTTACCAGCGGGGAGGCCATGGGCGGAGCGGGGCGCCGGGGCAACGGCGGCTGCTGGAGCAGCGCGGCGGCCCGTCAAACCCCCCGCGCTCCAGGCGCGGCCGGCCGAGCCCCGAATTCATCCACGGCGCCAACAGCGCGACTTTCCCTCCGCCCATTCGCCGGCCGCCCCGCGGGGGGGCGGGGCCACCTATCGGTCGTGTAGGTACTCGACTGCCTCTTAAAGGCGTGAGGCCGCAGGGCCCCTCGCGTTGCCTGGCGACGGCGCGAGCAGGCGGGGCCGCCTCAGCGGTGTCCCCGGCCGGGCCCGGAGGCCGCGGGGCGGAGGGAAGCGGCCTCCCCCGTCGGTCTGGGGAAAATGACGGTGTCTTATCTCCGAGTGTGTCCGTTGGTTGGGTCGCAGCGGCTTGTGGTCGGGAGGGGCTGAGCTGGCGCTGAGGGGGCGCGGTTGGGTGGGTGCTGCGGCAGGCGGGGCCGGAGGCGGGAAATCCGGCCTGAGGGTTATTACCCCCCAAAAAAAAAACCCAACCAAACTACACTTTTTCCGACCAGCCTGTGAGGGGAAACCCCCAGTGCTGGGCTGGTTCTGAAGGCAGGTGGGAATGTAGTGCCCTGAAAGGCACCGTCGGTGTGTCATCTGGGCTTTTTTAATGCTCTAAAAAACTACAACTACCGGTTTTTTTTAAAAAAAAACAAAACCCACAGAAATAGTAGTGTTAGTAGTGCTGTGCATGTTTATGCCGCTTCATGATAAGCTAGATAAGGGAACCAATCTCACTGAAAAAATACCTTTCCAATAGCTATGCTGGTCAAAAGAGGGTTGACGTCAATTAGCAAAAGGGAGGGCTGTGATAGCAGAGCTGTCATTCGATGTGCAAGTGTTCCTGAAGAAGTAACTTATATGGCGATACTGCTTTTTTTTTTTTTTTTTTTAAAGCCAGTCTGCATTTTACAGAGTTTCCTCTGACATTAAACTCTTAGATCTGCAGAATCAGGTCAGTAATTAGGCCAACACATAGGATTTCTCAGTTACATGACAGTTCCAAATCAATTGTGTTTAACCATGAAACGCACATTTAAAATAACAATTTTAAAAGTGCTGAAAAAAGCAATTATCACAAGTATATAAGGTTTCCATGAAAACCTGCTTGCCACTCCTTACATTGATGTTATGCAGACTGATAATTTGCCTCTACAACTTCAGAATAAAAGTTCAAAAAAAAAAAATTGGTGGAACAGAACACATTGACTCTAACTTGGACCTAACTAAAGCTACAGTTTTATGTCATTATTTGTTCTTGATTTGATCTGGTTTGTGGTGTGGGGTTTTCTGAACAGCTCACTCACCCATCCCTTTGTGTTAGGTCCCATGATTTAGTTATCACAAAGTAAAATGTAGCATTAAAAAAAGTTGGTAGTGATAAAACGTAAATGTCCCACATTCTACCAGGTTGTAGGAACAGTGAGTTAACTAGTTAAAATTATATTCACTTGGCCTCTTCACCACTATTGAAGTCTTCCAGATGTTTCTCAACTTTTTGTCCAACTACCCTCTTTCTTCTAGGGTTTATCAGCTGTGAATAACACCTCTCAGCAGGGAGACAGCCAAGCCACATTTAGATCCTATCCTTCTGGGATGCAGGTTTAGTACAAAACTTTGAGTGACCTTTAAGTTATTCTGTGTTCTCCTTTCCTTTTTTCTTGAATGAGAGCAACTACACTCTGTGCTGCTGTAATTATGTATTATGGTATCTCAGTATTTCTGGGACCTTATGTTCTCAGGTTCAGATGTGTTCTGGAAGCTCATTAAAACCCAGTGGACAGAAGCACGTGCTATTTTATTTACAAGCTGAGCTAAAAGGCAATTCCCAGTCATACTGAATCTTTTTCCTTTTGCCTTCTTCACAGCTGCTACACGTCCAGCAGCTCAGTATCTTTTACTCATTTTGGGGTGCTAGCAATAAACTGAAATCTGTACCTGCCCACAAAATTCCTGAATTATAAATTGCATATAGGCATAAAGCAAAGGAAGGACTGTGATTACTGAGAGAAAGAGGGCGGCATCCCTCTTTCTACAAATTACTGTAAAAGTGTTTCTCAAATTGTAGGGCTTACAAAGTTAGTCTGTTCCTTGCTTCTCCTCCTTACCTGTGAGTGTTTTGAAGACTCCCAAATGCTTGTAGGAAGCAAAGTATTCCCTTGCCGCAGAGATATAATTAGCTATGATGACTGTAGTTATAAAGCTGGCAGGTAATAGTTTTTATGCTGATTATTTTTTCTCATTAGCATGCATAGATTTTATTTTTAGAATTATTTTAAGATTATTGTAACTCGTAATAATTTAATACAATTATGAGTTGGCATTGTCTTTTTAAGGTTGAGAATAACTTTTCTGCGATATACATGTGCAATCTGCTGTATTAAGTTGTTGTGCACTGTGATGACAATGATGAATGGCGCATCAGAAAATATCTTCCAAACGTCCTGTCTCAGTAGGCTGTTGTTTCAGCAACTGTGAAGTTTTTTTCTCAGGTGCTGAGTTGAAGTAGTATATGACAGAAGTTGTGTATACAGAGGAAAACTTCTAAGGTTGTAACTCAAGGTTCATGCAGGCTGCATGGTTGCTGTAGGAAAGGACCTAGTAGAAGTATGTGTAGAATTCAAGGACACATAAACAAACTTGGTACCCTTTGTGCATGTATGTTGCAATGCACACATAAATTACACTGATCACATATGATTTCATCATAATTGAGGTAATACAACGCATATGCTCAAGGGGCAAATGTAATATACTAGCCCACCTAAAGTTCTATTATATCTGAAATGAGGACTTTATAACTTAATGTTAGTACAGACTTTCAATGTCATATCCTCTTTTAAAATAAAACTGAGAACCCCAACTTTAATTACATGGAATCATATTGGGAGCAGCTGTATTAGCAGCAGAGGTGTCCAGACCCCCGGAGAGGCCTTTGGCCCTCAGGCTGTTGGCAGTCCGGGGACACAAGCAGGCAGCCGTGCACCGTGGGCACTAGAGGGGAGTGTGAGATATGCTTTGCCAGCGTGGTGTCGGGTTATTCATCCACCTACATGCAGGAGAGGAATGTAGTCTCAGGGCACAAAGATTTAATTATAGGCTGTCTTGCAGTTGTAGAACTATTATACCTTATGCCCCCAGCATCTTTCCAACCTCTGATCCTACCTTTTTTCTCTCCTACATGAAAATGGTTATGAAAATAAACATTAAGACTGTGAAGTAACTTGCGGAGTACTGTTGGTTTTTTGGTTTTGTTGAAATTTTCTTATTAAAATCCCATTAAAGTCTGTTTGCCAGCAGCAGCAAGAAAATGGAAAAAAAAGGATATCAAGTAGGTACATTTAGGTTTGAAATGCAAGGATGATTTGGAATATATATGATGTTACTTTTAGTCGAAGAAACATCCCAGGGTCCTGAGGGAGTTAGCAGGTATAGTTGCTAAGCCATTCTCCATCATATTTAAAAAGTCATGGCAGTCAGGTGAAGCCCCCAGTGACTGGAGAAAAGGGAGTATCACACCCAGACCCTGGGAACTACTGACCAGTCAGCCTCACTTCTGTGCCCTGTAAGATCATGGAGCAGATCCTCCTGGAAATTATGTCAAAACATATGGAAGATGAGGACATGATTAGAGACAGCCAACATGGCTTCACCAAGGGCAAATCATGCCTGACTAATCTAGTGGCCTTCTATGATGGAGTGACTGCATCAGTGGATAAGGGAAGAGTCACTGATGTCATCTACCTGAACTTCTGTAAAACCTTTAATAGGATCCCCCACAACGTTCTTGCCTCTAAATTGGAGTGATATGGATTTGATGGATGGACTATTAGATGGATAAAGAATTAGCTGGATGGCTGCATCCAAAGAGTTACAGTCAATGGCTCAGTGTCCAAATGGAAATCAGTAACGACATACCCTTTCTCTCAAGGGTCTGTTTTGGGACCAATACTATTTAATATCTTCATTAATGGCATACATGGTGGGATTGAGTGCACCTTCAGCAAGTTTGTGGATGACAGCAAGCTGAGTTGTGCAACTGATATGATAGAGGGACGGGATGCCATCCAGGGAACCTTGACAGGTGACCGGCTTGAAGAGTGGGTCTGTACAAACCTCATGAAGTTCAATAGGGCCAAGTGCAAGGTCCTGCACCTGGGTCAGGGCAATCCCCAGTATCGATACAGACCAGGGGATGAATGAATTAAGAGCAGCCCTGCCGAGAAGGGCTTGGGGATAATGGTGGATGAAAAGCTCGATGTGAGCCAGCAATGTGCGCTTACAGCCCAGAAAGCCAATCACACCCTGGGCTGCATCAAAAGTAACGTGACCAGTAGGTCAAGGGAGGTGATTCTGCCCCTCTACTCTGCTCTGGTGAGACCCAACTTGGAGTACTGTGTCCAGCTCTGGAGTCTCCAGCACCTGAAAGATGTGGACCTGTTGGAGTAGATTCAGAGGAGGGCCATGAAAATGATCAGAGGGCTGCTGTAGCTGACAGATATTTGAGATTTTTCCTTGTTCAGTGGGTAGATTGTATTTGTATTGAGGGATAAATAAGAGAACCTAAAGTGCCTGGAGGGAAACATGTAAAGGAAAACTGCATAATTTAAAACCAGCACTTTAAACCAAATAACCATCTGGATTAGAAGCTGAGCGTGGTAATTACTCTGCCAAAGAACTTGTCTTAAAGTCATTAGACTTTGTATAAAAGTGGGTGTGTTAACCAAAGGGGTTTTTCTGTTTGTTCCTTTTAATTAGATGCTTTTGTAGAAAAGATACATATCTCTCTAATGACTACAGGGACTAAATTCCTTAATGTTTCTCCCTAAGTACCCAAACAGCACAGTAAAAGTACTGACCTAGTAACACGCAGTTGAAGCAGGCACAGAGCTGCATGTAAATCTTAGTGTTACCTTCAATGTCAGATTATAACTCATACTCTCTATAATGTATGTGCATTATTTGAACCTGAGAATGTTTGCAGCCACTGATTGTTTTCTGATAACGGAACTGGTTTGACTATGGAATTTTCTAGGATAATCCTATTATGGTGTTTTATAGCAGTGGCATCACTACCTGCCTGGATACCGACATGCAATTTAAAATCTAAAAAACATCTTTCTCTTTTTTTTTTTTTGTGATGTTTTAATGGATGATCAATACCAGTAATGCAGTAATGTCGCTGTGTTGCCAGTAATAATGTTGGTAAATATATTTTTATTTCAATGCACTTGCATCTAGCTTTTCTAAAAATAAGCAAAGCAGTTGTTTTCTAAGAAGGTATGTGGTATGATGGCTCTTTGCTGTTGTATACAATACCTGAGAAACTGTCATATTGCAAAATTCAATGTGTTCGAATCAAGTTACTTTAGCAACCTGTTTGGTAGTGTGTGTTTAGAATCAAGAACCATTCTTGTGTCTTGCTGCGTTCATGAGAGTTAGAACAAGTTTGGAAGAATTTACTACAATGTAGCAAAGGTTAGAATGCATTTATTAATGCTTCAGCAGATGCCGCATAGAATGGTGTTTAGAGAATATCTTCCATTTAGTACTGCTTAACAGCAGCAGCATCTAGTATAATGTGGATATTATCTGCAAGAGTGAGATGATGAAAATTGATGAACAGTGAACTGTTGTATGGAGTACCTAGCTTGGTGAAGTATCTGTTTATGTATGTATTACGAGGCAACACTTCACCTAAAGAATCTGCTAAGGAGAATGAACAAGGAATGGAATAAACAGCAGCAAGAGAAACTAAAATAAGAAATTTAACTAGAAAAATGAGCTTTTGATATCGCAGCTCACTTAATTTTAGAAAAAAATGGAGCTTTTATTGAAGTCCAAACTCTGTGAAACCAAATTGTGGCTTAGCTGACAAATTTATGAATAAAAGGTGGCAGTAAATCTATTTGCTGGGTGCTAACAAGGAACTTGGTATTTGCACATCGCAGAATTCATACTAGTACATATTTTATAAGTTGATATGGTTTGTTTTAAACTAGACTACATTAAAACTGTATGGGTGAGGTTTTCAACCATTAAACTGAAGCTAGAATATAAGGCATGACAAAACCTTAATACCTCATGCTTGACTCAGCTTTTCTAAAAGAAAACTACTATATGCATTAGCTTTAAACAGAAAATATAGAGAAGCACCATTTTTACCACCTCCAATTACAATTGATCAGTATATTTCAGGAACCCAAAAAGCTGTTAGGAACACTCAGAAAAATACACAAATTTTCCTTTGTACATAGACAAACCAAGTATGAGACAGAAACACGAACCGAAGGCTGTGTAATAGTCCAGAGTGTATCAGGGAGGTTGCGTAGTTGATGATACACCAGTGAAGACCAAAGACAGGAATATGGTTTTTTTCTGTATTTGAAGGAGCAAAGCAGAAAGGGATGCATACGTGTTACTATGAGGCTTTGGGGAACTAGTGGGATTGAATGAAAAATTATAAGATGTGCATATTATAGCAAAAATAATCAGAGACTTTAATATGGTGCTTTTTATTCAGGGATTGTGAAGTATTTGAAAGGGGAAGGGGATGAAACCAGGCTTTTTAGAGGTAAGCCTGGGGGTGGCATGCCAATGTCTGTGGGACAGGATGCTAGTCTGCTGACTCGGTGAAGGTAGGGGATGGAGATTCATGCAGCAGCAGAGACGTGAGGGCTAGAAACTTTGGCTGTGCCTGCGAATGGTCAGGTAGGAATTAGGGCTCCTCCCAGTAAAAACGTGGTGGGACCAATAGCCCAAGTGAAATGCTTCTATGCTAATGCACACAGCAAGGGCAACAAACAGGAGGAGTTGGAAGCCTTTGTGCAGCAGGAAAACTGTGATGTAGTCACCATCACAGAAACGTGGTGGGATGACTTGCACGACTGAAGTGCTGCAATGGATGGCTATAAACTCTTCAGAAGGGATAGGCAAGGAAGGAGAGGTGGTGGGGTGACCCTATATGTTAGAGAGTGTTATGAATGTCTAGAACTTAATGATGGTGACAATAGGGTTGAGCGTTCATGGGTAAGAATCAAGGGGAGGGCCAACAAGGCAGGTATCATGGTGGGAGTGTGTTACAGACCGCCCAACCAGGATGAAGAGGCAGATGAAATATTCTATAAACAGCTGGGAGAAGTCTCACGATCGCTAGCCCTTGTCCTTGTAGGGGACTTCAACTTACCAGACATCTGCTGGGAATACAGTACAGCAGAGAGGGAACAGTCTAGGAGGTTCCTGGAATGTGCTGAGGATAACTTCCTGACACAACTGGTGAGGGAGCCGACTAGGGAAGGTGCCCTGCTGGAGCTGGTTTTTGTAAACAGAGCAGGACTTGTGGGGGATTTAACAGTTGGAGGCCGTCTTGGGCATAGTGATCATGAAATGATAGAGTTTTCAATTCTTGGAGAAGCAAGGAGGAGGGGCAGCAGAACTGCCACCTTGGACTTCCGGAGGGCAGACTTTGGTCTTTTCAGGGGCCTGGTTGACAGAGTCCCTTGGGAGGCAGTCCTGAAAGGCAAAAGAGTCCAGGAAGGATGGATGTTTTTCAAGAAGGAAATCTTAAAGGTGCAGGAGCAGGTCATCCCCATCTGCCGAAAAACAAGCCATTGGGGAAAAAAAGCCCAGCCTGGCTGAACAGAGAGCTATGGTTGCAACTCAGGGAAAAAAGGAGAATTTACGGCCTTTGGAAGAAGGGGCAGGCCACTCATGAGGACTACAAAGATCTTGTGAGGCTATGTAGGGAGAAAATCAGAAGGGCCAAAGCCCAACTAGAACTTAACCTGGCTTCTGATGTTAAGGACAATAAAAAAAGATTCTATACATACGTTAGCAATAAAAGGAGGACTAAGGATAATCTCCATCCTTTAGCAGATGGGGGCAGAAACATAGTGACAAAGGATGAGGAAAAGGCTGAGGTACTTAATACTCCCTTTGCCTCAGTCTGTAACAGTAAAAGCAGTTGTTCCCTGAGTACCCAGCCTCCTGAGCTAGAAGACACGGTTGGGGAGCAAAAGGAAGCCCCCATAATCCAAGGGGAAATGGTGAGGGACCTGCTACACCACTTAGACACACACATGTCTATGGGGCCAGATGGGATCCACCCGAGGGTAATGAGGGAGCTGGCTGTGGATGTTGTTTATCTGGACTTTAGTAAAGCCTTCAACACTGTTTCCCACAGCATCCTCCTGGAGAAACTGGCTGCTCATGGCTTGGATAGGTGTACTCTTCACTGGGTGAAAAACTGGCTGGAAGTCCGAGCCCAAAAAGTGGTGGTGAATGGAGTTAAATCCACTCGGTGGCTGGACACAAGTGGTGTTCCCCAGGGCTCAGTACTGGGCCTGGTTCTGTTTAATATCTTTATCAATGACCTGGATGAGGGGATTGAGAGCACCCTCAGTAAGTTTGCAGACGACACCAAGTTAGGCAAGAATATCAACTTGCTTGAGGGTAGGAAGGCTCTACAGAGGGATCTGGAGAGGCTGGATCGATGGGCTGAGGCCAATGGTATGAGGTTCAACGAGGCCAAGTGCCGGGTCCTGCACTTGGGTCACGACAACCCCATGCAGTGCTACAGGCTTGGGGAGGGGTGGCTGGAAAGCTGCCTGGCAGAAAAGGACTTGGGGATGTTGGTCGACAGCTGGCTGAGTATGAGCCAGCAGTGTGCCCAGGTAGCCAAGAAGGCCAATAGCATCCTGGCTTGTATGAGGAATAGTGTGGTAAGCATGACTAGGGAAGTGATTGTCCCCCTGTACTCGGCACTGGTAAGACCCCACCTCAAATGCTGTGTTCAGTTTTGGGCCCCTCGCTACAAGAAAGACATTGAGATTCTGGAGCATGTCCAGAGAAGGGCAACGAAGCTGGTGAAGGGCCTAGAGAACAAGTCTTATGAGAAGCAGCTGAGGGAACTGGGGTTGTTTAGCCTGGAGAAAAAGAGGTTGCGGGGAGACCTTATCGCTCTCTACAACTACCTGAAAGGAGGTTGTAGCAAGGCGGGAGTTGGTCTTTTCTCCCAAGTAACAGGCCATAGGATGAGACGAAATGGCCTCAAGTTGCACCAGGGGAGGTTTAGCTTGGATATCAGGAAAAATTTCTTCACTGAAAGGGTCATCAAACATTGGAACAGGCTGCCCAGGGAAGTGGTGGAATCGCCATCCCCGGAGGCATTTAAAAGATAGGTAGACCTGGTGCTGAGGGACATGGTTTAGTGGTGGTTTTGGCAGTGTTATATTGATGGTTGGACTCAACAATCTTAAAGGTCCCTTCTAACCTAGGTGATTCTATGAGTCTATAATTCTATTCTATAATTTTTCTAGTTCTATTAGTTGTTCTACAGGTAGGAAGTTGCTTGCTTTCACATTTCTGTAGAAGCATACATCGTGGTGAAAGTTATTGGGAGGCTGCTGTTGAAAATGTGCACTCCAAAGAAGCTAATTTTATGGGGATTATAGGAAAATCAGAAACAGAATTAATGTCTGACTCCCAATTCTGATTTCAGGGCTTCAAGAAATTACTAGCGTGTCTCCAGGGAACACTTACCCCCCAAAATTATGTAGAAATAAAATTCAGAGTTGTAAGAGTTGTTTTTTAACAACTTGCCAAAATTACCTATAACTGAGCATAACACAATCTCACTTGGCTAATTACACTTTCTGTTCAATAATCCTAACATTATTCCAAATCCAACCAATTTTTTGTGTCATGCCTTGTTCAGGTCTCATTTCTTATTGTACTTTATGTTAAGACAGAAGTAGTCACTTCTGTCATCTTAGCTGGTTAAACTCACACCTGTAGTATTGTATTTGAGTATGTCTGTAGCTTTTGTTTTCCACGAGCTAGTTGCTGAGGATTTTTCTCGTGGTATCAGAGTCATATGGAAGAACGAGGGAGTGGCTGTTCCTGTGTTTCTCGCATTGCCTTGGATATTGCGGTTTATAGCAAAAGTACATAGAGTTATGTAGGCAGTATCTGGATTCACAGTGTGGTTTAGGCCTGAGTCAGAACTTGAGGGGTTTTTTAAATACCTCTTGCTTATACTGATAAATTCTAAATTTGGCTTAAGTTTCTCCTAGCTCAGATCGAAGCTTAACAGGCAATCCAGTATCAGCAAGGTGTGTCAAGGTTTGTGTATTGACAGTATGTCTAAATGTGCTAGTTTAAGACTAGCTCATTTCAGGTGCTTTTAAAATCAAGTTACCATGTTAATTTTGAATTTTCTTGCATCCTTGTACCATATTTATACTTGGTTATAGTACCAAAACAGACATAAATAAATCTAGTGGTTACCTGCTGCCAAAAGGGGCATTATCACTCCTTCTTTTCGTGTTGACGTGAGTGGTCATCTGACCTAGGAATGAGGTGGTTTAGAAAGCTAAACCAACATGAACAGTGGTGTGGTGGTTGCTTATTTATTACTTACTGGTTTAGTGTTCTGCCAGTTTAGCATGTTGAATTGGTTCTTCTCAGGATCAGGTCAATGGTAACTGGCACATATTAGGTGATTGGAGCTTGCTGCTGAGTGCAGGACTGCTCCTTTTGGTAATATTTAGCCAATACATTGTCTTAGAGAAGCTGTCAAACTACACCCTTAGACAATTAATTTTCCTAGTTTCATCAGCATAGAGCTGCTACCTCATGCTCAACCAGTAACAACAACCATCATGATTCCTATGCTAATTTATTTTTTTCTGCTGCTGATGGGAGGGGAAAATGGAAATTACCTTACTTTCTGTCTTTCATAAGCTTGCTTGTCTGCGCTTGCCCCAGGAGGACTAGTGGAAAACACACATAAACGCATCAAATGTAAATGAACAGTGAAGGTACAACAGAAAAACTAAAGCAAATGCTTGAAACCAATGACCAGAACCACCAGGTACAAAGTATGAGAAATGATAACAAATGTTATTACAGAAACAAGTGAGGAAAAACAAAGTGGCACTATTATTGGAAAACAAGGAACCTAATGGTACCTGAACACCTGCAGCTACAAGTGGAGGAAGGGAGTATGTAGCTGTCAAAAAATCACAAGGAGAGGTCAGTGGGCCAATTGATCTGGGTCTTCCACTCTGACTTCCAGCTTAACAAGTCTGTTTATAGTGGCAAAGGAGGGGAAGCATGGTATCCAGCGAGATGGAGAAGGAAGCAGAAGAGCGCGCTCAGCGGAGCAGGTCTTCAACTGCACGGCCTGGTGCACGTACCACATTTTATCTGTGGCATTAGTTTCCTCTGCGGCGTTAGTTTCTTCTGGTAAGGGCTTGCTGAAGGCCAGGGTCTGACACATCAGAGCCTTCAGGTGCTATATGCATCTGTTTAGCAACATAATAATACTAGTCTCCCAGCTCCACACCACCCACGCGTGCTCTAAAAAGGATCCTTGATCCTGTATCTCATGACTGGTCCAGAGATGACTTGGGCGCTGAATCAGAAATGTCATTGCTCTCTCCTCTGCTGCCCCTTTGTGGCATGTATCTAAGGACTGAACCACCCGTTTATTTTACCAGGGCTGAACTAGATATAAGTTAGTACACATAAAGAACTAGGAGAACTTGATTCCACTCTTCCCTTAGGTTAGTTTCAAGAGGGACAGGTGTAAGGCAAGGTGTTTCTGAGCAGCAGTGGCAGCTGCTTCAGATTCAGGATTGTTACAGAGAAGACTGGGCCACATGAGAGAGAAAAAAAACAACCTTACAGATTACATTTTTGCCTCTTCATAGGCAACTCTAAATGCTAATTGATCTACATTCATTATTGCTATACCAGAGCAGGGTAGGGACTTCTTTGTCAGGAGAAGGAAAGCCTGCATCTGTACTTTTTTTTTTTTAATTTTTTATTTTTTTTTTTTTGCTGTTGCAGCACTGGCTGCTTGGGCAGGAAGAGCTTTCCAGCATGACAGTTGGCAAACCCACAACCTGACAGAGTACCACAGATGCTTCCTGCTGCTACCATTTAGATTTTCCTCTTGATTATTACTTATGTGGCTGATGCACACACAGAAAGATGAAGGGATACTAGAAGTTTCAGACTCTCAGAAGCTTTATTTTTAAGTACACTGTCCTGTTTGCGTTCATGCATCAAGTATAAAAGCTGCCACACCATAAGTGAGACAGCTAGACACTGGTGCAATTCAAAGAGTAAGTGGTGTAGTTACATCTTGTCAAATGCTACTTATGGAACAATAAAAATCTAACAAATGGGCCCTATTCCACTCATGAGGCATACAAGTATAGTGGGCCATTTTGGAGGCAGAAAGTCCAAACTGCAAATATCTTCCCCACTCCACATATTGTTTTTTAAACTCCCTTTCCTCTCCTGCAGGAAGGCTGTATATATGCCTACCTGGATGTGTGTCAGTTTGCTTTAAGACTTCTTGCTGGGGCTCTAATATTATGAAATTTTTAAGCTGATCTCAGCATAATGACTGGTTTTGTTTCAGAGAGGGATGACTTCTGAATGGCTGAACAACCCACGTACTGTACAGCAGGAGAGAAGCAGAAGGTGGGATCTGCTTGATGTCACAAGAGGGAGCAGGGAAGAATACTGCTAATTTTCTTGTTAAAACAAGTTTGCAGAAATACTGCTCAGGCTGCCTGTAGCATTCTGTTATATCACAAAAATATTACTTGTTTTTGTCATTTTGCACAATTCTAATCGCAAGGCTGCTGCATATGGATACTCTACACCCAGACTCTCCATCATAATCTACTTGGGATTCCGCAAGGTATTTTACAGTGGCAGTTAGGATACAGGTTTGATGGAGACTGGTCCCCGCTGTGGGGAGGGTCAATAGGGCCTCACAGCAGACAGGATATGCAGCACATCAGTATCACTGTAATCCCTGAGCATTACAGAAAAGAAAATAGAAGTCAAAGCGCCTTCCCTTTCAAAGTTAGAAAGGATATCTGGACGCTGCAGCTTTTACAGATGCAGTAGGAGGAATCGCACAGGAAGCGTGCTCTGATGGCTTCTGCCCATTCAGAACTTACCCAGGCAGTTTTCCTTCAGTATGCTGTAAGGCTGCAAACTAACAAGTATTTTCACACCACACAGTTTCTCTGATGGAGACAAAATTCATGCTAAAATGGTCACAAGGCAGCCCGTTAGAGATGATTGCACCTAACTTACTTTGTGCACTGCTTGCAATTTTTTGCACTCTTACTTAGAAATTGTTTGCTGGCTACTTTGACTCTAGTTTAAGAGAATCCATCCTTAGCTAGACTTTTGTTTTGAAGAACACAGCCTGCTGTTAGTATAAACAGCTTGTTCTTGCACCCACAGAACAGACAGGGTGTGCTTTGAGTTTCCCAGTTGTCAGAAAAAGAGTCCTACAGGCTTGCTACAAGGGCTGCCTTCAAGATCATTCCTGCTGCAAGGAAGCGTTCCTGCCATAGTATTGAAGATGATCGCGAAACCTACGTCTTCACCAAAAGCATATGAACACTTGCAGATAGGCACATTTTACTGTGACACATCACTTAATTATGTTAGCCACATTTAATTTTGGCATTTTAAATAAAAAGCACTAGATTGAGTATCTTACATCAGTTTACTTTGAACATTTGGTTATCTAGTCTTTTTACACTCCCTCGAAGCTATCATCACTTGTGTCAAATCATACAATGATCCATAGTGGTTGTCAAATTCCGATATTCAGTTTCACAGCACAGATCATAGCAGGTTCGCCTCCAAACCAAAACAAGAAGTAAATATGACTGAAGCGCTCAAGCAAAAGCATGAACTGATAGAGGGCATAGTTTGTAGCATTCCTGACACTAGCACCTCGAGCTGGAGGAGCCTGCTTTAAGATTTATGCTTCTCAACTTGTGTATTTATTCTTTTTGCTCTTCTCACTCCTATCCTGTTATCCCGCTTTGCTTCCCTTGGAGCTTTCCGCAACTTCCACTCTCCCCTTTCAACTCCCACTTAACTTCCTTCATCCACAGCGTTCTAGCTGTTGGATCCTCCACCCCTAGTTACCAGGGCACTAGGAGCCACAGAGGGGAGCACCTTTCTGCTTGAGTTTTGCTGTCCCGAGAACAGCCCGTACCATCCAACAAGCATGAGCTTGCAGCAGCAGTTTACCCAGCAGCGGTTCCGGTGTGGTTCACCACGCTGTCGCAGCAGCTGTTGAAACAGCAGCACCGAGGGGACGCTGCAGGAAGAGAGGAGCAGAGCAGAGGAGGGAACCTGAGCCAGCATCGCGCACTCCGATCCTGCTGTGTGAAAGGCTCGGTTTGCAACCCGATCGCATCCCCCTGCAACCAGGCAGAGCAGTTTGCTCGGAACAGGTACAATTCTCAGAGAGTTTTGCTGAACAACGGACAAGGCTGACTACATAGGTATTTAACAGGTTGCAACTTGTCCATGCTTTGCACTGGGATAGCAAGAGATCCCCAGCATCAGGAGATCCTCCTTGACAAGTGTCAAATCTTGTTCAAAAGCTTGGAGACAGTAGAGTATCAGCAGCAACAAGCATTAACAGAAAAATAACACTTCCCCCTCCAATTCCATTCTTTGAAATTGCTAAGCCCTTATATATCATAACATCCCCTCTCCCTCCCCCAAGCAAACCTCTTGAGCTATATAATTTTATCAGGGTGATTAGTGGTTAAATGTACTTCTCTGTGAAGTTTCCTCAAAGGCCTGATTTCTAAGTTACAGTAGAACCATCAAGCCTTGCAAGACTGAAACAAGGCAAGAAAGCCACAGGAGCACTTGTCTTGTATTTGGCAATATCCCAAACATATTCAGTTTGGAAATAACTATCTACGGCTTAACTGCTGAACTTGGATCGATTCTAAGCCGCAACGTTTCAAACGGTGTTTATGATAGCATGCAGGAGTACGTTTCAGCATTTCAGTCCTTTGGAAAAAGATTGTCAGAGATCAAGGATGACGTCGGAAAACAAACACTGAGGGGTCTATCAGTTGTGCTGATTGCCTTTGGGGACAGTAATGAGAAAGCCGATGTGAAGTAGTACCCTCAAGTGGTACGTTACCAGCTCACGCTCCTCATCCAGTGATCAAAAAAAGCCTACAGCACTTCATTCAAACATATAAAATGTTGATCGGTATCAAGCTGACACATAATAATTTAGTTGATATTCAAAAAAAGAGCAAAGTCTGTGATATTTAAAGCTGTAATAATTGTAATCAAGTATTGACGTGCCTGCAGAATGGCTGCGGACCCGTGCTATCCCAAGCTCTTTAAAGTGGCAGTTCAGAATACTTTTAACCACCTGCTGTAGAATTTAGTTCACCTTTTATTGAAACATTAATACCTTTGAGATGAAACATGCTGCACTATACTGGCCCTACAGAAGAAAATTGAAATTATTTCTGCACCTTTAGAGAGCAAGAACGCAGCATATTAAGATTTAGTGGGTGCAGGCACTCCCCCACATCTTCTAAACATACTTATTTTAAATCTGTTTTAGTTTCAGGAGCAATGTGTTATTTATAACAACAACAAAATAAAGTTATGACAACTGTTTTGCAGAAACCCAGCTTTTTTTTTTTTTTCAATAGTTTGAATGTCAAATTTCTATTTAAACCATCTCACATTACTTTAACATGTGGTCAGCCAGCCAGCTAGTTTCACTATACAGCTTATACATGGAATATTTGACAGAAGCTTTTTCCTATTACAGCCTTTTTAAGGCTAGAATGGCAGTTTTGTAACGTCAGGCTTCCTACATTAGCATTTAAAGTTTTATATGCAATTATCTGAGAACCAGTAAAAAGAGACTCCAAATCTGATATAATGCTAAGTTCTCCAAGTGTAACAAAGTCTTTCTGTAACTCAAGGCAAAAGAGGGAGCATCTGTATGTAACAGCAGAACCGATACTGCATTTAATTTAATTTCACAGGTATTTTGCTCAATTAGATAAAAGCCTGTAACACTACCACTCTATGAACTAAGGTAAGGAGAAAAGTCAGCTTCTAATTCCATTTAAATTATAGGCTCCTATGATTGAAAATACATTGTTCAGTGCTTTTTATTCCTGATCAGTTAGAACAACAATATAGATTTCATTAGCTTTATATGACTACAAGAGAACTTTCTTTTTCAGAAACTGATCTTAAAGACAAAAAACCCAGAAAAAACGCACCGTAAATAGAGAGCAGGGCAGTGAAACCACACAAATCTGCAAATACATCAGCTTTTCATTTTCCTTAGAAATAGCTACGATTTTTATTCTTTATACACCTGAAAGATTTGAAAGAGCCAAATAAGAGAGTGAGAAACCCTCTTCTTCCTTGAGGAGCAGCTGCTTTCCACAGGTCTGCACCAGAGCTTTTTGGAGATCATGTTAAAATCTGTGGGCTTTCCTATGAATTACAGACTGTTACTTTGAAGTGGCTAAGCATGTCTGGCTTGTAGTATAACACACAAATATTAGAAGGCATAAGCAAAGTTTAACAGATACCCATTGAAGACAGTTTAAAAATAGGATCACAGGATAATTCAGGTTGGAAGGGGCCTCGGGAAGTCACCTAATGCAAACTCCTGCTCAAAGCAGTAGAACCTCAGGAAATTTCATTCAGATTATTTCATGAAGCACCATTCCTTTCACGCCTGCAAAGACAAAATTGTTAATTTTCCTCACTAAAGAGTTATTTTCTGCTGAATAATCTCCCATCTCCACAAAAGAATAATTTAATAAGCTAGTATTTTGAGCATTTGAATACTGATTTAACCCAGTATCCCTCTTCACAGCTTAGAATATCTTCCCAGATAGCTGTCTGCATTGCACTGTGATGGGATAAGCTCAGGAAGGAGGGGAAGGGGCTGGGAGTAGGAGCCACACAAACTCTATGCAGTTCAGCACTGAACAGTAACAACTAAGCTCTGTGTTGTTTCGCCTGCAGGTTTCTTTCCTAACAGGAGATAAGAAAAGCTCAAGTCCAGTTTAAGCTTCACCAACCTTTACTAAGATTCACTGGGAGGGAAAAAAGGTGCTAGGCTGAGGCTTCCTACAAGGAGCTTTTCATTTATGACCAGTAACTTAATTCCTGACCATCTCTGAAATTTAAAAATATCACCACTGAAGACTTCAAGATTAGATGTTAGCTTAAGTTCAGTTCACTACAGAGCAACTCTAAGAACTGTAAAAACACTTAAGTAACATTATTTGCACTAAGCTTCATGTTACTTACATTAGCCACAGGACAAACTTTTAATTCATTTTATTTCATTTGCAGCTTGTAAGATGATGATATGAGAAAGAGCTGCTAGAAGAAAGAAGAGAAAAATGCATGCTTCTATTTACTAGAAGATGTTTCTACAGAGGAATGGGAACTGCAACTTTTCTTCAATGCACATATGCTATCCCCTTTCTTCTGCACCTCATGGCCCCATCTTTCCAAAAAAGATCAAAGCCACTGGCGACATTGTAGACAACCTGAGTCCCTCTCTTCTAAGAATTCCTCCAGGATACCTAACAGGCCAGCAAGCATAGGATATCATCTTGCATGCAGTAACTTAAAGCCTGAAAGTTGTAGTATTTTAGATAAAAAACAAGCAAGGTAGAGTTGCTTATGCTCAATCATATCATTTTGGTAGTACTTTTTAAGTGGCAGCATCTTTCAGTGCTGTCATCTAGAGCAACTCATAGGAGAGCTCTTTTGACAAGATGTATGGAAAGAAAACTAGCTTTGAAAAAAATAATATATATTTTTAAGACAGAGGGACAGCTTTTTTCCCCCCCATTAGAAAAACAACAGTATGAGTTTCACTTCAAAGTTTCTAAGCCCAGCCCAAAAGAGCTATCACCAGAATTGCTTATCACATCAGGATTCCAGAACATAGCTGTAGTTGATGCCATTTTAAGACATTAATTTTTTACTTTCCTAGTCAGTTATGAGTCAAAAAGGTTTACTATAGCAGAATTGATCCAAGCTCTGCCATCTGCATCTGTCTGCATTACAGCAGACAAATATCAGCAAGCCCATTGGTCAGGTCAGTTTAAGATAAGAGAAAGACAAGGTTTGATCACCCCAGTGATTGATTTCTTTGTTGAATTCCATCTACGTGTACAAATAATATCTATGAGGCTAAGGGGGAAACCCTATAGAATTATACCTCCTGCTCAAGAATTTCAGGATCACAGAATGGACGAGGTTGGCAGGGACCTCTGCAGATCATCTAGTCCAACCGCCCTGCTTTGAGCAGAGTCAGCTACAACAGGTTGCTCAGGGCTGCGTCTAGTTGGGTTTTGACTATTTCCAAGCACGGAGACTTTATAACCTCTCTGGGCAACCTGGTCCAGCATTTCATCACCAGCACAGTAAAAAAAGTGTTTTCTTGTGTTCAGGCAGAATTTCACATGTAATTTGTGCCCATTGCCTCTCATTCTGTCAGTGGGCACCAAGAAGAGTCTGGCTCCCTCCTTTGATTCCACCCATCACACATGCACAATCGTGGCAAATTAGACCCCTATACAGCTGAAGAGCTTAATGCTTGTTTTTGGGGTTGGGTGGTGGGGAGGAGGAGGGGCTGTTAAGGAGATGTTTGCTACCTGTGGCCAAGGGATCTGTGCAGCACAGCCCAGCCTGCGCCTGCTCATGGTAATTGTGCTGTGCATCAATCACTCCTCCATGTACGGGGGTTTGCAGGTCAGGATCACTATGCTTGTTCAAGTAAGGAGGTGTTTTATTATATAGGTACCTTGCATTGCCGTCACATGTATTTTCCCTATTAGGTCCTCATAGGCCCTTTATGCATATTTTCAAAGCCCTGCCCTTAGGACTTTTTACTAGAAGTGGGTCTTTAAGCTATACCTGACAGAAGTCAACTGTAACGCATAATGCTTTTGAAGTTTCCTGCCCAGGGCTTAAATTTAAAAGACTTACTCTAATTCTCAGCACCTGTACGTCTGCAAGCATGACCTCAAAGTCCTACTACACGTAGAGCGGAAACCTTGCCTATATACCAAGGTGCTTTCATAAAAGCAGACACAAAGGTATGAACGAACATCAAGGGCTCAGCAAGGTAAGGTGTTTTTTTGTTTTTGGGTTTTTTTTGGTTTTTTTGTTGTTTTTTTTTTTTTTTATTAACTACCCAGGAAAAACATTTTGTCTTAAATGCTCATTCTTATGTTCATTCACTGTTCATTCTTAGTCTAAAACCTGATTCTTCCAGCCTTCACACCAATTAAAAGGAGAAGGAGCACATTAAGGAAACACCAACAGCCACACTTTTTCCAGTGTGTTTACTGATAGCGGGTGAGATCTTGAAGTAGAAGGCAAAAGAGGAGAATAAGGCAGGGTAGAAGGATAAAGGAGACAAATCCACAATTGCACCTCTTTGTCCATCTGTCCTTCACTGTTTCCCTACAGTAGTCCCTGGCAGACTGGAAGGGGGAAGAGGAAAAAGGGAGAAGATATCAAGTTTTAGGTCATATCCATACTACTGCTAGATCTATTAGAACAGAGCCTAGTTGATTTGGTAAAAGGAAAAAAGCTAGGAATGACTCATGTTTTTGGAAATTAAAATATGACAGAAAGTATCTTTTCCAGAGTATTTTTTTTATTTAATAACGCTAGTTTAACAGAGTGCTTTTTGGCTGATGGTCCTCAATGCATTAGACTGTTACACTGATCAGACTATTAATGACCAATACATGGCAAGTGAGTCAAGACATAACCTCCCATCTTGAAAAGCAGCATTATCAGAAAGCAAATCCTATCGCTTCCTACCAAAATACCAATTCTAAAAGCTCCCTATTTCATGTAATCTATGCCTGAGCCATGTATCCTTTGACAGGTCCTATGACAAGGATCCAAATGTTCTAAATGGATAGTTTTGCAGGTTCTCTCCTAAAACACGTAGAACAAAACACTATGCAGTAGCTGCCAGCACAGTATTCAAAATAAGCTCTGTATTTCCCCACAAACATCCGTGGGCTTACCTTGAGGAGATCTTGAGACTAGCTTAGGTCACAACTGAAGATGCTCTGTACCTACAGCCATCAGAGAAACCAACTTGTGGAAGAGGGAAAATGTCAAGTTAAACCCTGTATTTGTAAAACTGAAATTGTCAGAGATAATGGATGTATCTTGTAGGGTCTATTTGTAGAGTATTTTGGGTTTTTTTATTGTAGCACCTTAAATCAGAAGTTTTGGGAGGCTATTCACACAAAGTTTAGAAGCATTTGAACTGTATGCTCCGATTCTCTACAGGAGACTCTGAAAGCTTTTAAACAGGAAAAGCTAGTACTCACTTTGTGCCTTAGCAATTGTCATAGAGCAAGACCAAGATTTTGCCTTTGCTAAGGAGGAAGACATAGAAAGATTTTCTGTATGATGGTACTTACGGTCTTCCAGCATACTTCAGCTTCATGCCCTGTAAGAGACGCAGCCTAGGAAAGCAGATGAAGATGTTCAAAATATTGTTAAATACTGATTGCAATGAACCAAAGGCATACAGAATGCATACTTCCATTTCAGTGAACAACTACTGGTTCATAGTTGGATTGACACTTGTCACTACACCAGAATTTGAGATGCCAGGTGATGATCCAGTATTCCAGAACATACGCTTCCCTCAACAAAAAGCTGTTAATTCCCAGAAATCCTCCTTGCTAGTTGTTTTCTCCAAGTTTGAATTCCCACCATTTTCCAGTAGGGGCAAGCAAAGGAACCCGTTTTGGCCTAATAATTTTATAGATTTTTAGAAAACTAGGAGATGTCAGGTGCACTTAACAGTAGTAAAGATTTACAGAGGAATTCACTAAATCTTCAAGATCAGATATGGCTGAAGCTAGCTACTGCCCATCTTCTGCAATGCCAGGCATCCTGATCTACCTTTTAAAGGAATACACCCAGAAGACTAACAAGATCTGAAGTGGTTATAAAGTTGTATGTGGACACAGAACAAAGTCCTCTGTCTGCTCCATACAGGGCAGGAGAAATCTGCTTGCTTCCTTACAGCTGTTCATGTTTTGGATATAAACTATGTAAATGTCTTTTTAGGTATAATCTCCTATTAATGCTGCTGACTTACTATGAAAGCATAAGAGCCACATCCAAGTCATTTCCCCTACTGAGGAATACTCCCTGCTTTGGCAGATTTGCAGTGTAAGCACCAACTCTAGCTTTTTGCTTTGCAACTATAACAGTCCTGCCACTGTCTAGTGAGCTACCCTTTCCATGCCATCTTCTTCCAGGTGTTTAAGCCCATCCCGTATTTTTCTAAGCAAATCCTCATCCTAGACCTCACTTTGAACAAAAAGGACAAGTAGTACCTGTAGGAGGCTTTTGGTTTAGACCCCATGTAAGCCGGATCTCCTTGATGGATGCTGCAGTCTCTTGAAGAAGGTGGTTAGGTAGTTCTGTATAGAGTCCAGGGGAGAAGATAAGCAGCAACAGCTCTAAGGCTCTTGATTCTGGCCCAGAATTTCTCATGACATGGCCCTGAATAGGCAGGCCAGTTCAGTCTGGAGATAAGTTGGAGCTGGACCCTCCATGCTGGCCAGGCTCATCCAACAAAATTAACGTATTTCAGTGAGGGCTTGAAATCTGTAACATCCGAAGATATGCACTGCTTGGGGAAAGGGTGGAGGTGGAAAAAAGCAGGACCTCTTTAGAACCAAGTATTTGCAGCAGAAAAGCAGTAAGGACATTAAGACAATCTACTTTAATTTATGCAAGGCTTAACATGATCTGGATTCTCCTAGGGCTCTGCAGAGGCTGGCTCTATCAGCAGTAGAAACTAAACTTACCAGGCCTTTGGAATAACTTCCCAATACAGTCAGCCACATACGACTTACCCTTCCATGAATATTACATTTGCTTGCTTACTTCAAAACACATTGGAAAACTTCCTGTTATTCTAAGAAAGTCTCCAAGAGTGTTAGTTCGTATTTTCTGGCTGCTTACACTTGCTACAGACCCCTGCATTTACCCATTGATTTGGCATTAAGGCATTTGTTCCATTATTCTCTCCAGACTATTCCGCGATGCAGCATTTTCCTCTTCCTGTTAAGACCAATACAGGAAAAAATGAGTCCTCTTATATAAGAATTTTCACCCCTCCCTCAAAGCCAAGATTAGGTGTCCTAACACTTGTCTTGTGGACATCCTACCCAGGATACGGAATTTTAAGCCACTTCAAACAGAAATGCAGTTCTGGGCTGACTAATGTTAAAAGTTGCTATCGCTTGATCATAATACCACGTACACCATGACCTCTTTAAAGGGCTTAAAGTCATAGCAAGAGCTATTTTATAGAATTGGCATGCATTCCAGGTTTAAATCAGTACTGTACTGACATTCAAGAATTTCAGTCCCCATACAGACTGAGATGAACAGCACTTTTATTTATTTCAGTTACAAGAAGAAAGACAAGTAAACCTTACAACCAGAAAGGCAATGAAGGCCTCATAAGCTTAGCGATAACCATTTCATAATCTCGGCAACACGTTATGATTTCTTGAGATCACAAAGAAAGCATACCCCCCTCTTAAACAACTTTTCCTTATTTCTGTAAGGAAATTTCCTGCAAGAACAGCACACTGATGTTAACAGAATCAAGAGGGACCACTGATGTACAAAGCCTACATTCACCCTCCCACCCCCCTCAAAAGGCTTCAGTGTAGACTTTATTCCAAAAAAGGTAACATGCGGTCATGATCACGGCTAGAAGAGAGGGAAAAAATTAAAGTCCGTTTTCAAATTAAGTCAAATTACAATGCGTTAGTGAAATTAAATGAAGATACTTTCTCACATGGCAGTGTACTTCATGGCTAAAGAAACTCTCCTCATTTTAAGCCAATGTTTATCTGGCTTTTGTAGTAGGGAGAAAATGGCTTACATAAAAACTGATCCCCCTACCAAGCACTCTAGGTAAGAGCTATGACGTAAGGGAAGTCCTAGAAACATGTTAGAGAAATTACTACACAAAGTGTCAAGTGCAAACCCCTGTTGACCCCCCCTTGCCTAGAATTCAGTGTATTCACTTAAGTACAATAGAAAAGAGTGAATTCGGGAGTGGTTGACAGTGGGATACAGTGCTACAGGTTGAGCATTAGCCACTAAGGGACAAGCCCAAGCATGCATGTATCCCACCACAAGGGAAAGATACGCTTGAGCTTCCTAACCTGCTCATTTCTGCAGTTTGCTCTAGTTTATCTCCTCCCTCATTACCAACTTAATTCTTGCACTCCTTTGAAGGGACTGCTTTAAAAATGTCCAAAATTCTGGATTATTTGGCAAAAAAAAAAAAAGACTCCCTATTCTTAAGAACACAGAGGTGGCAAAAGAAAGGAAAAAAAAAGTTTACAACTTGTTCTTCTAAGCAGTATTGGACCTAGAAAACACGAGGAAGTACCAGATCAAGTACTGTTCCATCATCCTTCACTGTTTAAACAATACAGTTGAGGCAGTCAATCACTAGCAGTTCAGTTTTGGTACATACGATATAAATCAACTGAAAAACGTATTTTCATCCATGCTATATGTCAGTTCTCAGTTTCCCCATCACTTAAGTGGTCAGGGATACATTTATTACGCAGTACTCACAGTAAGTCTCAGAATTTCAGGCAGACCTATTCATTCCCAAGGAGTATCCTTTTGGCTCAGTGAAGACTAAAGAGTACCTTAGCTTACATTCATTCTGGAGACAGCCACCATGATTCCATTTACCCAAAGAACTATTTTTTAGTGGGGCTGTTACCACCTTGAAATTGCAGTTTAAAATTAACCAGTAATACAAAAGAGTACTTTTCAGTGTTTCCAGTGAAGGAGCTGAGGAAAAAAAAAAATCTGTAAGAAACCATTGCTGCAATTTTATTTTAACAAAAGGGCAGATTTATTCATGTTTACAAACAAGTTTCAAAAACAAAAAGGAGAACATGTATGCTACCCACTAACAACCTTTCAAAATGCCAACAGCCCTCATGCTGCATGAAGGATTCTATAGATTAGAAAAAAATCACAGTTCCACTCACAGTTCACCAAGACAGCACTAAACTAACATGTTTAGACAAAAACAAAGGACTAAGATTCTGATGTAGTTTGATTTAATCCATTTTGCCCGAGATAACAGAAATATTTCAAGCAAGTTCCATCACATATTGATGTCCTGCATTAAACAATCCTACTAAGTTCTGAACAAAAGTTATTCAGTAAGTTTCTCAAAATTTTTAAAAATTAAACAGTTGTTTCAAAACCATTAAGTAGTAAATGTATTTAAGAAACTAATTAGGACAGAGGCCATAACTTCATTAGAACACCACTGCTCATGTTTTTACAAAGCATTAGTGTTATCTATTTGGCTATTAGTATTAGCAATTTATCTACAATATTTAACAAGGTAAATTGCAGGCAAAATTTAGTACAGTTTCAATAGAAACACCCTTTTCCTGAAAATACAGCAGTATTTGAAGGACTAGTTTTTTTGTTTTTTTGTTGTTTTTTTTTTCCCCCTCTGCATCATTTATAAGGAAGCTTCCCATCTATGAACAGGAACAAAAAAAGTATCTACAAACCTTGTAAACAGATCTGTATCATTTATAAACATAAATAATCCAAATTATTAACAGCCAACAGCAGAAATTAAAGTATCAATTCAACGATCCAGGGCCTCCTTGCCCTTCCCAGCCTTCCCCTCAGAAAAGGATCATGATAAACTAAAGCTCTGCTAACACACTGTTCAGGACCATTCTTAAGTACAACAGATGATCCACAGGTCACTTATGCTGAGTTACTGTTTATCTGTCAGAGTTCATTATTACTCCCACCCCCAGAAAAGCACCCTCCAGTCTGGCAGAAAGCTTTTTTTAAAAAAATAAATCTACATTCGTACAAGTGTGTCTTCTGTTGAAGTCCAAGACAAGAATATCATCTTGTCCATCATAATGTGTGAAGAGACCCAGTTTCAATTTCTTTACAATGCAGCTAGTGTGTTAACATTCAGCTTACAATCAGAGTGATGTTTCCAAACTATGTAGCGGGCTCCCTGGGGATGAAGAGGTAGCAGACTTGTTCATGTCTGTTGTAAGGTGAATTCCACTGTCAACCGCATTGTTATTTTTATTGGGAGAGGGTGGGGGAGTAGAGTTGCGTTTTGTTGGAGCATCGTCTTCAGCATCAGTATCATCAATAAGGGGAATATGAGGCTCGGAGTCTTCTATTCTAAACTCGGGATGCGTCATAAAATTGTGAATTGAACTTCGTGTCTCAGGTTTCTCCAGCCCCTCGTACAAGGAGCTACGAAATGCATTCACCACTCGGATCTGTAAACAAAGAAAAAAGGTTGTTAAAATGCTGCAGATTTACTGGTAGTGGCATGGTTCTTATGAGTTTGAATCCACAAACAGCTAGACATGAGTGAATCGAATTTGTATGTGATGCAGTGGAACTTGCAATAAACTGTAAAAAATGAAGAGCATTTCCGTACAGCACTGCCAGTCTACACAGTAGGAATAAAAATTGTAAGAGTACTGCAAAAAGCTGAAGGGCCTAAAAATTCAGACATGGCACTAGAATTGTTCAATTATTTAACATGGGCTAAGCACTTTTCAGAAGTGAAGCCAACAATTATTTACTCATTCACAAATTAAATAAATCTTAATGAGTGTTTTATTGAATACTTGGGGGAGGTGGGGGCGGGGGGCAGGGGAGAGGCTGAAAATAAGTTAGAGGATAAAAGGGTTACTAATTCTCATGCTAGGAATTGGGATGTCAACTGACTATGAAAAAGCCAAGCAAGTGTAAGCCAATGTCACAATGACTGGACGTTTACAAAGAGTCATGCAAAAAAGGATACAACTGTAACAGCTGTAAATATTCGAGTATATACCCATTTACCACACTAGAGAAAATGCCTTACTAAATACTGCTTTGGAAACTTAAGACCAGAACTAGGAAATTGAATACTCTATTGTACAATTAAGTAGCCACAACAGGTTGTAACTTTCAAGAAACTATTCAAGTAGCACAAAGTATGACAAAAGTAGGTGATCACCCGTTGCTTGAGTCTTCAGTTTACAATGAATTCATAGACAAAATTCCCAAGCTGAGTATTATTTCAAGTCCTTTCATTGTTTAACTAACGTTTTTCAAGTCAGAAAGCTAAGTTTACAGAATTGATAACTAAACGTTTCAGAATGAAATTAGATAAAGTACAGCTTCATTTTGCAAATTGTGCATGTCCAGGTTGACTTGAATTTAAGCTCCCCAAATTGTAATTTGAATGATGAAACCACCTGCCCGCACCCCCCTTCTCCTCCCACACCCCACACATTTCCCTGACCAACTACAGGAATTCAGGATTCATTCTTGAACTGATAAAACAAATAAGGCTAGGCAGAAGACAGCGACCGCTCTGTCCAACACTTTTGTCAAAATTGTTTCCCCCTTCTGTTAGCTCCCTGTTTAATTCTCAACATCTCTACTCTGATTAAGCCTCAAGCAAAGCACAGTTTCAATCCCAAAGCTCCTCTGTCGTACAGTAAGCAGCAGTAAAAAAAAAAGAACTTCCTGTTACAAACGGTAAGTCCAATTCAAAGATTTTTTTTTTATCACTTCCAAGATGACTTGTTTCAAGATGAGAAATACGTCATGACTAGCGCTTCCGTAGAGTTCCTTGACAGTAAAAATAAAGTGACTTCCAGGTGAAGGAATGAAGCTGGAAGGTCAAGCAGATCAAGAGCACAGACTTCAAAACAGCTAAGATACACCAAACCACCTCACTGTAAACAGAGAAGGGCTCCCCAAAAGCACAGAATCACTACACATGATAAAGGCTTAGGTCCTGAGTGTGTTCTTTGACCTCTAGAAATAGTGTTGTTCCCCCACCCTTACTCCCTCAGAGCACCCACATAAAGAATTTTACTCAACAGCTACCATGTTCCCATTTGTGTACTACAAGTACGTGGCTGAGTCCCATTAACCATGGAAACCAGGGGAGGGGATGTGCAACACACGCAAGGAGGACCTAACTACCGATAAAGGGAGGACAGGGAATAGTGTGAATGTGCTTGAGAAGAGATTACAACAGCAGCTACTACTTCATCACATGAAGAAATCGAGCATGCTGTTAAGGAGCTGGCATGTTACATGAGCTTTAAACAAGTCCAGCGAGCTGCATAAACTGTCTTGGCACTTACCAAGAAAATGAGCAGCGACAATGCCAGACTGGAAGTTTGCAATGCCTTTATTTGGCATGGAGCATCCCACTGTGCCATTGATTTATGTGGCAAAATGAAATATGACTGCCTCATGAGACTGGTTTTTCATTGCTTACAGATGGTAAATTAGAACATAAGCAGTAATGGAAACCAATTTTTGGCTTAACAGGACAGCTGTAATTATCATAGGAATATAAGCATACAAACAATAAAGGCTTGATTCCCATGCAGAATGAATATTAAACAAGTGGCCTAGACACTCATATGAACCCAGGACCCTCAAAATGTCCAGCCATGAAGGCAGAAATCAGACTATCAGCATTTTAAGTTATATTCAAAAAGGGAAAATCTAGTGTTTTGGAGGCTTTATTTTCAACCACTCAAGATAATTAGACAAGAGAGGTAACTATAAATAAATTGCATAAGTGAGGAGCAAACAAGACGATTTGTTATGTATAATTTATACTGTCATCAGGCCTTCCTCATATTAGTACCAGAATAGCAAGGAATGCACTAAGCGCTCCAAATCCGCCTAGCCAGATGGCTGCTTAAGAGTTGCAACCTCACTTCACAGAACAGCTGAATTATTTTCCAACAAACAGCTCCGAAAGAGAGACACAATGAAATAACACATCTGCTTCCCATTAATACATATTAGTTATCTAAAGTTGTTCTCCTGGAGGGTGTAGCAGAAGGCTGTACTGCTTCGTGAGGATCAAAAACTAGTTCTCTGCTATTGTAGCTCCATATCTGCATTGGTCATTTGATGCAATGAGATGCTGCAGTGCCCATTAGATTCTGCTCAAATGGCAGCATGGCATGAAGTTGCTCTCTAGAGAATTCTGAATGTCTAATTAATGTTCTTGAGTGTAGTTAGGGATACAGGTTACTAATTAGCATTTTAACTAGGAGATGCAATCCTGTGCATCCTTACTGTTAAACCTACTTTTCATTTTGTGTTCTTGAGGCATGTGAATTTGTGAGCCAAGCTTCTCAATACTACTGCAAGGTAGGGAAATACCTGTCTTGCTGATAGAGAACAAGTACAGAGGTAAATACTTGTGCAAGCTACCACAGGAATTCCGGCTAAGCCAAAAAAAAAAAGTTAGAAGAGAACATTTCATTTAAGACAGCTCCTGAAATTAAGGGTCTTCATCCATCTGGTAATCTGAAAGTTTAAAAAGCAAGGGGGGAAAAGAAGCCCTCTCAAAGTTATTTTAAGAAATAATTATTTAACCAGTCTCTAGGAAGTTAGAGAAGGAAGTTAAACATGTAATATATAATTAAGATGGAAAACTCTTTCAACAATAGGTATTAGCTATCAGTATTCAGCTACAACTGTTATGCATCTTCAGGCTCCAGAGTTTAAGCCTACATACACGAGTTTAAATCTCTAGCCTCTACAAAGAGGAAGGCTGAAACTGAAAGGCGACTTAGAGCACAACATAAAGAGGGCAGAATTAAGGTGAGACAAACTTTACTTTCACTGATGGCTTATGACTGCTGCCAGAAGAACCTAGAGAAGAAAAAAACCCTTCAGATTTGAGTGAAAGTTTCACCAGTCAATGCTTAAACTTTTTTCCTTTTTATGTTAGCTAATTAAATGCTTCTTCTGACTTGCATGCATTTTAGAAGCCTTGTTTCGCCACCTGAATCCTGATGTTAAGAAAGTTGTGTTATTCAGCAAAAAAGGTCCAACAAAAGCAGAGACTCAGAAGTTCCTTACAGGCTACAAAGAAAATGCATTTAGTGCTCCATGTTCTAACTACGTATTTTTAACATACCATTTGCTTTCCCATCAGCTTGTTTACCATAAGTATCATTTGTGCTGCAGTGCAAGACATCTATTTTTGTTAACCTGGGTCCATGATTATACAGTTAATTTACTTATTCAATATAAGTCACCCTAAGAGGCATATACTCGAAAATTTACAACAGTTTTCCTGTTTTATCTTAAACATCTCTCTGTACACAAATGGATGAAGGCACAGGATGTGCAGGCTCACAGCTTTCACATTAAAGTCTTTTGTTGAAACTGTTCCACCTGTTCTCAGCCCTCTAAGAAAAAAAAAGTCTTGAGGACTCCACTTTGTGGAAGAGCTCTATAAAAGCCTGAACGATGATTTTAAGTACTAAGGAGAAAATGAGAAACGTTAGGTACGTGAATTAGGAAATGTTAATTTCATGCACTTTAGGAACACACACTCACACCCCACAGTAGTAGAAGCAGTAGTAGAGGAAAACACTACATGTGTAGGGGTAGAAATATTTGTTACATCATGGTGCTGGCTGGCGATGGAGGGTTGCCGCCTTAGAGCCCCCTGAATGGTACTTCCACTCTGGAAAGCATTCACTACATCCATCTGCAAGGAATCAGAGATTGTGACAGCTTGCTCAGCAAGAGAGAGAGAGAGAACAAGAGAAAGGACCATCCCCATCTATAACACACAAAAAGTAAAGAAAAAAGGCACTTTTTTTTTTTTTTAAACAGAGAAGATACACAGGCAAGAGTTGCATTTAGAGCTGAAGAAAACAGAGGGCCCGTAGGGATTACACATCCATCCATACCCCCTTCTAACAGTCTCAGTCACACCAGTTAGAACTGCCACCTTAGTCAAAGGACTGGAGATGAAGAGGAGAGACTTCCCTCATAACACCCACTGAGTCCTACCTTTTTCCAGACCATACCTGAGTTTGTATCCTGTTTAGGCCCCTAAACCACAAGATCTGACCACGACGTAATTCTCTCTCAGCGTGATCGATCTCCTCTACATCTTCTGCTAGTTCTTCTTCAGGAATCTCTTCCTTTTGTGTTCCATGACCAGCTTCTTTAAGGAATTTCAGACGGCTGGTTGGAATTGTTGAAATCAACTAATGGTGAGTGAAAAATATGAATCAGAATTATTCTTTTTTTTAAAAAAAATCAACAAACGTAATACCAGACTTAAGGCAAAGTTGAAAAAGCAAATTATGTAAATGGGATGAGTGCATCAGTGCAAAGCTGAATAGCTGCAAAGCTGTGAATATCCTTACGACCTCAACCAAGGTGTGAAATTAAACTTGGACTACAAACCTAGAAAACAAAACATCCTTGCTAGGGACAAAGAATTCCACTTTAACATTACTTGACTAGCCAGGAAGAAGCAGTACTGAAGCTACAAAACCCACTAATTCTGTAGATTGTGCTTCTATCTAGAGCTTTCAGAGCTCCATTAGTTTGATGAGCATGATATGTTACCTCAAAGTGAGAGCTATGTAATTTAATTAAAGTAGCCACAGTTAACAGAGAAATACAGAACAGATATGGATTCTTTTGTGACCTGGAAGGTATCAATCCATTTGCAAGGTGAGTGAGATTTCCAAAACCCTTATCCCAAACTGTTACTTTGCTACTTGGTGTACACTAGTTCATCTATCTTACACTAAACAAAAGCTACATATGGATGGTTCTATCTTTCCTTTTCATCCCCACCTTCAGGGCTATTCTGGTGAGCTATGTAGTTAAGGGGAGTCATCTTTTGATACGTCCCATCTAGCAGATCCAGATCAGTTCCAAGACTGCTTTCCTTGATCATCACAAACCTAGAAGACCATTTCAGCAGCTGCAGAGGAAAAAGACTGCTCCAAAAGCAAGATAAACAGCCCTTTATGCTGATATTGCTACTATGAACGCTCCCAGATCACACTTCAGTTTCTACTATTCTCAGAAAGTCAAAAGCTCTTTGACTTTAATGAGATGCTAGAGCAGCATGAACTGCAGCAGGGAAGCTTTGCCCTTGCAAGACACTTTGGGTCAAAGGTATTTCAAGCCATCTCAATTCTCTTCTAGGCTACTTTTAAACCTCAGAGTCACTCTATTTGATTTTTTTAAATAATTAATTTTCCAGAGAACCTTATTAAAAAGCTTATACTCACTTTTAGACTATGCATCTATGTATGTATTTACAACTAAAATTCACCCTATCAATTTTATACTGAAACCTGAAGTGTCCTTTACAAAACAGAAGGAAAGAAACTGTAATGGAAAACTCTTCATGTGATATGAAAAGTTTAGACAACTATGTCATTAAATAATGGAAAACTCCATAGCTCTAAAGTTTCATGTAAATAAGCTCGCTGCTTACAAGCACTGTTGTGCATGCAATAGTAATTAAACCCTAAGGAGTGGGGAGGGATCAAAATGCAATAGCTTAATAGGTGGGCAAACTTTCCAATTATTTCATAATTATGCAAATGTAGATTAAAGAGAGAGTTGTTTCAAATTTTGCTGCACTTCTTGCTACTCCAGGAAGTTTTTAAACCAAAAAAATACTAGCAAGTTTAACAATTCTGATTTTTCAAGAAAACCATTCAACACTAAGTTAAATACTTCAACATTAACATGTTCATTGCATTTGTATTCTTACAGACCTTCTCCTAGTACTTATTTGGCTAAGATATAATTTCATATTTAAAAGGTAACTACAGCGGCTTCTACTTAAAAGTAACTAAACATAAACCAGCCATAGCATCTAGTTATGAAATGTAACTAATTGACCAAGTCAGAGTAAGCAATATCCAACTAAGGACTTTTTAGCTATTGAACTAGTCAATTCTAATCAGTATTTACTGTTAATCTCCATATATTTATACAGTCCACTTGAAAGAGCTGAATGCTAAAGACAGCGTATTTTAATTTTCCATGTAAAGTATTTTAAGGCAAGCAGATATTTGGCATTTTGAAAAAGCTAGTTTACCTGGCCCCAGAGTAGTGTTCCCATGCCCAGGAAAATGGACCACAGCCACTGTTCAATGGAGAGTTCTGAGCAACTGAAAGGCTTCCCACCAAACTGCACAATAATTATCTGTGAAGAGCAACATCATTAAACACGTATCAGTGACCTGTTACTAGAAAACTCCCTAATGCTTCAAGATCACTACAGACAACTCTGCGATACAACATAGCATTTCCCATTCTCCAAACCTAAGTCATCTTCTTATGTTTTCAATATTTCAAGAACTACCCATTTATTCTTCAAATGCCACACTCACAAAAACCTGTTGACTACTTCATTTTGATTGCAGTTCTTTCCCTTCATTTCACAATTACAGCATGTATTCGATGCTACAAATTTACAGTGATTATCTATCATAGGAACACCCATCTCAGAACCAAGCTGGATAATAAACTTGTATTAATACAAGTTGTAGATCCACAAGACATGAAACATTTCAGAAATAATTCAACAGAATATTACTACGTATCCCATCGGTGTTATATGTCAGACTTTAAATCATCATGGTGTGACATCTATCTAGTAAGTCTTGGGGAGAGGGGGCAGAGATATCAACAGCTAAATTAAATGAGCTCCTACTGACTTAGCTATTACAACAAGCTGTACAGTCCCTAATGAGCAAGGTATCCCTCTGCATAAGAATTATATGCATGAAAGTCTGCCCTGGAGAATCAACAATTCAAGTAGCAGGGCAGGTGTGAAAAGGAGGCACTACTGACCATTAAGTAGGACACCTGACAGCTGAAAAGCCCATAACAATCTTCTTTTATTAACACAGAATAGAACACTGAGACAACAACTCAGGAGTTACTTATTTGGGAAGGCATTCAGTCCGCCAAGTTTATAAAGGGAACACAGTTGCAGTCAGCAGTAATTTCTACATATTTGGCTTTGTTGCACAACAGTCAGTCTGCTGCACATGCAGCCCGAAAAATAATAGTAGCTTCTGAAGTGCCATCTAAAAAAACCCTAAACCTGGGATAATAAGTGCACTAACTATGTGAAGCAGAGGTGCATACATTTGCACTGCTTGAACCACTATGAATTTGGTCAGCTTCATGGAATCCCAAGTCTAAGGAGAAGCTCAAGGTGTAGGTTATATCTTAAGTCCGAAATAAGTCAAAATGAAAAAGAGTTCTGAAAAAGGTAGTATACCGATTTGTTGGTTATTTCTTCTGATAAATTAAAAATTAAGGCCATTTAAAAGCTGAAACTATGTCTTTTAAACTATTTTCTTTAAATTCAATTTTGACTTGTTGTTTCTCAACACGAGAGTGTTAACCGAATCAATTTCAGATAATTTCATTTCATTTGTTAGCATATACTGAGTTAAACTAACTTTTACAAGTCTGCCTAGATGCACCAACAAAAGGTCCCTAGCCATCAGTGTTTTTCACCTGAAACAGCAGCATCTCTACAGATAACTAAAATATGTACCAAAACAGATAATAGATTTCTGTATCAGGAATACAAAACCTGATACTTAAGTTTCTAAAGTTTATTCATGTCCTAATCTCATTAAGAAGGTATGAGAAGTTGTAACTTTTCTGTAAGTGTTTAAATGGGCTCTCATTTAGATGCCCAGGCAGATACTATGAGGAAGATTTCTGACTCAGGAGGTGGGGGGGTAGGGGTGTGTGTAACATATAACTTCGCATTTTATCAAGAGACTAGAACACCAAGATCAAATCAAAGGACTAGAAAATTCAAAAGGTAAATACAAGTACTTCTATGTTCCAATTTTACCAATTTCAAACAGGTCTTGCCTGAAAACACTGTCAAGCAGCACTTCCAAGTGATTTATAGCGTGTTTGACATTGAATGTTTTTCACACTGCAGAAGTGAAACGCCTGGCACTAGTTGATCAGCATTTCCAAGCTATCAGTGTACTAAGTGCATTTCCCCTCACCCTCCACGGATTCACTTACCTGCACAACAAATGTCCCCAGAACAATAGAACAGAAGATAGCGTTGTTAAAGATTCCTTCAAAAACGTTTCTTTCACCATGAATTTTTCGGGCATTAATTTCATTAAAAAGCTGCATCATCACAAATGTATTAAATACAATAGTATAATGCTCTGAAGGAGGAGCGTGCAGAGGTGCATTTCTTCCACTATCGATATCAAAAATTCTCTCACCTGTGTATAGAAGGCATTTATCAGCAGCTTAATTGGCATCTTTACACACACTACAACAAAAAGCTAGTTTTAAGATCACATCTCTGTACAACTTTTAGAATAACTTTGTGAAGCCCCAGTATTCTTACCAGCAAAGAGGAGTGTGAAGACCACTACGAGTTGGTAGAATGCATGACCCAAAATGTTCTTCATCATTGTACGAGAAATCAAAGGTTTGTTTCTACCATAAGGCTTTCGCAACAGAAGAGATTCAGTGGGTGGTTCTGTTGCCAGGGCAAGAGAAGCTAATGTGTCCATTATGAGATTTACCCACAGCATCTGCACAGCTTTAAGCGGAGAATCCTATAAAGATAGATACGTAAACCCTCCAATATAAGGGAACAAATTACAGCTATTAAAGGCATTTGTTATACAACACAGGCATGTTCTTTGGACTAGTATTTAACCGAAAGTTTGAATTCGAGTTAATCAGTCATGACATTTTCAACCTTTATTAGCCGAAACAATCCACCACCAGTACGTACTTGTGTTATGCATGCTCCTGTAAAAGCAACAATTACTGCTACTACATTGACAGTAAGCTGGAACTGAAGAAATTTGGAGATGCTGTCATACACGTTTCGCCCCCACATAACTGCTTTAACAATACTTGTGAAGTTGTCGTCTGTAAGGATAATATCAGATGCTTCTTTAGCTACATCTGTTCCAGCAATACCCTGGTAGAAAAAGAAAAACCGCTATGAAATATAACAGGATGCACTGACTTATGTAATAGAAGCTATTATTATATCCTTGGTCAGCATTCACTTTGATCCATCATGTCTGAAGGACTATTTTAATATAAGCACCTAAAGTTCTACTGAATCAAGTTCTGCTTACAAGTTCTACTCAAGCATGGTAACGTTGTCTTTAAAATAAAGACCTTAATAAAAATCAAGACCTTAATAAAAATCCTCAAGTTGACAATAAAGACACTGTGCGAGTTCTCCCAAAGAAATGTTACTGAACCCTGTTCGAGCTAAAGGCCACCAGATGGTGCAGTACTACAGTTTAGTCTATGTCCTAACAAGTTTGCTGTATGGATTCCAGCAGTAGGGAAATGCATGTGTTCGTAACACAGTAGAACAATACACATTACCAAAAACCTTTTGCAGAAGAGCGTTGGCATTAAACAGTATTATATGCAATATCATTGCATATGAAATTGCAATGCAATACGACATTCTTACGTTTTAAGCACCTGTAGTCTCCTACAGTATCCAAACAGTTAAGCTGAGTTGTGTTTAATACCTACTTCAAGGATATTTATTTTGCTTTCAGCATTTCAAAAACACTAACTCAATAGCAAATTTAATGATCCTCATTCTCGATACATTATTTTGCCAAGGAAATGAGTCACCTGCATAGCTCTGTGTACACCTTAAAAGATACCTTTAAATATTATATAGTAGATAGCATATTTTAAGTGCTGTTTAGATAAGCAGTTAGATCAATTAGCTTCTTACACAGATGAGCATAGACAGCAACTGCAGGAAACATTCGGGTTCTGGAAGATGAAAATAAATCTGCCCCTGACAGTGCCAACTACAGCAGCTATACAATAGCAGAAACCAGATACTCATTAAAACAAGACTGTTACAGTCTAGAGAACATTTCATGTGTAGCTGTAAAATTCCTAAGTTATGCTTTTGAAAAATGGTCCTTGAGAACGACATGAAAGCTCTTCCTCTTCCCATTTTCTCCTTCAAGATTAGCATCTGAGTCAGTGCATCTGCATGTGGAGTAGGAGGAATGTGGTCTTCATATTTTTTCCTTCAAATGTTTAATAATGAGTTTTTAAAGATTAAAGTGACCTACTAGCACCAAACTGTACCTTCTCAGCTTAAGACTGAGGAGGAACCTTGAGGCAAGAGGAAGCTTGAGGAATCTATCTTACAGTATTTTGAAAGAGACAGAAGAAAGCTGAAGCCTACATACTTAAGGCATGAGTCTATCTAGCATTAGCACTTAAACCCAGGACTTGTTTTGGCTACAGTTTCAAAGGGTAGTTGAGAATTTAAATTGAGAAAGCCAAGTAATCTAAGGAACCATCCAGGCAAATGCAGATCCTAGCTGTTACTTCAGCTGTACTAGAGATGTCTCTTAGTATAGCTTCCAAAGTAATTTTAAACATTAACTAGCAGTCTCTCTCATTATAGTCTCCCTGTTCCTATGCATCATTTCATGGAGAACAGATGAATAAGATCATTCCGTATTTAAGTTTTACTCAAAGTCAACACAGTATGCTATTTACCACCTAAAGTCATTTTGCCTTGTGTTGAACAGATCTCATTTCACAAATCTTCAGTATCAATAATTCTCTTCCTACATTTTGTAACAAGCCTTTGCAGAAAAAGGTTTTGATTTGCAAGTGATTGGGATCTGCGCGTTTTAAGTTTTATTCAATGGTAAATGCCATAAGAACATTTTCCATCAAATAAAATGTTAAGTTGGAAGACTGAAGGAGGAAAGTAATTAGTATTAAGCATGAGATATGTTGACTCCATTAACTTCGTTGTATATTAGGCTCATGAAACAAACAAGGTTGTTCAACATTCTTTTAAGTGATTTGTTAAGTTATTTTATCAAAATAGGTCTCCAAATACTGAAGATTAAAAAAAAAATCATACCATAGCAAATCCAACATCTGCCTTCTTCAGAGCTGGACCATCATTGGTACCATCACCAGTTACTGCTACAACTTGCCTCTGTTCAAAGACAGTGCTGTCAATTATACCTAAAATAAAATGACAACTCAGTGTTACAGTTCAAAATTGACAACACAGCACAGATTACGCCTGAAAGAGAAACTGAGTTTTTGTCTTCCTCAGAGTCATAAAAAAGACCCCACAAAACAAAAAACACACACAACAGGTAGTTTTAATTGGCTCCATTTCTCAAGCAGGAAAGAAAAAAAAGGAAAAATCAGTTGGCAAATTAAGACACCTTCATAGGCATTTCCCACTGCTCAGTCCTAGGTTTTTTTTCTCCCCCCCTTGAAGCAGGGAGGAAAAAAAAATAATCTAGCTTTACTTAGAAGCTCAGATAGTTTTTACCTACCTTTTACTAGAGTGTGTTTGTCAGTGGGAGATGATCTTGCAAGAACACGAAGCTTTGGCCAAATTTTATCTATTCGCTCTTGCTCTATCTGCAAAAAGGGCACTCGTTATATCTCACAGTTAGGAGACTTAGAATATCTGCTGATCTACTTCACATAGTCAGCATGCTTACCTCTCCTTTTTCATTGCGTATTCTCCTGTTAAAGTCTTTGCCCTCTAAACACAGGAAGTCTTCACCAGGATTCAGAATACCACATTTCAATGCAATAGCACGAGCAGTATTAATGTTATCGCCAGTGACCATACGTACAGTTATACCTGCACGTTGACACTTTTTTATTGCATCAGGTACCTGTAAGCAAAGAAAAACCCCACAGGCTCAGACTGTACATTAGCTGAAGAAAGCCAGATATGTGAGTGAAAGGAATGTTTTTGGCTCAATCCAGGATAACTCTTATTTTAAAATCAAGACTGTTGTTAGCCAACATTAAAAAAAATATAAGAAAAAGTAGCTTACCACAATTCTTTTCCTGAAAAACATACAAATGGCAATTCTGGCAAAGGGGCTTTGTTGTTAACTCATGTGTTGTCATCCCCCCCTTCCCTTTCATTTTTCAAATGCTGCAGTATTCAAAAATACCACAAAATTCCTCATGACATATTAGGCTGTAATATTCAAAGGCTTTTGATTTATGATGATGTGAAATAAACTACAGCTCACACTCCACTACGTCACCTATGACTTCTAGTGTGAAGTGATGATAGTGCAGATCAGACTGGGGTTCCACTTATACATGGCATAAAAGCTTTCACTACTGAAAAAATACTGCCCTCCTTAGACCCCAACCACAAGCCAGACTCCTTATCTCAGTTCTCAGGTGCCAAACCCTCCCCTCCATCGTTCCCCATGAGAAGCTGGCAACAAGCACAATGGCCAATATTATCCTAAACAATACTCCTACTATCCCAAGTGGTAAAAAAATGACAAGTTGTTCCATCTACTAAGACCCTGCACAATAAGCGCCTTAAGTCATTAGTTTGTTCAGAGCTTCAGTAACACAGCATAAGTGACATTAAGAAGTTTTAATCTGCTTTTATAGCTCCATTAACTTTCCCTCCAAGAAATTAGATTTTCATTTATCAACTATGCTTAAGGCATACAGCAGCAATTCAGTTTCTTGTACTCTCTGCGTGATGAACAACAACATGAATCAAGATCCACTGTAACAGAACCACTGCAGTTTAGTCAGTGACCTTACCTCAGGTCTCACAGGATCTTCAATCCCCACAACAGCAATGCACGTCAGACCAGTAACAATATCATTTTCATTGTCCCATTCCGGCTCAGGTTCCCCTGCTGGAAAGTCTCTGAACGCCAAGCAGATGGTTCTGAGCCCTTCAGAAGCCATTGGTTCAATTACAGTTTTCACGATATCATCGCGGTCCCTAGGTCTAAATACCTTTGGTTCTCCATTAGCACTCAGTATTTTGAAGCACCTGAAAAGGAATGTTTAAAGAGTTATCAAATTTTAACCAGAAGTTCAGCCCATTCAATGGCTTATTAGTAACTCCAGGAAGTTTCCCCAAGCTTTGTTTTCACTAGACACACACAAAACCAGCCAGTAGCAGCATCTCTAAGGTAATCTTCTCCATATGCACTTAATCTCTTCCCAATTGCAAAACATACTAGCTGTAGAAAGTTAATCGAGCCAGTCATCCTAGGATGAAAATAATGCCCAATGAATTTAGGACACAAACACTGGTTACCTCCCAGAAGTATCCATTTCTCCATTGTATGTAAACAGACTGGTGTCCGCACTGGTTGAGTCAGTCAATCTAGTTTCAAGTTCAACAAAATAATCCCACCTTGTTAACAGCCATACAAGTCTCAGAAGTACAGTATGCTTCCATAACATGCATGTGGTGCTTACACAGCTGTAAGCGCTAAACTTACAGCACCAAAAGCAAACTCTGGTACTGCCATCCTTCCAAATAGTAAGGTTTGCCCCCCGCCCCCCACCACAATCTAAGTGCAGAGAGTTCAGAAAGCATCTGGCATAGAGTTCTTAATGTGAAGTATTAAATTAAAAACAAATACTTAAATCTGATTTAAATGTTTGTATAAGAGCCTAGATTCAACATTATGAACTCTAGCATTTCAACACATGCTTTTAGTTATGGTTCTTCATGCCAAAGATGCCATTGCTTTCATAGACAGTATACGTTCTTTACCAATATTGATGCCACGACTATAACACTACCAATATTTTAACAATAAATTTAGTCTTGTTCATCTATGTCCTTAGCAAAGTTTTGCCACAAAGCAATGCCATAAGCATTTGTTTTACAAATTAGTACTAATGTGACACTGGGGAAAAAAAGTAAGAAATTATGACTTTAAAACATCAAGTTCAGACCTGGCAGATCTGCTAAGATGACTACTGCTACATTTAAGTGTTTAGTCCAAGGATTTAGGAAATTCCCAGGTGCAATACATATAAGAAAGTTTCCACCTCAGCCAGGAAATGAAAACGAAGCAGTCCCTTAAAGCTTCATAGTATTCATCATAACTGAAATCTGAAGTCTATCTCAATTTCCCGATTTTGGTTATCTGTTCAAATGTCAGTAACCACTAAGGATATGTTGTGTTACCTGCCATCATGGGGCTTGTGATAAATTCAAAGCATTCCAAGATGACTAAATGGAAGCCAATAAGCTTCATGTAAAGATTTCATTGAAACTCACTTCAAATATTTGACTTAATGGTAAGTAAAGAGGAATAAAACTGCTCTGGTTGAAAAAGTTTACTGCATTTCTTCTATGCTTATTAGGGAGTCATTTGTGTCTTATAAATATTCATGTTTAAGCTTTCAGTTCTCACGAATAGTCATACATGCAATAATAAAGAATGAGCAGTACAACTGACAAACCAGATTACAAGCTCTGAGATGACTTTCTGGCACTGCATAGGTAGTGGGTAAAGAAAGTGGCTTATGATGCTATAACTTTTTCCTAGTCAGTACATACTCTGAAATAGTTTTGGAATTGCAACTATTTCAGTAGTATCCAAACCAGTCTAAGCTTTGTTGTTCTTTGCCAAATGCTCTTATTATTTATGTTCTTATCTCAGTTGTGAAGCCAAGAGGACCACATGAATATGGACTGAATGAGTTCTAGCAACTTCTACAGTTCAATTGCTTGATAAGATAATAAGGTACAAAACACCGCTCAAGGCAGAAGTAATGCAAATATAGGCATACTTACTGATGAGACTTGGCTTAAAATCTAGCTATGAAAAAATTCACATCTAAATCTAAGTTCTGTATCAAAAGGAACAAGAGTCCTTTAAAGACTGACCTTTTGTTGTCAACACTAAGTTGAGGAGAAGAAAGATTTCATCTTTTTTCTTTAGTATATTAGTACTTTCCTAGATAATGATTTGGGGAGCTAGTAGCAAGCAAAAAGGTAAATTGAACTGATGAACATAATCTATGCGCTACTCAGACTAGAAATAGTCTGACATTAGAACCAAAACCAGAAGGGCTACAACTGCTGTTCCCAGAGAACGTGATGCATACATGCTTAACTCCTCTCCTCACCTAGTTAGGACTCACTCACCACAGCCTTCTTCACACCTAAAGGTTTGTCCCACTGGTGACTAATCTCTCGCTAATAGTCTAATCTCATTCTAATAAATACTCTATAGATGGGCAGATGGATAAGGAAGCAATTTGCTCTGTCACATTAAAAACCCTCAAAGTTTCTCCATTGGCTAAGTTCAACCTCCTGTTAAAATGATCAACTTGGACGCCAACTTGCTGAGTCTTTTGAAGCTAAAAAGTAATCACTTTTCAAAGGCACAAGTCCTTCCTGGAATTAAGGTGTATCAGCTGTTGGGACTTTACTGGAAAATGGATGAGCATTTTGACTACCACACCTAAAATTAAAATAGTTTAACTAGAGAACAGATCAATTCATAGATGCTTTCCTGTATCAGAGCAGAGTTCACAAGTTAAAATTAATCACCAGCTTTTTTGGAGGGCGCGGCTGGGTGTGAGAATTGAAGTAACTGAAATGCTAATTGCCCACCTTACAGTAGGAAGTCAAACAATTGAGGGAGACAAGGTGGGAAGCTGTCTGCAATCACAAGGGTATAGGACAGCTGCACTTGTTTGTGAGAAGGGCGACAGAAATATTTTGCAGATTATGGTACAATGTTGTTTAGCACTTCGGTCTCCTCACCTATCACACAACATTTAGCCAAATTTAATTGCTGAATTACAATAGTAGTTGTTCTTACTTTTTAAGAACTATCTCAGAGGCACCTTTACTGAATATCCGGAAACTGCCATCGGAGTTTTTTAACACAGTACTCATAGATTTTCTAACAGAGTTGAAGGTGTACACTTTGTACAAATCCTCTTCTGGTATCTCATTTCTTACATCCTGATAATCGCGTTTTAAATCCAAGAGCAATCCCAGCAAGGCACATTCAGTTTTATTTCCAACATGACGTGGTAGGCCACCTTCTTTTTCAGGAGGCTGGAAGAACAAGAACCTTCGCTGATTAGGAGGTTAACTTACAAACCACTGAAGTACAGCATTTAGAAAACAAGAAAGCTAAGGCCAAGCTTAGCTCTAGGATGGAGTTGTTTCACTTTCGCATTGACCACTCTATAAATTCCTATGAGTCATGAGCCAAAGTCATACTGCTGGCTTTTGTAAGTAACAACTTCTGTACCTGTTTAGGGTCTTTCAGTCCCTCTCTCAGACTCAAAAAATCACCCATTACATTTGTACCAAATCCCAACATGACCATTCTAAAAGGCATTTTCCATTGCTTGAAATATCTATCTGATCAATTGAGTGTAGTCCCTGAATAATTATTTTGCATTTTAAAAGTACAGATAAGTTTACTTAAACTGATTTAAGCTAAATGGCATTATTTCTGCTAAATTAAAGTATCCTCTCCTGTAATAACTCTTCCTCAATGACTTAGACTACAATCACATCACCTGTTAGCCTTCTACTGAAGAAACTAAGTCTTTAAGCTTCTTAAGTCTCACTACAAGTTCTGTTTTCCAGGCCATGGCCTATTTAACTGGAAGGAGTTCAGAAACAAGTTTCCAACCCTTTAATACCAGAAGAAGTTTCTTATCTCAGGAACGTGGAATATGCACATACTAGTTCTATAAGGAGTATTTCTCTCAAGATATTTCTGAGCTTATATAGCTACAATGTTGCAGTGTAGTTTGTAGAAAAAAAAGGGCAGAAGCACTTACTCAGCCTAACATGCCTCAAGCAGCTAGAGCTGAACTATATTAATCATAAGTCAGTGATCCATTTTCATTGTTTATAGCTGCAAGATCTTGGATTTGGCCGTACTGCATACTCAAACTTTCAAAATGTTCACTTTAATGTGCAGTTTAAGATGGGACAGTACAAGAGACATGGACATACAGAAGCAAGTCCAGCTATGGGCCGCAAAGATGATAAAGGGACTGGAGCACCTGACATATGAGGAGAGGCTGAGAGAGCTGGGACTGCTCAGCCTGGAGAAAAATCTCTGGGGGAGAAACTTACCAGTATGTATTAAAAGCCTGAATGGGGCAGGCGGGTGGAGGAACAGTAAAGACTGCCCCACCAGACTTTCAGTCGTGCCCAGTGAGAGGACAACAGGCAATGGGTGCAAACTGAAACTCTTGAAATTCCATTTGAACATAAGGAAACACCTTTTTATTCTATGGGTGGTCAAATACTTGAGGTTGCAGAGTCTCCATCCTTTGAGATTCTTAAAACCTGACTGGACATAGCCCTGAGCAATGTATTGTCTGACCCTGCTTTGAGCAGGGAGGTTGGACCAGAGGATCTCAAGAGGTCCCCCTTTCAGCCCTCTGATTTTGTGAAACAGACTGACTGCATTGGGTGTAATTTGATTAAAATCATAGTAGTAAAGGACCTGGTCAGTTTACATGCAGGTACTTTTTTTCTTTCTATAAATAGATCTTTAGAAAATAGACTGTGAAACTCCTCACATGCTATAACTCATTACTAGTATTTCAGTCTTGTTTCAGAGAAATTGGTGCTGTGATCTTGATGTGCCATCTCAAGTACTGCTATTGAGGAAATTCTTGCAGAGGTACCATCTTTACTGGCCGAAAATTAGCTTTTGGACTGGGGTTTTACTGCTATTCCTGTACAAAAGCATTCATAGTGGAGCCTTCTACTAAATCTTGAAATGCTAATTTGTTTACTTTAAGCTAAATCCTAACTATTATTTTTACTCCCTTAAAGAATATAAGTTACGCAACATGTTGGAATAACTACAGCAAGGAAACTATATTTGGAGTTGCAGAAAATGATGCACACAAAAGTGCTAAATACCCCAGTACGTAAGATGTGTAACAATCCATTATTCTTTTTATTTTAAAATATTTTGGAAGTCTCAAACAAGGTATGAACAAAGATGTTACAGTTCTAAAGCCTACAAACTCCAACAACAGTATCTGGAATAAAAATCAGTCAAAATCCTCATCTGTACTTGCATTTTCTCACTACATTCTAGCTAATGTTTTGCTACTCTTACATGTTTACTTTGAAGTAGCACTCAAATTGAGCCAAGAGGTAAACAGCCCCACTTCAAAAAACAAAACTTAGACACAACTGTGAACTTAAAGGAAGTTATCTTCCTGAGATTTTATCTTTGAATTATCAGTTCAAAACCTAAATCATCAGTTCTAACTGAAATAAGCTATTTTTGAAGTTTAGTCTCAAATGAACAGTTGAGCAATTTACAGCAGGTACAAAATACTTTACTACCATGTGGCTACCAGACAATTTGCATCTTTTGATGAAGTTCTTTAGTTACCTTGATTAGAATGAAGAAATCCACTTACCAGTATTTTGGAAGTATAAGCACAATTAACAGAAATTCCTGTCACAAGGTAAGCCATAGTTTTCTCCGGAATAGCTTCTGGTTCTGGAATTTTTTTATAATGTTTTTCATTGATGTAGGCTTGGACCACTGTCATTCTGTTCATGGTCAATGTTCCCGTTTTATCTGAGCAAATAGCTGTTGCATTGCCCATTGTTTCACATGCATCCAGGTGTCTCACCAAGTTATTATCTTTCATCATTTTCTATGGAAATAAAAGCAGTCAACAGCTATCCATGACCATTACTTCACATTTCAGAAATTCTCATTTAGGGTGTCCAGTCTTACACAGCAGTTTCAGAAGACACTCAGACTTTAAGTTACATGGCATCTTACAGAGGAAGATTTTGTAGCTGCCACATTCTGTAAGGATTCCTTTAAGTCTATTATGTCACAGTAGACTTTATTTTGAACAAGGTTCATAAATACAGTTTTAATCTCCTGTATCTGCATGTCACATTGACTACTGATACTATTCAGACTGTTATGACTAACTACTTTATGATACTTAGAAATAGAGAAGTGAAATAGAGAAGTACAGATTGAGTTTTACCAGATACAACATTTAAAAGAGTCTTTCTGCTTACAAGAAAGATCAAGTAAGCTATGTTACAGACTTATCCAAAAATCATGATACATATTTCAAAGACGCTAGAAGTCAGATTTAAATACAAACTGGGAGCCTAATGTTTCAGCTAAGATAGTGAGGACTACACAAGTTTCATAGGTCACATATTGCTTTAAGTTCTTTACTTAACAGGTTTGGAGAGTATTTTAACCTTGAAGAGGAAGACTAACTTCAAATGATACACCGGGAGGCTGTGCTGCCATTCAGCATCACCTGGACAGGCTGGAGAGTTGGGCAGAGAGAAACCTCATGAAGTTCAACAAAGGCAAGTGTAGGGTACTTGCAACTGCAGAGGAATAACCCCATGCACCAGTACAGGTTAAGGGCTGACCTGCTGGAAAGCAGCTCTGTGGAAAGGGACCTGGGAGTCCTGGTGGACAACAGGATGACCATGAACCAGCAATGTGCCCTTGTGGCCAAGAAGGCCAACGGCATCCTGGGATGCATCAAGAAGAGTGTGGCAAGCAGGTTGCGGGAGGTTATTCTCCCCCTCCACTCTGCCCTAGTGAGGCCGCACCTGGAGTACTGTGTCCAGTTCTGGGCTCCCCAGTTCCAGAAGGAGAGGGAACTGTTGGAGAGGGTACAGCAAAAAGCTACGAAGATGATTAGGGGGCTGGAACATCTTTCTTATGAGGAAAGGCTGAGGCACTTGGGTCTTTTTAGTCTGGAGAAGAGAAGGCTGAGGGGGGATCTCATCAATGCCTATAAATACTTAAAGGGAGGGTGCCGGGAGGATGGCACCAGTCTTTTTGCAGTGGTGCCCAGTGATAGGATGAGAGGTAATGGGCACAAACTTGAACATAGGAAGTTCCATCTAAACGTGAGGAGGAACTTCTTTCCTTTGAGGGTGGCAGAGCACTGGAAGAGGCTGCCCAGAGAGGTGGTGGAGTCTCCAACTCTGGAGACATTCAAAACCCACCTGCGGATGCCATCCTGTGCAACCTGCTCTAGGTATCCCTGCTCTGGCAGGGGAGTTGGACTAGGTGATCTCCAGAGGTCTCTTCCAACCCCTGTGATACAACACTAAGGCCACTACTAGTGAGTGCTGTAAGTTACTAAATTTTAGAACACAGCCTAAACAGCCATTGTCTTTACAATTAGATTTTCAGATCAATAATCAGTCCCAGCATGCTAAAGCAATGAGAAAAATCAACAAAACAAAGAGCATGAGTTAAAAAACATGCTGTTTAATAAGTAGGAAGCTACTATATGTTCTACAATATTCAGTTGTCATGGAGAACCAATCTGGAAACTTTTGTAGTAATTGCTTAATGCATCAGTTAGGTAGATATTCAGGTTTACAGAAGAGTTTGTTATTTACAAACTATAACATATCTATTTATTATAAACAAATGTTACAGTGTTATGAGCTAGACCCATTCATCTTTACTTGGCAACAACAGGCTGTTACTGCTCACTGTTCATGTTAGTGCGCATTCGGAGATTAAGAAAATACTGTGGCGGATTTCTTATGCAGTTCAGGGAAACAAGAAAAGCTTCTCCCCAGTCTGTTACATATATGCAATGCAGCATATCCCAACTGATATTTTTAGCTGATGAATATAACAACCTACCTTTAAAATCTGTTCCCCCATCTATCCACTTACCTTAACAGAGTAAGCCAGAGATATAGTGACTGCAAGTGGAAGACCTTCTGGTACTGCCACCACCAAGACTGTGACTCCAATAATGAAGAACTTCACAAAATACTGAATATAAATTGGTGTACATTCAGCAAGCCAAGGTCTCTTCTGAACCCAGAAGGTATCAATTACAAAATATAATACAAGGATAATGACTGTGATTGCAGACATCAACAAACCTTGTTAAAAAGAGAATAAACAGTTTTCAGAAATTATCTAAAATATTTGGCAATAGAGACTCTGGATAAGTCAAGTGCAAATGCTTCTGCCTTTACAGAAGTTAGTTTATAACTAAGATTTTAACCAGGCAAGTCAGGAAACATTGAGGTAGTTGTCAAAGCTGTTCCAAATTCCATGCAAGTATTTTCTCATGCATTTCACCTAGAAACCTCTGAAATCTTTTTTTTTTTCTTATTATTTAATTGAAAAGTGTAGATCTAATTATGAGCAGGAGACACCAATACGTAAAGTCGATTGAGTAAGCAGAATAAGAACTGAAATAATTCAGCAGGCCTTCAACAATTGTACTGCTGACTTATTCAGTAGAGAAAACTGCTGACAGTCTGTACCCTGCTTCCTGCCGAAGGTGGGATTAAATATGGCAGCTAAGCACAGTGTTCAATGAACTGGGAGTAACCGCGAAGACAAATTAGAACTGCTGTTAGCTAGCTGAGCAGCACACTTCAGACACCACATGAAAACAGTGAAGGAAAATGGACCTGGCTAGAATAAAGAAATAGAAGTCACTGAAGTGTCAGCTCTTCATAGAAAGATGCTTCAGTGTGTACACCATCCCAACGCCGCAGGACAGAAAAATGCATGCATGAAGTAGATGAGTATTAAGGGTGCATGGGGAATTACAATGGGTCAAGAGGTGCGTAAAGGAAAACAAGAGCTCTTACTTATGAAAGATGTGAAAAAATTGTTTGGTAACAACAGTATTTTACACCAAACATACCACGGAAGCTTTAGTCAATATTGATCAGTACGAGTTTCTCTGAAAAATTAACATCGCTATACGTAACTATGGAGTGCTAAAGCTGAAAGTTTAATTGATTTGTCCTCACGCTGTCTTCTGACATAGATACTGAAGTCAGCCCTTTTTGAGCTGTGGGCTGTGCTACAAGACTTCTAGAAGTTCCTTCTAGCCTAAATCTTTCAACAATTCTACATGGACCACAACAAATCCTGAAATATTTGAATGAAACCTCTACATACTAGATAATATAGCCTAAAATTTACACTGAACTTCATTGTTGTTTTAGTCTACTTTCAAGAAGCAACAGTTTACCAAATGTTTTGACAAGGCAGATGAATATTACCTGATAGAAGAGTAACAGAAGCTAAAGGATAGTAGAAAGTCAATAAAAATGTTACATATCAGCAAGGCATAAGTTAAGTGGAAATTCCTAAGCCTCTGGAAGTACCAGAGATAACCTCGTCAACCCTATCACATTTTCCAGACTTCACTTAATTTATAGTTCTCTAGGTACATCACTAAATGCCGTATCTTATCTAAAAAGATCTTTCATAAGAGTTGTCCAATGTTATGAAGTTGGAATTTTCTCTCCCAGAAGCTGACACTCTAAAGCCTGAATCTGTTTAAATCAAGGAAAAATAAAAGCCATCCACATGACACAGTCTGAGAAACCATCAGCACACTCAGGCACAATGGCCCACTTGCATGCATTGGAATTTTGCACTTAAAATAATCAAACTCGTCAAGGCTACATACTTAAGTTATCTCCTCACAAACTATGCATGTTCCAATTTTATTCACACATGTGACATCAACATAAGGAGGGTACTGATACATCATACCTGCTTTGCCAATCTGAACTGCAAGCTTTGTAAGTTTGCCTTGAAGAACCGACTTTTCTTTCTTTGGCAAATTTGCTCTCTTCTTGTCTTTCTCATCTCCATCCCCACCATCTTCACTCTTCAGTGGTTGCATTTCCATGGCTGCACCATCCTGAGCTTTAGCTACAAGTTAAGATCAAATAAAGTTTAGTCATTGAGGAGCGCCCACAATCAATGATACTTAAAAAGCTTAATAACATCAGGCTCCACTAAACACCAGTACTCCATAGCACCTTGTAACCAGAGATGCCATGCTACACGTAAATGTTTGAACAAGTGTATTGGGTGTAGGTGCCCAGGTGCTGGCAGCAGTGGAGCTGCAGCCTGTGAATAAGACCATGGCAGGGCAGGTTGTTCCCCTGCAACTCACAAAGGTCCACTATGGAGCAGATATCCACGCTGTAGCCCATGGAGGACACTATGCTGCAGCAGGTGGATGTGCCCTGAATGAAGCTGCAGCCTGTGAAGGACCCACGCCAGAGCAGGCTCCTGGCAGGAGCTGTGGCCCGTGGGATATCCACACTTGTGCAGTCTGTTCATGAAGGACTGCACCCTGTGGGAAGCACCCACACTGGAGAAGTTCATGAAGGACTGTATCCTGTGGGAGGGGCCCCACAATGGAGCAGGGGAAGAAAGGGAGGACGAAGGAGCAGAGACAAGTGTTACAAACTGACAAAAAAAAACCCCTATTTCCCATCCCACTGTGCTCCTCAGAGGAAGGAGGTAGAGGAGTTGGGAGTGAAGTTGAGCCTAGAAGGAAGGGGGAAAATGGAGGGAAGGGGTTTTTTTTGTTGTTTTTGTTTCTCACCATCCTACTCTATTTTTAATTAGCAATAAATTAATCTTCCCCAAATTGAGTCTATTTTGCCTGTGAAGACAATTAGTAAGTGATCTCCCTGCCCTTATCTCAACCCACAAGCTTTCCATCCTGTTTTCTGCCCCATCCTGCTGAGGAGGGGCAGTGAGAGAGCAGCTGGATGGGCATCTGTCAGCCAGCTAAGGTCAACTCACCTCAACAAGATAGATTGAAAATCATCGGTAAAGTTTACTTTTGTAGTACCTAGCTATGTTGAGACTACCAAGTTCATTTAAGCATTTGTTTCGGGCAGATTCACTTACGCCATCTTTAGCTTAAGCACTTTGGATCTAAGTAGTCAATATGCATTTTCATAAGAAAGTATGTATTCATTACATACATTCTCAGAAAAGAGGGATGTGCAAGAAAGGATCAGAGAACCTGCATTTACCTTTGTTACGGTTTTCAACAGCTCCATCTTGCTTTTTACCTGTCAGAGAGGGGAACAAGTTGTGTTTTAAATTGGCTGTCCAGAGTTCATTTCAGTGTTTATGGTTACATATAATGCATACACTACCATATGCTGAAACAAACAACTGCATTTTAGAAAAAGTGTAGAACAAAATGGAGAAAGAGGGCTGATGTAACCAAGGCTTTAAAAGTGTAAGTCAACTCACAGAAACAGCTCACATCAGTTTTTTGGACTTTACTTTTCCCATACAAGACTGCCGCAGTGTTATGGTACCGTAGTTAAGTTTGCACAACTTACTGATACAGACCTTTATTACTTGTGAGGAAAGCTTTTAAAAAGCTCACCTAAACGTTTTTCTAGGAAAGAAAATTGTGATGTTAAAGTAATTCTGGTGGCCTCAGTCTTGCTTTCTGTTCCTTCAACACTTGGCAACTGTATCTGACTACTACTGTAAATAAACTGTAGAATCTCACTTCCAGAATCAGTGATTTTGTACAATATTGCAGAAGCTACTATAGTATAAAAATTTTATAAATCCACACCAAAGCTTAATGGAGGTACAGCGCTGGATTACTGGATCTATGCTAACCCTATTTACGCAAGCATGAACATAATCTGTTGGCAACATACCAATATTCCACCACTAAGAAAATAGTTCAAGTTCATAATAAACTATCGCTCCTACCTCTGTTCAGAAATGGAGTTCAACAAGAGATCATAAAGAAGTACAGTGAAATAATGAAATAAATTAATGAGTGAAACATTAAAGGTAACTAGAAGACCAACACATGTGTAGCTTATTGGGACCGGGGGGGGCCACACTAACTTATTTTGTTTGGGTTTTCAGGTAAAAAGGTTTAGATAATACCTTGGCAAGTGACAAACTTTTCTCCTAAGTAGAGAAAGCAAGGGTTATAGTTACTTTTTCCAATAACCTGAAATGAAAGTACAAAATTGGGGAACTTAGAACAAAACCCAGAATTTTTCAGTATCACTGGTAATTCATTAAGTCTTCGGCCTTAGGTTATGTAGGCTGAAATGTATGACAGTACTTACGAGAAGAAAATCAAATTATCAAGCAGCCCGTCTGGCATGACATTTAATACCTCCACTACATTATTACTGTAGACATAGTCTAACTTCTATACATAATATTTCCCCCTGAGCATCCTCAGAACAGATGAGGAAAAAAAAGCGTGTTCACCTTCTCCATAAACTGCCACTTCAGACTTCTTAAGAACTCATCATTGTCTCCTAATATAGTATTTGTTCTTTTCTAGTTCCCCACTTCCCCACTCTTACAAGAGCAAAGTTCTACACTTGAGTTACTTCTAACTCCTTGTACATATGTTTGCTTTCACTCTGATCCAAGCCATACTCAGCCAACTAAAAATAGCCACTGTAAGCTCCTTAACATTCACAGAGAAGCTAATTTAGTTTAACCTGAGTTTTACCAAGGAGAATCTTATCAGGCACCCTACTTAAGGGAAAGAGGAAGTTGTCTATCTTGGGAGACAAAAAACCCCACAAGAGTTCAGGCCCTAGGATACACTGAAACACTATTTGTCAAAAGTACTTCTGCTTACAGAGTAATAAACACTGGCAGAATATTAATAAAAGCCATAATCATCTTTGTATCTCCTGTAGCAGCTGATACTGTTGCCTGCTTCTTTCTCCTTCCTCTGTAAGGGAAAGAGCAAAGGATGGAAACTGTTCCACACTAATCTCTGGAAGCATTGCAGGTCAACTTTTACTCTTTGTTGACAGACTTGAGTTGAAACTAATTTTGAACTTTCAATTTTTCTTGTAACAATTCTTGTAACTTACTTCTGAAGAAACTTACTACTTTAAGTTTCAAGAACAGTCAGAATTGTAAAGTATGTGTGGACTAGGACAAGACAAAAAGCACAGTTCAATCCTAATTCCTGCACAGAGCACACATTTCAACGACTGCCTCTTTAGTTTGAAGGCCACTGAGATTCCCAAATGAATTTCTGTATGGCTTTCCATTTATGTCTTTCCACTACTGTTTCATATTCCTCTGATGAAAAAAGTATATTTTTCTGCCAAGGATCCTCAGGCTCAGTCCCATCCAGTAGACCTCACAACAGTTCCTAGAAAATTTTCTGCTGTGGTGAAGCTCAATCCTGAGCATGCCTTGTGAGAGCTAGTATCAAAACATTACTAAGCTTTGATTCTCAGGATAAAGGCCATGGCTTAGATAAGTGCCCTTATTACTCCAGCTACCAAGCAAGTCCTTCAGAAAAGGAAGACAGACCATTTTACATTTCACAGAAGGGCTCCAAAAAAGCTCTGAGTTACAAGCCCCTCACCCCTCCCAAAACAAAACAAAACAAAAGGTTTACAGAAAAGTTATTTGCCTTGTTTATATCTCTGAGCATTCAAAGTTTCAGGTCTGGAAGAAAAAGGAGTGGCAGAAGCAGCTGTCTGCTCATTTTTATCAGAATCCATCTTACGTATGCTTAAGATATCCACAAACTCAGCAGTATCAGTGATATAAGCTTTTCCCCTTCAAGTGTCATAGAAGAACTCCCTGTACAGGACATTTTCTATCTGTCAAAAGCAGAACCAGATACTTATTAGGTTGAGTTATTGGTAATAAACTGTTTGCCATTAACAAATATTTGCTATTAGACTTGAATGTACTTTGAAGTTACACAAGATGGCAATTTAACAATTTATACATGGTATGCCTGGTTAGGAGTTGTAAACTTTCTAACCTCTAATTGATCAATGAGATCTGAAGTTTAATTAAAAATCCACGTGACGAGAGTCAGAAGTAGTGGTGTACTCTCGGGACACTGGACCTGAGGTTTTTTTCCTGTGAAACCCACTGAAAGTATGAGGTTTAAAAAAAAAAGATTTCTGGCTCCAGATGACTAGAATATGTTTTTATCCAGTAACATTCAGGAGTTCACCCCTCCCTCCCCAGGGATTTCAGATTATTATGCCTACTTTTCTTGTCCTTCTTCTCTTTTTCCTTCTCCTTCTCCTCTTCATCTCCTCCAGCCCCAAGTAAGGTAAAGATGATTCCAGTCTGAGAGTTCACACCTACAGCAGTAACTACCATTCTTCCAGAGCCTTCCATCACATGCGTACCTGAAAGATCAAATCAGGTTTTCCACCGAGACTTGAGCAGTTATATGACAGAGCACAAAGGAAATGAGTTCTCAAACTTTACACTGACAAAACCATAAGACGTGTACATATATCACTGTGTTCCCCTAGAGCTTTAATTGCCAAAACTATCTGGAAAATAAACCCATAAGCAACTACACAAAATATTTGTCAGCTTTAAGAGTCTGCTCACTTTGACAAAGTTTTGTCCTAATTGTACTGGTTCTGGATACTTCTAGGAGTCCAGCCTAGATGAGGTCCAGTTTGCCAGATTTTAACTGCAAAATTTTAAGTAACCAGTTTATCTCCAGAAAAAAAACACTTTCTGCAGGAATTGTCAAACATTACACACCTGACAGCAGCATAGGATCTCTGTCCAGAGATTTCTTAACATGATCAGATTCTCCAGTCAGTGAGCTTTCATCAATTTTGAGGTCATTTCCTTGAATGAGTACACCATCAGCTGGTAAAAGATCACCTACGAGAGATCACTGGGTATGTTGACTGCAGTTCCTTTTTTAAAAATAAAAGAAAGTTCAACTTTAAAAATAAGTTTACCATATTTCACTTGTGCAATATCTCCAACAATTATGTCAGCTACTGGTATTTGGATGACTTGGCCACCTCTGATGACTGTGAATTTCTGTTCTTGTTCAATACGGCTCTGCAATCCCCGAAATTGTTTCTCTTTACTCCAGTCATTGAAAGCTGTTACTAACACCACACAAACTACAGATAGGAGGATTGCTGCTCCTTCAATCCAACCTGCTTCAGATTCCTCCTCTTCTTCACCAACATTTACTGATCCACATACTGTAGAAAACAGGTTTTAGATTTAAGAAAGTTTGTGCAGATAGTTATTCCAACAACAAAGAAGTTTTGCTAAACAGCAGAAACTACTAATAGTTGCCGAACATTTTCTGTGATAGCCTTCTTTGCAATTTTACATTTATTTTTAGTAAGGCACACAAAGAAGTTAAAGAACCTGAAAGCTAGAGCAGCTCAAGGAAGTTAAACCACCTAGAATTTACATCCCTGCTTATCTGAACATTAAGTGAAGTTGATACAGAAAGTTATCTGTCCTTATTATCTTGTTAAATGATGGCATAGAATGCCAGGCTAGACCATTAGTTAACCACCTTCTGCTTTCTCAACATTCTCCACTTTACCTTTATCTTAACAACCCAGATATTGCAAAAATCCAGTTCAATGAAGGCCAGATCCCTTTATCTTCTCTTTAGAAGTATAAACATAGCTTCATTTCTTAAATTGCAAAACTACCAGTGTCATATTGCAAATCAAGGAAAATTTAAGACTTGCTGACTCCCCAAAGAAAGCACATGACCACACATTATAAACTGCTTTAAATATTTGAGGCAAAGCTAAAAACACCACTTGCACAGAAACATGACCAGATCTAAGACAAGTCCTTGTTACTGCTGCTTGCACTTTACCTTTGGCATTATTTTGGTCAGAATGATACCAGATCATGACCAGGGAAATTTCATGTTGCCCTTTTAAGGCAAGGTGGAGTTTTAGTAATGTTCTCTCAATAAGAAACAATAAGCTGCTTTTCCACTGACTTACTGTCTCCAACCAGATTTACAGTATAGGCATGTTGGACCAGGAAAGTCAGCAGTATAATACAGGTAGATATCTATGTTTTAAGAAGTTTACTTACGTGATTCGTTTCCTCCTGGAGGCTGGTAAAAAGAAAGGCCCAAGGATACTACGGCTGCAATTTCTAATATAATTAGTGTAACGTCCTGTAGTGCTTCCCATACTAACTGAAGAAATGTTTTTGGCTTTTTAGGAGGTATAAAGTTCTTCCCAAAAACTGCTTCTCTCCTTTCTATATCTGCTGGATTTCCACTTAAACCTATTTAATAATAAGACAAAGTTAGTGACACTTATTTGCATTTCACCCTCACATCAGAAGTGACTGAGGTTTTGCATTCATGGAATCAAGTCCCACTCCATATTTCATTAACAATACTGAAAAGTCATATCTAAATATAATTTCATAAGTATTATCCTTAACTTAGAGTCACTATAGAAAACCAGCTATATTTTATAATTCACACTTTGCCAATATAAAGTAAGCTGATGGTCTACCTACTTGCATTTAATACGATGTAGCAACAGAGTAACAGTAACAGACATACCTTTGTAAAAAGTAAACAAGTTTGCAAGACAAGATCATTAGTAGAGTTACTACTATCAAGACTGAGTAGCACCATGCAGCTTTAGCAAGACCACAATCTGTGAAGCCAGCTCTAGTTCCCACTGTAGGGATTCTGTATTCAGAGATAACATCTTAGGATCCTACAATTAATGTAACATTTACAATGAAATATTTAATGTAATAATATAAAATACTATAAGTATTGTATTCATGTATTATTTAATTATAATATAAAATACTATAAAAAGCTAGTGAAGCTCTCCAGGAACTTAACGACGCTACCTCCTCCTGGACAGCATTTGTTTGCTCTTCTGAAGCTTCATTTTCTTTCTGTCTCACAGAGCCCATATTTAGCACTGTGCAGGGTCTGTCACCTCCGTTTTGTACCTCTTTTCTTTCTAATATGGCATATTTCTTTCCGATTCCTCTTCTCCGTCTCAACTCTTGTACCATCCTTGAGGGACACTAACTAGAAGGCAAGAGTGAGGGGCCTTCATGAAAAGGCACTGCATGCTTCAAGAATTAGCCAAGTCCTTAGAAATAAAGGAATACCAAGCATATTCAGTGCAAGGTCATGCACTCAAAGTCTTCTGTAAGAACACCTCCTGTTTACTCCTTCAGCAGTTTCCAGTTGCATAACCTGCCATTCAGAATTTAAGCCACTAGCTCATTTTTCAAAGCAAAATGACCAAACGTCAAGCCACGTTCAGAGCAAAGGTCCAGGTACTTCAACCATATTGCCCCCAAGGTTATGATCAGTACGTGCTTAAAGACAACAATTTTCCTAGTGGCAGGCTTTTTTAGTACTTAACCCAACTGCTTAGTGGTAAAGGCATTGCAAACACACTAGGTAATCAATAAGAACAGCAACCGCTGCAACTGGCTTTCATAGTAAGCCGGGTATTTAACACCTCTAACAGACATTGCCTAGAACCATCACATGATATTTCAAGACACTTTGCAAAGACTACTAACTGCAAAGCTCAGTTTTAAATGCTAACAAGTGCTACATAGTCACTTAACTGAAAAGCAAAATATTACGTGCAAATCTTTTCAAAAGTGAAATGGATTAAACATAGTCTTAGTGTATACAATAAATTAGATTTATTCTAACACTCTTAGATCCACCTTGAATTCACGGCTTTGGAGGTTTAATACAGTGGAGCAATTTTACTCCTTAGCCATAACACTACACTTCTTGAAGTTCAAGCTTTGAGGTGCTTAATTTCCCTCAGCTCAAAGAGCACTGCAAGACCATTTTGAAGATCAAGCTATACAAGAGGATCTAGAAAAACTCACGACAGCTTAGCCATTCCAAAAGGCTGGACCATATTGCTATTTTGCAACAGATACCATTTCTGTCTTCCTTTTAACATGGCAGAGTTTGGAATATTATTTACTTAATGTCAGTGCACCAATTTCCTCCTCCCTTCACAGGATACCAGGTGGCAGAACATCAGAAGTATACAGCAATGGTCTTTGAATAATGAAAACCGTTTTCCAACAAGGCTATATAAAGTCAAGCTATTATCAGAACCACTTAGTGAAGATTAGTAAATAAGCATAGCAAAGACAAAAAAGTTTGTATTTTTAGTATTTGCCATAATACACCATGCACCATTACTGAACTTGCTACTTTTACCACACAGCTGGCAATTTCATAGTTCACAATCTACAGTCCTAAGGTCGAAACTCCTGCCATTACATCGTTCATCATGTATCGTAACTGAGGTAATTTATGTTACTTGGAGTTAAGTTTGAAAAATATTAGGCAAGGGACTCCTTAAAGCTTCATATATAAATTTTATTAGAAATCTAGAAGTATAAGTTACTAGACAATGAAAATTATGTAGATCTGTGGAAATACCGATAGTGGACCATGTCACCACATTATAGGAAGGACTTTGGCTACTACAGATATGTCAAACATTCATTTATCCACATTTGTATATGTTTGTACACATGTAAAGGACATAAACATTAAATACTAAGCAGTAAAGTTTGCTCAGTGTCTTTTTTTTTTTTAAGTAATATTTGTGAAGGACAGTTCCCATTTCTCATTTCAACTCAGATAGGTCTGATCCACATCTCGCCTGAAAATAGACATTGACTTACATTGTCAACAACTTCAAAGCAAGAAGTTGTACAAGCTGAACTCATCCACTGTGTAGCATTTTGGAAGTACCTGTACTTTTGCTGTAAAGCCACTGGTAATTATGCAAGTCAGCATTTCACATCATAAAGAAATCTTCTGAATAGGGGGAAGTGTCATAGGGCCTTGCAGGTGTACACACAATATTTTAGAGCGCCAGAACTAGCGTAACACACAGCAGTTTTCTGCTTAGATCTTGCCTAGATTTTCTCCGTTAGAAATGTCTCCATTTCTGTACTTACAACTTGAATTTGACAAAAGAAGAGACCTAGTTCTACTTTTACAACAGCTCTCCAGTACTACCTCAAAGAAATTTATAGCAGCTTACCTGACAGAGAGGCTGGTTCTCTAAAGGTTCATGGAGTGATTTACAGCCAAAATGACACCTTTGTAGAGGACACTGCTCTAACTCATCTTACTTAACCTTTTCTGAGCTCATTATCACATTTGACTGTTGAGGCCTTGTGTTTACGAGCTGCTTTCACAATTAAAAAAAAAAAGATGGTGCCCTTTTATCGTGTTAGTGACTGTATTTAACTGATCGCAGGACAGTACATCTAAATGTCAAATCCTTTTGCAAGGGAAGGCCTTGATCACACAGTCCTCAGTACAGCAGAATCAATCTGCAGGAAACGGCATCTGACCCCTTCTACTTTCAGTACGCTGACATTCATTATTCCCATGTGTTAACCCGCTTGTTACATTACAGAACATAAAATGAATCCTGCACTATACCAGGTATTTGGTGCTTAGTGCATCATGGCCATCCACAATCGTACGCCAACCTAGCTTGCAGCAATAATTGGCCTTAAGCCTCGCAGATTACTGTAAAACAGGATTCAACTCTCAGTTCAGTTCCCGATTGTAGAAAACTACAGCCCTTTTCACCAAGAAAGGAACCTGCCTTTCAACACTACGCAACAGGTCAACAGGGTAACGAGGCTGCTGCTGCTGCTATCTAAGAGGTGTTACACTGCTTATACACAGCACTGCTCCACACACATGCACCGAATTTTGTAAGTCCATTGATGCTGAGGAACAGAAGTTCGCACTCCTCCTGTTCTAAAAACTTCTTCAGCCTCCCATTCACTGGCAGGTCAGGTATGACAGCTGGCTACTTTCAGTTTGGTAAGAGGAACCCAGTTCATGTACTGAAATAATTTCAGGAATCTGGGAATCAGGAGTCTGGCTTCAAAAGCAGATCAAGCCAAAACATGCTAAATGCAGATGTACCCAAGATAGCTCATGGCATTAGTAGGCTGTTCTTGATCCAAGGAGACAAGCCTTTCCAAAGCATTTCTGAAGAACAGAAAATAAGAGCTCTCCAGGATTAAGACAGCAGGTACTTTACTGCCACCAACATGACACCACATTGGTTAAAAGCTATGTGAGTGCTTAAATGTGGGGACACCACAATTGGCCAAAATCTTGATTTTGGTACTTCTCAATCACTACCAGCAGGCAGGACTTCACATTAAGTTTGTCTGAAGTTAGATATGTTAGACTGTTATGTTACATAAAAATACGTAAAAACATTTGTACAGGCTACTACAGTTTAGATATCTTAAGCAATATGACTTCCATCTTTCTTTCACAAATTAAAGCTTATAGATTTCATTTACATTGGAAGAGAGGACCAGATATTAAGGAAAACTTCAGGAAACCTCTCAGGAAGGACACTTGATACATTTATTTCCTTCTTCACATTTGTACAGTCTATCTTGGAGTAATAACTCTAGAGAACAAAAGCATCAGGTAGCCACACTTCACAGAATGCCATCAAGTCCAACATGGCAAAGACTTTTTTTAAAGATGCTATTTCTACAGAGTAAGATTATGTGATCACTTTGCAAACCTTCTACTAATAGTGACACAGTACCCCTTAACACCTAAAGCTGTATTGATAGTTATTTTGCATAGATCAAACGAAATCTACAGAAATACTATAGATTTAAAAACTAGATCCTGCTATTAAGAATTCAATCTAGTACAAATAGAAAACAGATGTAAGTTTTAGAAGTTGTTGCATTAGGGAATACAGGAACTAGGTAGCAACACAGAAGCATTAATAAGCTCTGCAATAGACTATTAAAACCTCGTGTTCTATGAGTGCATGATCTGAATTGTGAACTATAGGTCATATGAACTACTCACAAAACTTACACTTTCACAGTAAGTTAAACATTGCTATGTTGCATTGCTGTTCCATATGTGGATGCCTACATCAATTAACTTCATGCCAAAGTGCAAAGTCACCACTAATTCAACATCTCACATGCAGTTAGACCAATTGAAAACACTCTTGCTTACTTATTACCAGTGAATACCTCTGCCTTAGAGGAGCAATTAGCCATATTTTATTATGGTAACTTAAATACTTTTATAAACTTTATTATATTAAAAAAAGATGTAGTTTGCTCAACTAAGGTATTTCCTAAATGGAGTTTCTTCAGTAATAGTGTTAAAATTGACTTACCTTCATTTGGTGAAGTTTTCAATTTTGTACAGATGCCATGTACATCTCCATAGCATTCCTGTATTTTATGCAGTGCATCTGTAGCGCGAAGTTCCATAAGAGAACGGAGCTCTGCAAGAGTAACTCCAAAATCTCCATGATTAGCTTCTTTTACAGCGTTTTTTACACCACTATATGCAACCGAGTTGTTTGCCATATCACCCATGATGTGTGCAGTCTTTAGTGTAGGCAGTTTCCAGGAAGGAACAAGACTTCAACTTAAAATATTTCCAAAAGGAAAATAAATCCTTTGGGTATGAAGACAGTCAGGAGAGAAGACACATCACCCAAGTAAGAGAACCCGTCTGGAGAGATATCTTTGAGGTTGTCCCATGGCGCATTCTGTTCCCAAGCCGAATGGTATGTACAGTCTAGGGAAAGAATAAATATACATTCAGTTACACAACAGCTATACTGAAATACATTGTAAATCAACCCTACTCTTTGTATTGAGGTTACAGAACAAATTTCTGCTTAAGGGCAATTTCTTCGTATTTCCTATAATATTTTTAGTTAGTATTCAGCTGGCAAGAGTGACAAGGCATAAAATGGATGTTTCCCACCCCAAAATAACCTTGTATTATTATACTTTTTTAAATCATTAACTTCGTAGAACAGCTGTTGCCTTCAAGTCTTGCATTTTGCTTGGTATATCCATATGCTTCATCATCAAGAGGAAACTTAAAAACACCTGGAAGTCTCTTTCCACAGAAATGGAATTTGGAGCATCCACCACTGATGTCACATGTGGTAAGAACATGAGCAAGTTAAAAATCCCAACTGTTCACCAAAGCTTTCATCTCAGAGTTTAGGATAAGCAAGCTTTTGTGTGTTCCCATGAATTAATTTGTGCAAAGCACATGGAAAACAGTTTCAACACTAAGTTAGCCCATGTATGAAGTACTTCTGTAGCGTAAGGAGGAGTACATCTTCAGGCAGACTTAGGTCTTAACGCATTTTCGTGTCCAAACACTTTTAGCTCGCCCCTGCAGCCCATTTCATCACAACTCAAGCCTCCCACAGTATCTGCATTTAATTTTTTGAACAGACAGGAAAATTGCACAATACGACCTTCCTACAGAAGGGATAGGGAGACTAAGAGCAGCTCTTCCGTCTGATTATCAGAGCACTGTAGCTGAGAAAGTAACAGCTACCCACAGGATTCTTAACCTGCACAGGCACTCCGTATTTAATTCCCATTCAGCTGACACATCTTGCATGTACGCATGTATCTGCACAACAGTAATATGAACGCACAAACACGTCGTGCCTATACGAAGATCTGCTGTGTGCATAAGACAGAAGTCTGATCATGTAAGTCAGCTTTATCAACGTAACAGGCCACAGTGAGCACACGTAACAATATATTCCCCCACGAGACATTATGACTGTCAGTCTCAGATGAACAATAACTTGGACGCTTCCAGGTCAACAAAACCCCCAAAACTAGCAAAGACAGTTACCACTGACCGCATTGCTTTATGACAGCAAAGAGTCAAATAGCAAAGAAAGGATTTCAGGTTATTGCCCTGCTAGGTTAGAGAACTGTTTGGCTGAACCACCGTGTCTATGTTGAGGTCCAGGTATAAGCCCCTAATTACAAAAAATTTAAGGTCTTGGTTCCAGGAAAGTCTCAGTTCTCTGCTCCGGAAACAATCAGCTTCAGCTATAGTCAATCTCTCATTTTAAGCACTGTGCCACAGTACTGCATTTGCACTGAAGACAACCACTGATGCTGAAAGGCCCCGAAGCAATGTCACTCGAACATAAATGACAGTCATCTCCAGCAGAACTACCACCACTCTTCTCTTCCTATCACTAGGAGATTCTGAGAAAAGCACTGTCTACAGCTGTTTTCTGGAGAGTGACAAAAAGCATAAAGCAACCAATATTCATACGCATAAAACTTCAACATCCTATAACATCAAGGTACCTAGTTTAAAAATTCACATTACATCTTCATTGTTTTCTCTGTTACTGACAGAAAAAAATAACGTTACCACAGTTGAAGAGTCCATGACAATGGTGTTAACCTGCATGCTAGGATGCAGTTTTGATTAACACATATTCCTCAGCTAACTATAACATATCCTGCTAGAGTATCCTGTAAGAGTATCCTGTAAGTGAAGAAATTCATGCAAATCGTGTACAAGAGAGTGCTCTTTAAAGCCATGCCACATCTTTATCTAATGCCCGAAAGCTGGATGCTGTTGACCAACTAGTAGCCTAGGAGGATTTATCAATTGGCATCTGATCATAAACTATGACACAGTATAACAAGCAGCAGATCAGGCAAGTGAGTTTGTATAGCTATGGAGAAGATGCTGCAGCTACTAATTAGGCAAAAATAGACTAAGCAGGATGCCCCACCACTAATTACATCAAACTTGATTAAATTTTAATTAAGAAAAGCTCTGTTCAACCCTCTGTCCTACACTTTAGGCCCAAACAGACCCAAATCCAAGTACAGACATGAGGTTAGGAAAAGCTACGGCTACTGCTCACTTGGCATTGACAAGATTTGAGACTGAATACTGGGCCATAGCAAGGCTTCCTTTCGTATGCAAGTAACCTTAATAACAATAACATTGCTTAATCATAGCTCATACTGTGCTTTGCAGTCTGCTTCTATCATCTCTATGCATCTAGATCCATTTTCGTTAAGACACAATAGTCCAGTGATTAGCTATCCCTAACAGTTTATACCGGAAGGGGTTCTCTGATGTTCTGAAGTACCTCAGTGGTGTCCAAACGTACCAATGGACCCCTGGGTTCACAGACAAGTTCAATAAGCTTACGCTAACACTACAAAAGCAGCGTGGTTCTGCAGATCAGCCTATCTGGCACATACATGTTAGGAAATAGCTGTGGAAAATTGAGAGGAACACTGAAAAGACTCTTCAAATTCTTTATACTGAGCAAGAGCAGTGTTGCTCCAAATGATAAAAACTTGGTTAAACATTAGCAATTCTTACACCAAATCAGATCAGAAAGAATCTGCTCCAGTAGCCCATTTCTACCAGGCATTTCAATAGACAGTACAAGAGCCTCTCAGCACACAGGTACTGAAGGGACTTACCTTAACATAGTTTCTTTGTTGATTCCTACAGAAAAATGTCACTACAAAGTTCTTTAAGAAATATCCTTAATGCAGTTTTGATGTCAAACCTTGCAACATTCAATTGCTTCCTGTTACAGCAAGTTCCAACAGTCCACTTTTGTAACAAAGTGGCGATGCATAATGCAGCTATAAACAGTGAAATTCAAGTATTATAAAAGAAAGCATATTTTTAAGCTGCATCGATCATCTAATAATATTTATCTCTTCAACTAGTGCAATATTTTATTTGTTTTGACTAGCGTTTCAGTTCTCAACTCAATTCTTGCAGCAGCCATGAGATACGTTATTTGAGTAGCACGAGCTCTGAAGTACTACAGTTAAAAGCAACTCACCTCAAACTTCCAATCTGCTAATATCTCACGTTTTAAATTCAGGAAACACTTATCAAACCAAAAGTCACTTATACAGCATTGCTGAAGTTCCAGCTTATTTAAAGTTTAATTCAGTTGAAATTATGTTAGCGTCCAGCTTAAAGAAGCTGCACACAAGATGATTAAGAGAAGTCTGACTTTCATTAGGCACATCAACTTTTGGATAATCCTTTGTTTACTTATCACTGAGACTAGGAACAACTTTAAAGCTATTGTCTGTCACACTCAAGTGACTAAAAACCCTGTACTGCAGAGGCACCTTACAGTAGCAGCGGCACATACTCTCACAGGCAGGATGCAGATACCTGTGCAAATCCCTCCAAAAAGACCCTGCTGCTCTATGACGGCAGTAGCTTCACTGACATGTCACCTCATAGCGGCTGCCTATGAGAAGTACTGCATCTTAAATTCCTTAACCAAATCAAAATAGTATTTATCGCTAAGTGAATGTGTTTTGTTACCAGACAAAGACAATAATTCAAAGCCGTAACCCGTGAAACAAAGGTTAGATACTTTTACCAGTGTTAGAAGTTCAACAACCTCACAAGCCTCTGTAGTTAACCTGGAAAAAGGACAAGCTCTAAACAGAAGTCTACATGTAGAGATGTTTACCAGAGCATGAAGAGACTATAGATGACAAGTCTACCTAGTGCCACCAGAACATACTGTGTTGACCAAGCTAGAAGAAGCTGTAACATGTTTCTTGAAGTGCTCTTGTAACACTTTAAATATAAACCTATGTTAATCCCCTGCCCCACCCCAAAAGCAGCTATTTTTGAGGCAGCCTTGAACATTAAGTATGCTTCAAAAAAGACTCCAGAAACAGTCCTTCATAGGTGAAAGTATTTAGTAATTACCTCTATTTAGAAGAAAGCTATAATCTGTGTTTTACATTCATTAAAATTAAGGCTACCCTGAAGTGATAGCTTGCAGTGGCCACACACTGACAATCAAATGTGAACAGCAGAATTTGAGCAGCATAATTAACTATTGCACAGGACCTAGCATACCTTAGAGCCCTATCCAAGCCTATCCTATGATTGAATTTGCATTTAATACTTGCTTCACCAACCCACAGAAAATGCACTTTAATACTGATCAAGGAAATTAAGACACTTAAGTAAACTCATACCTCAAGAGTCAAAGCTCCAGCCATTATATATCCTGTGTCATTCAATTTAATTTTTACATCTGCTTGAACGCTATGCATTCAGATATTAAGCATTAGCTGGTACTAGCATTTGACCTTCAATAACACACTAAAGCTGGTTGCTGTAATATAGGAAAAGGCTTGCAAAGTGATTATCTCAGGAAAGCCTTTGTTTAATCTAATTAGTTCAATGAAGACCGGACAGATCTACATACCAAGAGCTTGCAGTGATAAAAACTGCCCCCATATGTTTCAGTTGTCATGCCATTTTAATCTGTTTCAAAAAACAGCTTTTAAGATACTGAAAAATATAATACGCCTTTGCATACTTTAATTTGAAACCAACAGCACTGGGTACATTCTACACGTTCAAACCATCACATGACATTTTTCCCTAGGAGGGGGGAAAAGTTGTCTGCAACGTTATTATACTGGAAAGTAATTTTAACTGAGAAAGTGACCTGGAAATCACATTGAAAAGGTCTGAGGTCTTCTGCTCTGGCGAGTCAGTTTTCTTACTTTAAGAGACAGACCCTCATAGCTACTTGAAAGGCTACAGAAACTCACCAGCTGTCTCACAAGAAACATGAATGAATGCTAATAAAACAAGTTCATACAGAACAGTACACATTTAAGGGCCACTATCACCAATGTTAAAATGAACAACTAGGAGTTAAATCATTTCAGTGGCATGCTGTTGTTTTAGTGCAAGCATCTCAGAGAGCCTGGCTTATGAAGAGACAATTACAAGTTGATTGACCAGCTAAGCTGGAAAAGGCACAATTGTGGAAGACACTCTGCAATAGAACGTTTTTAATACATCTTCAGCCTTAAATGTGCCCAACAGTGTTGCAATGACAGGTTTCCCTTATTACAGCTCCTGTGTTATAAACGGTAAATTCAAAGGTCACGAATTTTGCTGGGTTTTCAATGAGAAATCTGACTTCATTCTGAAGCTTAATCTCTTGGGAGGCAGATGTACTTGCCTAACTGAAATAAAAACAGGCTGCTGTTCCTAGACTCTGCAGTGGATGTAAACACTGGTATTTATCACACTTAATCTAAAGGATTGCTGCTGCCTACTGTGATCGGCACTTCAGTGGTAGCAGTTTCAACCAGTGGTAGTTTCTTTGCTTTAAGACCCCAAGTTATTTCTGATTGAAATGACAGCTAACAAATTAGGACTTCAGTAGTACAAATCAGCCATGTTCATGCAAAGGATTCCCACATCACTTCCCTCCTATTTTGACAGTAGCAAGGGAAAATTGTAACAGTCTTGTAGGTGAGTTATTAAGGCATGAAGAACACGACCTTCTCTGACAAAGCAGCTCGCTCCACAGCCTCTGCAAGGAGCCCGGCAAGCCAGCAGACATGGTCTCATGCCACCAAACAACCACGCAGGCCTGTCCTGCTCTGCCTTTGCCAAGCCATGGCCCTTCCACACTCCTGAACAAGTCCACTCCGACTGAAGTGACAGCTGCATTAAGAAACAAGATCGGAAAGTGCTGTATAGAATAGTTTGTGTAGAAAAACTCTTTTATCAAAAGCTTAAACTAATCATTAGCTCCATGAATTTAAGGTATTTCAACTTAAATATGAGAGAACTAAATAGATACAAGAGACTGATCCAACAAGTAGGGTTTCAGAAAAACCTATGAACACTTTCAAGGAACGTCAGACTTTGAGATATACTGGAAAGCCCTAGAGAATAAAACCAATCTGATCATCACTACAGAAAGCGTCAAGTGTCCCATGTATTTAAAATACGAAGTTTTCATACTCTCCTATTCCATATTACAATGCTGAGCTGTCCACAAGAAGCCAAACACTTCAAGACACAAACCCATGCAGAAGAGTTGAGTTTTTAAGTACTTAAAACACTTTTCTGGAAGCAGGAGTTACTCATTCCAGATATCCATTAACACAGCAATGTCCTGAAGGGTCTCCTACAGTCCACAGCTCTGAGCAACACTCAGACAGCTTCTCCCTTCTCCACCCGCAGGCCCTGAAGCTTCCTTCTCAGTACTTCCTTTTACTCGGCTCATCTACTTTTTGCTTTGCAATGACATCATCAACTAAACCAAAAAGGCTAAATTGAACAGGACTACTTATAATATCACATAATTCCAAGTTAAGACTATAATCCCAGAGAAAAAAGTTTTAATTTCTAGATATGACTCTGTCCCATTCAGCATTGTTTCTAGCATGTTCAAGTACCCAAGATGCATTTACTGCCTGTGTCAGTTTCCTCAGATAACTTGAGGTGAGTGGAGCTGACAAAATTTGGACTAAGGCCACTGATGGCTGGAGGCAAACCTGGGATATCACAAAGCTCCACCCACTGTTGCTTAAAATGCAAGAAAAAAAAAAATGTTTGCCCAATGCCCATCCATATTTTCCTTTAGTTCGGATCCACTGAGTCCTAAAAAAGATGACTGAGGATTTAAAGTCTCTTAATCCTGCACAGTTCAGGCTAAAAGTGGGTTTTGGGGGTAATTATGCTGTAAAGTAAGTTCTATTAACAGGTCTGTCATATTAATAACTTAATACATGACCCTAAAAGTAGACTTTGTGTGCAGTGAAGTCATCCATTGACAAATATTCACATTAATAAATTCAGGAACTTACCAACCTTTTGTCATCAATATTTATCAAATGCATATTGGCAAAAATTACAATACAAAAAGCTGAACTTTTTCAAAAAAAGATGGTAGCATGGCATCCTACCTATTAAAATTATGCATCATAACACTATATCAGAGTTTACTAGCATGCCCAAATTACAAGATGCATTCCAGTCACAAAACCTGACATGTATGTGTTAAATGAGGCATATGACATCACTACCCACAGCTAAGTTTCAAGCAAAGGAAAAGTGGGATGGTACCAAATTTCCTCCAACAGAGCTGGAACTGGATTCCTGGATTTCAGTCACTCATTGCATTTAAGGCTTAGTGCATGCCTGTAAGCAGTGCATCCGGCTGGTCAGTTCTGACAGTAGTTATGACTCAGAGCAAAACAGCAGCTGACTTCCTCATAACAGTTATTCCTACAGGTGTATTAACTTGTCTCAAGAAATCTTTTTACCTTTTTCCACAAAGCCTCTCATTTTTGCTGCTTCTCCTTAACCCTGTTTCTGATACCTTTTGAGCTAAACACACATTTCAGATGTTACTTCTATTTTTACTTCCATCTTTCAATTCCCGCAATATATGCATACCATTGAAATTGCTTTAGTCAGTTTGAACAATTATTTTCTTCCCTTCCCATGGCATTAGACAGCAAGTAGCATTAGTCGAATTTTTTGTTCTGAAGCTCCCAGTCAACTTCAGGAGCTCTTAACAACGGAAACCTTGTTTCAGGACATATTGCACCCATTTAAATTAAAACATGTTTGAGTTAAATTGCGTAATATAACACTTCAGCCAGAACCAGACATTTACCATCTCATCCTGATTTGAACACTCCCCCTTTTTTCTTCCAGAAATTGTTCTTGCATATTAATATCCATTTAAGCAGAGTAGTATGCTTTTGACAGCAACCATGCTTCCTGATATCAAAGAGGTGCCAAAAGCTCTTCAGAGCTATTGAGCCTTCAGGCAAATGGCAGAAGTCCATCCCTACCTGATTCTTTTTTTTATTCAGCAAACCTTGAGAGAAATTTAAAATTAGTCTTAAAACTACTAGGAAATATTTATGCCTAATGAGATTAAGCTTAATTACTTCCATAAAAACACTCTGCATATGACTGACTCCTTTCCATTAGGACAGTAAAATTAACTTAGTAGGGTAAGTTTTAAGGGTTTTTTTGCTACCTTGGACTAGTTTACTGCTACGTAGAAACAGTACTACAAAATACTCTACATGCTCATTGAACTGTAAACACAGAATATATAAATAGTAATATTTATGCAGTAAATCATTCATTTATGATCATCAAAATCACCATCCCTATCAAGCAATAGTTTGGAACATTAAAAACAAAAACCCCAGCTCTGATCACCTGTCTCAATGAGCACACATTATGATGCTAAGGTGGGTATCTGCTTTGTCTTCTTGTGGCCAAAGTTTAAGAAGCTTCCCTCTTGTCCTGTAACATGCCACAGAATCACCAGGGTTGGAGATCATCTAGTCCAACCCCCTGCCAGAGCAGGGTCACCTACAGCAGGTTGCACAGGATGGCATCCAGGTGGGTTTTGAATGTCTCCAGAGTTGGAGACTCCACCACCTCTCTGGGCAGCCTCTTCCAGTGCTCTGCCACCCTCTCAGTAAAGAAGTTCCTCCTCATGTTTAGATGGAACTTATGTTCAAGTTTGTGCCCGTTACCTCTTGTCCTAACGCCAGTTTAAGAGCCTTCATCTTAAGATTTTTCAGAAGCATTTTGGAAATACAAGAACACAGTTTATCCTTATCTTCAAACCATTGAAAAGCCTTACTTCTTGAAAAAAATTATAATGTGAAAACTATGCTAGCTTCCCCTGCATGTCATATTAATCCCTGCCTGTCAGAAATACACCAAGTCAACCAGCCAAAGAGTTGTTCGGTGAAAACCTCTTTCAAAAACTGCAATTACATTTGCCATCTTCTATTCCTAAGGAGCCAAAGTTTTTTTTGTTGGTTTTTTTTTTGTTTGTTTGGTTTGTTTTTTAAATTCAAATACCATAACTAGTCTACACTTCAGTAGCTCTTTCAGAACTATGGCACAAGTTTGCGGCTCCTGCTGATGGTGGCAAGAGAAGGTTCAGGGTGGGGTTTTTTTTGTTGTTTTCTTTTGTTTGTTTTTTAACCTCAGCATTTAAATTAGAGAATTCACTGTATGGCTTTGCAAGAACACAGGTGTTGAATCTCTTGCAAACTGCTTCATTATGATTATACTGATCATCCCTTTAGCTCTTTTTGATAAATTTTGAGAGCTTAGTTCACTAATCCATTCTAGTGGGCCTCCTCTAAGAAGAAACTTCAGTAAGTTGAGCCTCGTGGTATTATCTGATATGTTTTACCAGTTAGTGACGCTACATACAGCGTTATCCTTCAGGCACATCTCCAGTTTCAAAACTGGTCCCTCCTCATGATTATACTACTTGATCTTTCTGAAGTCTGACACCCACTTAAAGGCTAAGTTCTCATGCTGCCTGCACTGTCCTACCCCTTTTAAAGAACTTTCTCATTTATGCTGGGTTGGTTGTCGGTTTGGGGGTTTTTGCATACATTTAAGCAGTACTGCAATAACTATTGGTACCTGTCCATAGAATAATGTTGAATTAAATACTGTGTGACTGGTATGACTTACATGACAATCCCTGGTCCACCATTCAATATAAGGTAATAAATTCTTCTTTTGGCAGTTTGTTTCTTTAACATAGACAGGGATTGTGTGTAAGCACTGTTAGTAGACAGGATGCACAAAGCTGAGATTCCCATCACAGCACTTCATGAGTCTAACAATATAAGCAGCGAGTCTGTCACATCCTAAGGTGACTAAAGGTATGGCTGTGCTACAGTGTCGAGGCATAAGACTTCCACCCACAGAGGTCCTGAGGCAGCTCTCATTATTTGACACCAACAACACTGCAACTTAAACCTGACACCCTTATCCTTTTGAATTGGGAAAAGCCACCTACAGTAATTGGCAACTGTGTTGATGAAGTAATAGACTATGTGAAAGCCGGCTGTTGCAACAGACAACCCAGGGCTCAGAATGGTAACTTCTTGTGTGGTTTTTTACTCTTCCTTCACAGGACCTCAGCCATTGAAAGCACTTCATTTTGAGTCCCACTCCAAGTCCATCCCTCATGGGACACACAGCACTCCAACCAGTCTTAGGACCCCTTCCTTTACTAATCCTTTTCCACTGCTCCTTCCTTCTCATGATCTTTAAGAACAATTTTTTTGACAGCAATGCAATCTGCCCCTCTGGATCCAAGGATATAGAAAGCACCATGCACATTCCCAAGCCTCCACCGTCCCACTAGCTGTGATTGTAGCCATCCATTTTGCTTCTCTACAGTCTAAGAGTGGGCTGCTCACAGCAGCTGGGTACAGAAAGCAGTCATCCAAAAAGCATTCCTCACCCACCCAGCCACAAAATAAAGCCAAAAAGATTCAAATATCAGGGTTTCTACTGGCTGAACAAGTTATCACAATAGATTCCCCAAAAGTTTTTCCACAAGATGCCAGAATGGCCGATTTATTTGTAGAAGTCATAAAGGTAATGTGGATAAGCCAACTTAAGGGACGCACATTCAGCTAATGCTGGGAGCATCTTTATCACAGAACTATGTTGCAGTGACCATTAAGATAACATTAATCTCCATTCAAGGAAAGGTTCATCTTCCTTCTGTTATTTCAGGTAACGTGTCATGCCACTAAACAAATCACATGATGCATCACTTTACTGCCAAGGCCAGACATGGTTTGAACTAAATAGCAAGTTCACCAGACCATCAAACAGCAGCTGAAGCAGACGTAGTAACAATTCATTTCTCAGTTTTGGTAGGCTATTTAATAATTGCTGTACAAAATGGCTATGCACAATTAACAAATACAGCTTCATTTCAAAAGTCTTCAGGTGTAAAGATCTGTACTGTTTATAACTTCAGGTTCCTGAGAGCACAAAGACATCAAGTGCATGATTAATTCATTAGAAAAGAGTGACTGGGGAAAATAATGCAAATGGAGCCATGCTCCATGATAATATTTAAAAGTCCTATTCCACCCAGTAAATGAAACCTGTCCCCCAGTTTCCCATAAACCAGAAGGTCTCTTCACTAGTATCAGTGGATCCTAATGCAATTTGTAGACAGTTACGCTTCCAGTCTAATCAGCAAGCATTCAAATTAGGAGGTGAAATAGGTGTCTATTTAGCTCTGGCACAATGCTTATTCCCCTAGGTATGGGAAGGCCATGCCTTGAAAAACTTCACAGCAACCAGCTGGACCTATTCAGTGCTGAGGACTGGATATTTGTTTCCCTCACTCCCCTGCCCAACTGAAGCACAAAGTTATCGGAAATAACACGGCAAACCAGCAGGCACTCAGGTGCCTAGAGCGTAACTACCACTGGCATACACAGTGAGGTGTCAGTCTCCTGCTAAGGCAGCTCTGAATCCTCAGCAGTAATTCCTAGTGGCTAGTTCAATAAGGGTAATATTCCTCCTTCAAAAAGACAGTATCTGAATTGGGAGCCTACTGCCATTAGGTTCAGCTGCAGCTGACCCTCAGGGCCAGTCGTCTACCCATCCATGAAGACTACAGATCATCATTCTGACTCAGCTAAGTCAGACCTATTTTGTTGCTTCTACATAAAGCTACTTCCCACAAGTGTTTGTTTATTTTACAGCGGCACATAGTAATGTTCTGCAACTTCAGCAATCAGGTTGTTTTAAGCAATAGCATACAGTATGTCTGAAGATAGGGAATTGGGAAGGGTAGTATCAGCTCCTCCACTCAAGTGACAAACTCCAAGCGACCTGCTAAACTGTTGAATTTCTGCATGTTACACTAATTCCAACTGGCCACTGCTGAAGGCACAAACTCAAAAAAAAAAAAACAAACACCAAGATTTGTATGTCCAGCTCATGATATCCAACAAACTTCCTCAAAGGGCCACTGCAATTGCACGTCTGACTGTACCACACCTCAGCCCAGCGTGAGTTTCGTTCCCTGTTGTCCATACAGCCAAGGAGGGGCTCACAGACTAGCCCTGATCAGTCAGGAGCTAATTACATTTTAAATCTAACCCCTGCAGCTCACAAGTCTTCCTTACTGCAGCAAACAGGTAAAGCCGAGTAGAGAAGCTGAGAGCTTTCTCTAGCCTGCGGTTAGCGAGACTCAGGGAAATGACTGTTTCCCCGTTGGAGGGAAGTGACTGAAAAGAGCATCAGAGTGTCACGAAACAAGAGTGACACAGCACCGTGAAACAAAAGATAACACAAATTACCGTAACTCCCACAGTTAGGGACTCAGTCTTTCTAGAGGTACGTTTGGAAGATGGACAGAAGTTTCCCCCTCTGTCTCCTAGTGGTCCAGTTTCCTAAGCAGCCTCTTGTATTCCTGTCTCCCTCCCAGGACAGCATCACCTGGTTTCACAGCACCTTCAATAGACACTTTAGCTTGAAAGACACATAGCGGCATGTCTGCGTTTCTAATGCAGAAGAAAAAGTAGACCGCTGGGAAGCAGCTGTGCTAGGACTGTTCTCCAAAAACCTGCTTATTATTTCAGTCCCATTAAGAATGACTTATGTCAATTAGTTTTGTCAAGGGAAGTACAGGAAGAAGCCATCTGAAAACCTTTATAATTAAGGACGAGTTTAGTAGTGTTTCCAAAAAACCTACTCGAGGTAGACAAGGCTTAGAAAAAACTGGTGCAAGTATGAAGTCTGCTAGTAACAAGTAGCAGACTTGTTTTTCACACTTTCAGACTTCATAAACTCTCTCTAGACAGGCCACCAAACTCTGGTTAGGAAGAAGTGAAACTTCTTACTGAGGAGCCCTATACATTGAAAAACAACTATACACCTTATTTCAAAGTAACATTATGAATTTGACTCATAACTTACAGGCATATTCAAGTCTGTATACAGTGTGAAGCAAGTTGACAGCCAAGTTTACTGTGGTCTCCAATCTATGTTTAGTCAAATTCTTAGTTTGATTCTACTTCCAATATTTTACAACATTGCTTTCTGTTTCCTCCTTTTCTGGAGGAAAGGGATACTTTAAAATAGACACAAATTTATACCAACAGGATCCTGAGTATCCTTCACATGTTTAACATTCACAGCTGTAGCAGCACAGCTTATAAGCAGTGCTTCCAGTTCACCTTGAGAACAAACATGCATTTACACTGAACATTTCGGTGTGGTTTTGTATTTTGCACTTGCAGAGTCAATACCAGAAGCCAGTAGCTGTCTCTAGACTATTAATAGCAAGTTGATTCTCGGTGTGCTACACTCCTGCAGTCAGATTTTTGCACGTGTATCCATTCCTATTGAAATCTCTCTCTCTAACCAAAACCAGCATGAAATTGGGGTGGTAGTTGTGGGTGGTGGGGTTTTTTGGGGGGTGGTAGAATATCTTACCTCATTGGTATTTGAACAGTGTTTAGACCAGTTATCTAATTAAGGAACTTGGCAATGTGATCGAACAGTATATGGTCAGAATCCAGAATCAAACTAAGTGTGAAGGAACAATTTTAGGCAGTTACACAGCTGTCTGTCAAAACCACAATCTAGTTTGAGGCATGATGCTTTATGCACATAATTAAGACTAAACAGCTTTCGAGACAGCTTTTTTTCCTTAAAACTCAAAAAGTAGGTACTTACTAAAACACTACCTTTTTGTTGAGCAATTATTATTAAAATAAACCATTAGCTGTCAAAAAGTGTTTTTCACTGAGCAAATATTTTCAAGTATTTAAACAATTGCCTCATAGCAAAATTGCTCAAAGAAAGCCTAAACCAAGCTATTTTAAGCTACTTTATTATTTTAAGCTATTTTAAGATTAGGAATCTCTGACTCCTTAACTTGGAGGTTTCTAAAATGTGCTAGGCTTTCCTAGAAAATGGAAGCATTTTCCTGTGCACTGAGAATCCTCAGCTGTTCTTGCCTGACAAGATTAGGGTTCAAGGCAAGCATTGCTAAGCTAAATTTTATGGCCTATATTATGCAGGTCCGCAAGTTTTGGTTTACTTGTCAACTAACAAGAACATTATTAAAATACAACTTTGGACATTAAAATAAATATTATTGAGCATGGCAGTAAAACTCTAAATTCTGATCATAAGTGGGGGATATCCAAGTCATAGGGCTAAACTTCAAGACCTTAATCCACAATAGCATGCCAAAAGGGAAAAACTGGAAGAGCAGGATTTTTGGTAGAGGGAACACACTTGCTGTAAGACCTTGTTCTAACCTTTGGGTGGATGCCTGGGCAACGGCCTGCTTTTATACAGCCAAGCAGTCGCTTCTCGGTACAGCAATGCCTAAAGACATCCGCAGACAGCCACAGGTATACCCAAAGAGAAACCTAACAGGAGGAACCACAGACTGTTTGGCTGCACCGAATTCTTGAATCCGATTTGCACAGTAGGCTTACTGTTCTGAAATATTTGACAGTCATGAATTATACAAGCAACCGTCTGGACAAAAGACTGCGCTTTCCAGGAAACACACCTTGCAGGCATGGAAAGCCAGCAACATCCTCAGACTTCGCAACAAGAAGCCAGGATCTCCACATCTCCAGGCTCAGGGGTTCTTGTTCAGAGATACCCTGAACCAGCAAATGCTAAAAAGGCAGTTTGGCTTGTTATTCCACTTATCCAGCTTCAGACCAGTTACTGACCAGCACAGCAGGGTAGGTGATTCTCTCAGTCCTCTGAAACTGTTAATCCATCCCTAAATTCCAGAAAGCAAAACTAACTAGAACAGTAGTATAATAGAGTAATAGTTTCAGAAAAAAAAGAAAACTGAATGAACCACATTGGCATCTAAAGATGTCTTTGACTTCCCAGGGCAATTGTTTTGATTACGGACGTAACACCTATCTATACTAACACCTTGTTCAAGGCCTGAACTTCATCCATTCTGGCTGAGAATTTTTATATCCAGTATCTATCTCTTCACACAGGAAGAAACCAGTAGTCTCACAATAAGCAAATAAATGTACAGAGCACTGTAATTTATGGAAGGATATAAATTTTCTTCCCCTGCGGGAGGCTTCCAGAGATCATACCTCTTTTCTGTACATATAGCACACAATACCTATAAAAACAGGGCTCAGATGTATGGCTAGATGCATAAGTATTTGGTATCTTAATTTGGAGAGTCCCATCCAATTGTTGATACACAAAAACAGACCAGACTACAATTACAAAGGTATATACAACACCAGTGTTTACCATTATGGCAAGAGATAGCATCTGAGACACCTGATTAGCTTTCAGCAACTATTTGTTGACCCATTTTTCAGGAAAATCCCTCTTCCATTCATTAAACTGTTCCTAACTCAGAATTTCACACAGGCATATTTGTAAGAGGTGCTACTCGAATATTTAAGCTCATGAAAGCTATTTTTGCAGAGCCAGCAGAGGGAGTACAGACATCATTTTACTTATCAGCTGTGGAAAAGATACTCACCTTGTAAGAAAGCACTAAAAGAGCCGTGCCTGCAAACCTAATGCGGTTAGTTTAAAGCATGCCAAGAACTTCCTCAGGCTTTCAGAGACATGTATGTCAATGGCCAGTAGAGCTGGTGTTTTGTTTCTGATCCCCAACCAGCAGTCACATCTCAAAGTCTCATATCTGACAAACACGGCAGGATCAATTCTAACAGTACAAACAAGTACCATAAGCCTGATGCTTCACATGTCAAAAAAACCCCACATTACATAGCTACAGTTCAAGCCAGTCAACAGTTTTTATTCCTATGGATTCTGCTGTTTCTCAGTTTCAGAAAAAGCTAAACCCCTTTCGATGTTCGTTTCTTAAAGAGCCACTTCACCTGGAAGAAAAGTTGAGAAACTCAGAGTTCAAGACAACTCACTAGCAGAGGAGCCAGGAAGGTACAGTGCGGTGTTGGGACTGGAAGGTAACAAACAGCTAACCTTTCTGCTGGCAAATCTGGTTTTACACATCCTCTGAGGCAAGTGTTCTGCTGCTTTATTTAGCATTTCCATTGATCAGTCTGCAATTACAGATCAGTTGGCAATTACAACTGAACACTGTTGACACAGTGGTGGCTGTGGAAACAGTTTGAAAGAGGAACAGGCTTTAAGCAGACAGATTGATAGCTTTTTGCCATCTCGTGGAGGTGAACGCTAAGCTCTAGGCCAACACGAGACAACATACCTTCCTGGCAAAAACTCCACAAACAAGACACTCCCTGCTCATTTAGACTGCAAAATTCTGACAAGATTTTTTTTTTTTCTTTTCTTTAATTAAAATCAGTATTTCCCAACTTGTTGGTAAGAGGCTAAGCTAACACAAAATTCTTGCCAGTCTTAAACATTTATCAAATTATTTTATTGGGTGGCTATTTTTAAGTTTCATCACTTTAAAGTTTGCATATGAAAAGCTCATTAGTCTCGAAATTTCCTTGATAAGAGCAGCAAAACACTCTCCTCCTCCCAAAGAAAAGATAAATTTCATCATCTTAAACTTCACATGAACTTTAAAAAGCTTTGACAGCTTGAATCATTAGATTTTGATAACTACCTACACAAGAAGAATGCGCCTGTAGCTATGGAATTTAGCCTTCACTTATTTCAAGTTTTAAGAATAGAAGAACCACCCTTTGGCAAGTTAGATGGCTGCTTCTGCTCCGTACTTCCTACAGGAAAGTGGTGTTCACTTCTCAGCTTCATTTTCATGTAGTAGATTGACTAAGCGAACAAGTCAAAGTGGGCGAAACTGGTTCCAATCTTACAGAGCCTGCGGTAGAATGTTGTATAGCTGACTAAAGTTTCTCCCCCAGCATGGGATGAGACCACCTCACAGTTTTGCTGTTGAAATTCAGGGCCCCAACAGCAATCCCTAATGGCATGCTGTGCCTGCTTGGTTCCCAGGACTCCAGCCAGGCTGCTCAGTACACTTATGTAGGGCCACCATGGCAAGAAAAGTCCTGCCTCTTCCATCACAAACACAGTGATGCTCAAGCATCAGGGTGCATCTCAACCACTCTGATCATCCTGCCCTTCCCCAAATTATTCCTGTCTCTTGTGACAACAATGAAGTTCCTGCAGATACAGGAGAAGCTGATCCAGATAGAAAAAAATGCTGGTTTTCAGGCAGACTAGTTATCTAACCAGACTCACCACACAGATAATCCAACACCAGTGCCAACTGGAAACAGGGCACAGAACTGCACTGAACCTGCTTGAGTCAAGCAAATGTGAAACCATGCTTGCAAGAAAGATGCATTTTTTCAAATGACATGACTGAATTTATGACTATGAAGTTGTAAACAAGTGGTATAAGCACGGTGAATGCCAAAAATTCACATAGCAATTTATTGGTTGAGTACAATACCACAACTCTAATTCATCCTGCAACTGGAGCCTCATTAAGCTCCCAAATAATTTAGTATCCTTGATTATAATTTAGTATCTTAGGTTTTTGTTCCTTCCAAGTCCTCCCTTTTCTAGTTTAAAAAAAAAAAAAGATATCTTACTGACAGCTGAATGTACTTCACCTCAAGCTTCTGTATTAGTCCCAAAGAACAGGAACTTATTAATAGCATATACCTATGTTTATAATACCATTACATTTCAGAGACTGACATTAGGCTTCTAATCAGCAAGTTCAAACAGGTGATCCATTTCTATGGAATAGATAGGGTGCGGGGAAGCACTGAAAAGCCCCTTGGGAACATGAGTATGCTTGGAGCACTTTTCTTCTTGGATAAGTTTCTACAACAAATTCCACTGAATTTTACACCTTAAAATTACCAGAGCTGTCCTAAAGGATCTATGGAGGTTTGTTATCTCAGCTTTTAACCTGAAAAGCCTAAGACCTTACATTTAGTACACAGCTGAACAATAAGTGATTCTAGTATTAATCACTCCCTGAGATTTAGTACTTCAGTAATTAGTAACAGACAGCTTGCAGCACATGCAAGAGCTTTTTTAGAAGCCGATGCTGAAGTTGTGCTCTTCCCCATCCCCTTCTCCTCTCACCACCTGGAGGTTTCGATCTGAACTTCTCAAGCCTGTTTCCATTCCCCAGGTTAAAAGTCGACACGCCTCCCATCACATGCGAGATTCACCTGACCAAATGGTAACATCTATATCTAAGGTAGGCACTTCAGGCTTCTTTTTTTTTTTAAAAACAAACAAACAAAAAAAACCAACAAGCAATGGATAAATTATAACTTCTCTGCCAAAAGGTTAAATTTAGCCACCTAGGACACGATCTAAAATAGTCACATGAATCTCATCTTAGATGCACTGGTGTCTCTTCAACAACAGACGAGGCTCAGAGCGACTAGCTTCAGGTTTTTAAGATGCTCACGTCAGTGGCCGGGATTGTGCTGCTGAAGACAAGCGCAGCCTGCCAGCCAGGCTGGGCTCGCCTATCAGGCAGCTGCACCACCATGTCAGAGCAGGCACATGCAAGAGGAAGGATGTGGTTTCACAGTTAGTTTAGGAATATCCCAGCCTCCCTTACTGCCAGGAGGCGCAGTCCTGCACCCCCACTGATGCTCACCTGACCCCAAGGTCAGGGGACAGCCCTAGGCGGGAACCGGTGACGAGGAAGACAGAGGCAATGCCGGTGGTTCCTCCTGAAGGTCACAGGGGTGACGGGGACTGCCCCCTTCCAGCGCAGCACAGGCCTCCCCAACTCAAGTCAATCATGGAAGCTCTTCTCCTCACCCTCATGTTCATCCTGGGAAAAAGAAGAGCCTGGCTGCACCTTCTCAGCAAGGCCCCACTGAAGACCATCACTAGGGTCCCTCCTTAGCCTTCTCCCTTGGAGGCCAAGCAAAGCCACCTCGCTCAACCTCTCCCTACACACCACAGGACAGCCCCTAACCAGCTTAGTGACCCTCTGACGGCCTCCCTCTGTCAGAAGAGGTGCAAAACAGGACACCATTTTGGATACCGCCTCACGAGCACAATGGAGGGCAATAACCCACTGGCCACGCTCTTGCTAATGCAGCCCAGCACTGGAGAGCCCTGCCGCTGACCCAGGCTCCCCCATCCAGCAGGATGGCTGAGACCTTTCCTGCAGACCTCCTCCTCCTCCGGCCCCACCGCAGGGGGACAGGCGCCAGGCAGCCCCAGCTTTCCTGGTCGCCCTCAGCCCTGGAGACCTCAACCCGCCGGCAGCCCTACCACCACAATCCAGGACTGGACACACGTCGCCATGTCCAGCTACTCTCAACCATTGCAGCAAAAAGCAAAGCCCTTCAGCAGCATTTTTACTTTGCCTGCTCAGTAATGCTCAGGAGGGGCCTTTGGCAACTCCCAGCAGGAGCTTAAAACAGGCCTGTTTTATGATCACTGCCTCAAAGTAACATGTATTTGTTTTGTCCCGTTCAAAGCATTTTGCCCGTGGTTACATATATAGCTTTATTCTCTCCATATTCATTTCTCTAGCTTTAGATTTTACAATAGAACGAGAATGTAAAGCTTCAAGCCTATGCAAATTCAGCGTTTCAGTTTTGGAGTGAGTAGTCCACTTACCAAAAATGTTACTACACTATCTTCCCAGAAAATATAAAGCACTCCCCTCAAGCATCCACCCCTTGTATTTTTCCATCTGGTAAACTGTTTTCCTGTACTTTGAGGTAGCTTAAGTTCACATGGGGCTTTAGGGTTTCAGACTTTGCATAACCAAGACAACCTTTTCTGAATAGTTTTGGTAATACTGTTTGAGGTGCTGCTGTCCAGTGCCCAGCAACACAAGAATCAACAAGGGGGAAAAAAAGCAGCCATATGTGAATTGTTCCCTCACAAGCAGACAATGTCCTTAGTAGGTATCACTGCTTTATATGCTGGTATTTCATTTTCGGAAGTGCGTGTTTGTATTAAGGCTCTTTCAAAGGTTCTTGTAACCTGGTACGTGCCGTGAACTGCCATCTCCATCTGAAGGATAGTTCCACTGCAATTGCCTCCACTAACAGAAACCAACTAACACACAAAAAAAAAAATCTGAAAGGCCAGAGACCATGCTTTTCTCAAATACTAGATAATTTAGTGCTTTATTACCAAATCTTTTTCCACTTGCTGTAGAAATACAGCTCCAGTTTAGAAACAAATCCCTGGCTCTGCAGTCACCACAGCCAGACCTATTACCAAAACACACGTCTGAAGTCAGACTTTGTGAAGATATTAATAGATTTCACTATGCAAAGCAAGCTCACTGCAGAACGTGAAAATCGCTGTCACTGTTAACTACATGGATTTCAGAGCTGAAATAGGTGAACACAAGCTGAAATGATCTGAGTTGTTTACAAAGCAGAAGTAAGGCAGCTGTGCTAGCTAGTAGTGGTAGAGCACCTTCCCAACCCTTCCCAGCTGTCAGTCTCAACTATGTATATTTGAAAGCTGCCTGGCACAGATCCTGCCAGATGATTTAAATCATTTCATGTTTCATACAACCTCACTGGAGTGAGGCTGCTAGACACTGCTCTAATTTAAGTATTAATTTGCACTGTATTCCAGAGGTTTCATGAAGTTTTGCACCAGCTTCATTCCCAAGTGAAGAAAAATTGGCAGATCCAAGCTATGCAAAGCAATTTGAAGGGCAATATCAACAGTGATAGCAGTAGCACCTAGCTGGAAGTGAAAAAATTCCTGCTCAATATACATATTAAGATCCTGCTTTAGTCTCTACTGTATCTAAATGGCCAGAAGAGGTTCAAAAATAGCATCCTTTCTCAGATAGTTTAAGGGCTAACCATATCTGTCATTTTCTGCCCACTTCTTGTTACTATCTCCTCAGTCTTATCTAAGTAAAAATCACAGAAAGACAGTTTGGACACGCAATACAACAAGGACTTTTTCATTTCCTCCACTGCAGTATCAGAAACCACCTAGGCATATACCTAATGTGTTGTAATATTCTTTAATAGTGCAAAGATCTTTATGGACAGATTCAAATAATCTTTTCTGGAAAGCCATTAGTTGAAGGCTGGCACTCAAACTACTCTCCAATCTACTGTCAGAGCAGTAACTTCAAGTTCTTCCACATGAAAAGGTTAATACTCTCTAGGGAACGGTTTCACGTGACGATCATGCAAGGAGGAGTGTTCCCACACCACGGATCTGAAGACTCGTGCTGCTTCCCTCGTGCAAGCCTTGCATCTCGCCGTGGACAGCCCAGTCTGTGTACCAGGATTGTGTAATATAAATAATCTACTGGTGCAGGGAGCAGATGCAAAGGAGCAGAGATGGCACAAAGGTGGCAGAAGTTATTGAGCAGCCCAGGACAGGGTGGAAATGGAAGTAGCTACCAGGTCACCTCAGCCACCCCACAAAACCTTCCACTCATGGTGACAAGCCAAATAGGCAAGTACAAATGAAGCTGTCTTACTGTCCTCGCAGTCTCTTGGAATATGCTGATCAACACAGAAGCTTCAGAAGGCCATAAGCGTGCTGTAACTTCAGAATGTTAAAAAAGCAATTAAATATATTATATTAACAGAAGTGACTAGCAAGTCTTTTGATCAGGACTTAAAAGACTCCCATCTCTTGAAACATCTACCATACAAAACCAAATGTTTTCCAAGCTTTTGGAGAGTCACGGTGGCCATCCTCTTAGCATTCTATAATATTCTACAAGTATTCTAAAAAAAAGTTCACAGTAGCTACAAGACTTTTTTTACTGCTAGTGGCTAAGCTTCTTATTTCAACGAAGAGCACAGCACTATGGCTATTTCTTTCTACGATGGAAAAACTCCATCAAACACAGCTAACGTTTCTTCTTCCTCCTTTCCCCATATGGAGCTATCAGTTGTTTGGCTGTTTGTTTTGAATCCAGATAGATATTCTGATCCGATTCGCAGATGGAAGTTTATTCTATCATACAGCAATGTGTATTTTTCACTTTTTTTTTTTTTAAAGAAATCTGTTATAAGACCTGAGACATCTTGATGTCATTAGAAATGCAGTAGTTCAGGAAGCCAAAGTACACACCACAAGCAACACATCCTTGTATTTGTACAGACACAGAAGCAATCCTGGAAGAGCCACGTGGACAAGCCGCCAGTCACTTGTTGAATAACAAGTACAAAGAAGGTTGCGTGATCTCTATGTAAGGGCAGATCTGTAACACTCCAGCAAAAAGAGCACTTGATTTTTCTTCCAATGGTGCATGTATTGTAAAGGTCATTAAGATCATCTCCGATTCAAAATCTTAAAATGAGTACCAAAGTTTGAGTTTCAATGAAGACTTAAGCAGAAAGAGAGTACATCACTACGAATCTTGGGTTGAGTCCCAGGAAGTTAGATAGTTGCTTAAAGTAGAAGTGGTTGAATCATTTTTTCTGCCTTGAGATGGGTTTTGTCACTATCAACTATGCAGAGTACGGTACATCCCGGGCCTCCTCTTCGTAGACCAGACACTGTACACCAAGTGGTCAGAACCCAATAGTGTTGTATTCCCTGCTGCCACCTTATCTTTCTGTGAATATAAGGGCACAAGTAAGGGTAGCAGATTACAAGTGATAGGCTCCGCAGAAGTGTGTTTTAAGAACACGGTGTTTCCTGTGCTCGCTGGGAATTAAGGCAGCATCCATCTCGTAAGCAATGTTGAAAACCCGAGACATGCAGACCACTGAAGTTCACCATAAGCAGGAGGCCACACAGGAACTTACCTAGCTCTCTCCTCCAAAATAGTATCAGAAAATTGCCAGCAATAAGACAACACTACCCCTGGTGCTGAGACCAGTCATGTTTTACGTGGCAAAAACCAGCCAGACTTAGTGGTCAACACCAAAGCTTATCAACTCGGTCATCCTCAAAATGCATCCATGCACTCCTTAACTACACAGTACAGTTGCAAACAGATGTAAGGATGTAAGGACAGGGTATACCCTCTTCCTCAGCCCATTCCCCTACAAAGGCAGGGCAGATGTTACTTGTCTGTTTTGTAACACGTAGTTACATCTTACCTCTTACGGGACAAAAAGAATTTGGATTTATTTTCAGAGCTATTTCTGGGGTTTTTTATTTTTTTAAACGCCTCCTACATTTTCTTTACATTTCTTCTCCCACCAGACCTTTGAAATACCAACTGAGAAAGCCTCATGCCTACTTTGCAATTCACCAAAATTAAACTAATAACACCTCCTGCTGTCATCTGTCAGTTAGAATAAGATTTATAAGTGGCAGCAGAAATCACTTTCATAATGTTTGCTGGAATATGAATAGGCTGAACAGGCAGATCCCTCAAATTTACTGTTCATATCAACTGAAACCTGTCATGAAAACTGGAAACTCATTTTTTACAAACTGTATTTGAAAGCCTGATAATTTAGAAATAAAAGACAAACTGGACGATACCACATACTTGTGTTGAAACTACATTCAGTGGAAAAAAGTGCAACTGTTCCAAGGTGGGTTAGTCTAATATTTTGCCTGTTGATTTCACTGTACGTTACCTCCCAGAAATCTTCCTTCTATACGGCTTATTATCATTGCTTCCATCTTCTGTACGGAACTGCCCCATTTCAGAGGTGCTGAACACATTTTTAGTTTTTACACGTAGATACAAACATTTGGGGGACTTCACAAACAAAAAAATTCTTCCTTCCTTATTTTTTAATCACTCTGCTGTGCAATTAGCGAAAATGATCTTTTGAACTATTTGAAGCCAAAGCTAGGGAAAAACTAACATTAGTGACAGTTATTTAGAAGTGAAGAAATCCAAATCTAATGACAAGCCATTCTGAGTTAGATTAGTAATTCCTAATGCTCATGAGAAATATCCATCCTCTACATAAATCATCATAGGTTCACTTTTCTTTTTCAAAGAGGCAACAGTATCGCCTCATGTCCGCTGCCCCCCTTGTTCTTCAGTTAACTTTGTAAGGAGAAACAAAAATGATGCCTTCAAGAGAAAATTCAACAGGTCTGAATAAGAAAAAATAAACCTACTTGAGACTGTTGCACACACTATAGCAAGCCAGTAGGCAGAGCTAATCTTAGTTTTTTAGACACAATACTGCAACCCCTAGATTTTATCTAATTCTTAATTAAAATACTCTACAGAGAAAGATCATTATCTCCTGAACAGCAACTTTTAACAAGTTTCATTATTATTCATTTTAAGACAAGTTGAGAATACTAAAGAGTACAAATTTAAGAATATTGTTGCCATTTTATTGATCCTTTTGGAGGAAAGCATTTCTATAACAGAATCGGCTATAGATTCAAGTAGTCTTTCCTTATTTCTCTCCTTATTTACATTTAAATGCCCTGGGCTAATCATGGCTGTTCATTATTCTGCATTAGATTAAATGTTGCTAACTGAAACCCGACTTCAGCTCTGAGCAAAATGCGCATCCGTGTTGCACTAGTGTTATTTTCCCTTTAAAACAGAAGAGAACATATATTAAAATAAACAGTTCAAACACTGCAAGACATCACTGAGGTCACATTTCAGTGGTAAAGAATGCTCACTGCCATTAATATTTAGTCTACCTTAATGGAAGAAATTTGAGTTAGAAGATACTTCAGGTTATCTTGTCCACCCTTATGTCAAGGGAGACTTGCTTGCTATGGCATGTTATTGACTGCTTTGCCAAGTCCATTTTGAACTTGTCAGTTAATATTGAGTTCCCAGCTCTAAGATCTTAAATGCTGGCAAAGTTAATTCTTCCAAAGCATCTGTTTTTGAGGTGGCTTCAGCAGATCCAATCTACGTTTTTTTCTTCTTAATATCTTCATCTTATGACTGCCTCTGGTTTATCATACTCTTCTTTTCCGAATAAACTCAAACAGGGGAGAAAAAAAAAAAGGTAATTACTAGACCTTCATGATTGAGCTGCAGGACATTTACAAGCCTCTCAGCTTCCTGTTAAGTTTCCACAACATGGTTTGGAGGTTCTCAATTTTAACAGCTGACAGAAGTTTTCTATATTGTGGTTCATGAAAGAGTCACTTTCTAAATGAGATTTTAATGTTAAACTGCAGAGCATTTTAATTGGTAGGATCACTCACAGATTATTAGCTGATTGTATATTACACAAATGGGCATCCTTTGCTTATATCATTATCTGCACATAATGCAACTTTGTAAGAAACCAATACACAGTTTACCCAATGCTAATGCGACACTAGTCTGTTTTCTGCTTTAAGTTCCCAAACACGTCTGCTTAATATGCAATAGTGAGTCACTGTATGTGTGCATACACAGAGTACAGCCACAATTCCCTTTAAATTTAGTTTTGACTTGCATCATTTTAGTTACCCACATCATAAGCAGCTTTTTTCTTTGCATGAATTGAAGTAGTAACGTTGCAATTCAGCACCAAGACAGCAATATTGACTGGGAAAACCTGCAAGTGTCTGTACACAACACAGGATCTCCATTTTCTTCAGATAACCCAACCTGGGTGGGTTACCATAGTGAACCGAAAGAGCAGCAATACACCAAACGATCCAACGATGCTGTTCCAGACCAGAAATTTCACATTGAAGTGTATGAGTTTTTTTCCCCTCACTGAATTCAGTGACCACTTTTTCCACTGACACCGAGAGAGTTTCCATTCATTATGCCATAAGTACTAAAGTCCTAGTACATTGGAAGCTATTCCTGCCAAAAGAGCCAATAGTTTAAAGATACACAAGTTTACTTCTGTTGGAATTCACGATTTGTGGTGTTTGGAACAAATCCTTGAAAAGCTCCAACAAACAGGCAAAAAAAGAAAAAAAAAAAGAGCACTGGCTATAGCTACAGCTGCCACCTTCTGAATACACTGTATGATGAACCAAGGGGTTGGCAAGTTACCCAGCCAAGATCTTTTCAAGCACCTAAAAACACTATTTCAACCCAAATTCATTAGGGCCCACGAGCGTGTTAGAGATGCAGCAGCTTTTGGACAGGTGGTAGTTTTTTCCAAAGGCATGCTCTACTTCTCCCCCCCGCAAGTCAAGATTGCCAGTCGCTAATGATGCAAGACATGTTTCACAGGTATATTTGGCTTGGGATTTCACTTCCCAGAAGGGATGCGATTTGAATATTCACCTACCGAGTCACCCCTCAAACACTGTTAAGCCAGATACCACTGCAAACACATGCTCAGAATGACGGTTTAGGACAAGGAATAAGGTATTATCACCAGTTCTTTTTAAACAGACTTTGAGAAGAAAACCTCAGCGCTTGAAGTTACACATTTAAGACTGCTGTATGTAACAGGCATTTAAGGATTTCTGTAATGGGGATCTTAAAATGACAAGAAAAAAGCCCCTGAAATTTTGTTACTGTGCATTTTTCTTCCCCTTCTCATACATTTTAAAAAGTGAAACAGAAAAAAAACAACCAACAAAAAGCCATTTCAGTATTAGTAAGGATTTACGTCGAGCGTGGAACACGCATAGCACTGCACAGGCTCCTCTTACGACCGTGCAAATAGGTCGCCCCTCAGGTTGGAAAACCTGGGACTGACTCACCCACAGCTCCCGGATCTCCAAACGCTCCTCCGGGCTCAGGCCGACACCCCCCCGGCAACCGCCCCTCGCACGGCCGGACGCCGCGAACTCTCGGGAAGACCACCTCTGCCCGCCAGCTTTCCGTGAGACCTTCCCTCCCCAAATCCTAAATCCTTCCGACCTCGGCCTTTTTCCGACGGCAGCCCGAGGGGCTGGCCGGGAAGCCCGGGCAGGCGCCGGCGCGGACACACGCCCGCCCGCTCCGCTCCACCGTGACCGCTCCCTCCCGGTCAGCGGCCGGCCGGTCAGCCATCCCCCGGCGGAGGCTCCGGCCCGCTCCCGAACTCACGTGGTGCCACATCCAAAGGTTACACGCACCGCCGGGACGAGGATGACACCGCCGCCGTTAGAGGCGCTTCCCGCCGCCGAGCGGGGCGGCCCGGCGCGGGTCCACGCTCACCCGCGGCGCGACGCCCGCGGGGGCTTCACGGTCCCGGCTGCCGAAGAAGCGCCGCATCCCTTCCCCGCCCGCCCCGGTCGATGAGCAGCCCGGCCAGGCATCGATAAATCAAAACAGCCCGCCCGCTCCGACGGAGAGCGGCGTACGACCCAGCCGCGGCCAAAAACACCGCCCCGGGGGCGCGGCGGGCGGACGAGGGAGGGGGGAGGAGGAGGCGGCGGCGGGGGAGGCTGCGCGGGTGCGGGTGCCGGGCTGCCGGCCCCCGCGGGGCGGCGGAGAGGCGCCCGGGATGTCGGTGTCGTGCAGCCGCAGCGGGCTAATCCCGGCTACTTAACCCGGCGGGCGGCGGGGGCCGAGCACCACCTTAATCCGCGGCGTGTGCGCGCCCGCCCGCTCGCCCGCCGGGGGCTGCGGGGCCGCGGCGTGCCGGCCCTGCCCGCCCGCGGGCTCCGCGTCGGTGTGGCGGCGCCGCGCCCGGCGGCTGCGCTCCCGCGGAGGCTCAGCCCCGCATCCGCTGCCCTCAAGGTCACGCCGCGCCCCGGCTGCACGGCGGCGGCCAGGTGCGCGCTCCGGTTACCTGCGGGGAAAACCGGCGAAAGCCGGGGAGCGCGGCCCCCAGCCCCGCCGGCGGCCCCGCTGCACCAGCCGCGCCGCCCGCCGCCTCTCCGGGCGAGCCCGGCCACGGCCCGCAGCCCCGCGGCGGGAGGGGAGCGGACCAACGCTGCACCTGCCGCCGCGCCGCTGCCCACCCCGGCCGGCCGGGAAGAGATCCGCCCCGAGCCACCGCCGCCGCCGCTGTGCTTACCTCGGCGCCGCGGAGCCGACCCCGCCGCCCAGCCGGGGGCCGGGACGAGGCGCCCGTGAACCTGCCGCCGCCCGCTCGCCGAGCGCACAAGGTCCCCGCGCTCCCCGCCCTGCCCACGGCCGGCCGGCCCCGCCGCGCCGCCCCCGCCCTGCGGCCGCGGGGGGAGGGAGGAGGGAGAGGGGG